>JARHVA010001049.1:2260000-2442500 GCA_037957365.1 Torreya grandis | reverse complement strand
TGCTACTAGGTATGAGTTTGTGTTTCTTACAAATAGTAGGGATGTTCTACATGTTTGTTTTTGAACTCAACACAATATAGAAAGAAACATCTCCTCTCTTGTATTTTATTTTTTCATTAATCATAAAGTATAAAATGTGAATGCTATTTCTATGAGCTATATGTTTTTCAAATTTTATAATTAATTTATAGTTAATGTTCATTGTTATTTTCATTTGTCCATAGACATCAACTAGATCAACATGTAATATATTGGCCTTTATTGGTGAATCAGGATTCATAACATGGGTAGGTCCATATACTATTATAATATCTCCTTTAAACACAATAATGTTTTTTCTAGTACAAATATCCATTATTGCGCATGGTGAAGTTGTATATGTTTGTGTGCTGGAAATAGAAAGGAAAAAAAGTGTTTTTTTTTTAAGTAGCATTTTGAGAATAGCATAAGGAACAAACAAAAGTTTATTACAAGGAAAAATAAAGAAGTAAAGGAAATAAAAAATAAAGATCAACATAAAATGATTTGGGTGTCACTATTTTTTTGATTGTTGCTCAGCATAACTTGTAGATCTGTTGTATTAGATGAATTTTCTTGTTGTTGTTGACTTTTTTCTTATTTTCTTAAAATGTCTTTGCCTAATTCCATTTTTTTGCCTTAAATTTTTTAAACAATATATCTTTTATTTTAGGTTGTCCTAGTAAGAAGTGTAAGAAATAAATACCTTAGTTGTACGCATTAGAGAAAGGTAAAAAACAAGAAAAAAAATGTTTAAGTGTCAAACTAGTTAAGTATCTTAAACATTATGTCATTTTTTTTTAGTTATAACTATAAAAAAAATACATTAAACATATTCCAAAACATGCATATGAGAAAAAGGTTTTGAACAAAAACCATGTTTGTTGAGTATCAATTATTAACATTCAAGTATAACTATCTAAGACAAAGCAAATTGCATCATGATTAGTCCAATTTGTATCTATTGTTATGATCTGATTATATTATCTTGTGTTGTTGGACCAAACATGATCAATGAGATGATTTAAAAATTACTTTTCTTTTTGTGGTAATAAATGCATATTAAAAATCTACAAATGGTTTTCAAGAAATATTGTTGTTTTATTGGAAATAGACATGTCGACGTTAAAGTCTCCTAATATATATGTTTCTTTTGATGTGTTTATATTTGATAATTATTTTTTAATGAAATTGATGAAATCCAAGATATAAGTATATGGGTATGCATACATATTAATAATCAGTGATTTATGACCATGTATTGTGGCATTTATTGTTGTTTCTTCTATTTTGTTTGTAATGTATTGCAATGGGTTTATAGTCACAACATGATTTCTGACACATATCATTATACCATTGACATTATAGGACATGTTACAAGTGAAAAAGTTTGGAATGTGATTAAAATAATTTCTAGATGTGATATATGTTTCTTGTAAGCACAAGATATTGCATCTCATTAGGTTATAGTTGTTGACAATGTTCTGTACATGAGGATTAAGGTTATGAGTATTTACAAATCATACTATAATAAATGAATATAATAAATTTGATCAAATGACAATTTTTAATCTAATTCCAATCTTGAAATTTCAATAGAAATTTTCTTGTTGACTGTGAAGTTATTTTCTATAAGTGGGATTAATAAATATAATGAAACTATGTTTTTCACATGAGAAAGAATTGTATACACTAAATCATTCCTTTTTATGATAGATGGCTTGAATGCAACAAATTCCATGGTGATTCCTTGGAACCTATGTACTATATGTGCATAGGCTAACTATACTAGAAATTATCTTTATACTATAATTTTTTTCTTATGAACAAGTATGTGGGTAGGCCTAGAGTTCCAAAATATTAGAGTCTAGTATACATTGATTTAGATTCTATACAAATGGACATGATTTATCCTTTACAAATTTCAAGTCTAAGAATAATTAAATTTAATCCAAATAATGTCATAATTTTCATCATTATCATATAGTTTAAATATGCCACCGGATCCATTGATAAGACCATATTGCACATCATAATTTCTAGCAAAAAGTTTAACTAGCATATTGCGTTTTAGTATGATTTTAGTTAGCAAACATATAACATTAGAATTAACTTCTTTTTCATCATATGTATCATTTTCCTTGTCTATTGCATGAATGACAATTTTTTTTGTGGAACAAGTGTCAGCATCTTGTTATTATGTGCCTCAACATCAGCCTTTAAATAAAAAAGGTATGAGAATATAGGATTAGCTGGTACTAGATGCAAAAAAAAATTATTGAGATATGTTATATCATCTATTATGTGTGAACATGTATGTATTTTATTTAAAATTGAGATAAAAGTTTCATTTGTTTTGTGCATGGTTTCTTGCAATTGATAAAAATTTACATTTTCTTGCCAAAAATAATATAGAATTAGTTCATTATTAATTTTTGGATGCTCAAAAATTAAATAGTCATTCACAGGATGAAATTTATAGAAGTCTCCACAAAATATCATGTCAATGTTTTCGAAGTGTAAAGTTAGAAGTTGCATTATGTCACATAATCATTTGTCAATGTTATATAACATTTTTGCTCCTACAAGTGATATTTCATCTATTAACACTATTCGTAATTGGTTGTAATGTTTGGACAATGAATCCAAGTGTTAATTGTTTAATGGAATAAATTTTAATTTATTAAATGGAAACAAGAAATATGGATGCAATGTCACTCTACCTGCATTGCATGCAGATTTCCCTATGTATACAAGAATAAGGCCTTTTGGCTTGCATGGATCATTGTCAATATACTGAGAATAAATAAAGAATGACATTTTATATATACATTTTGTTTTGAAAATATGTATTGTTCCTCCACCTCTTGATAATAATAAAGACAGTGGCTTATTTTTATTTTTGCATTTTGTACAAGGAATGTCTTTAATAATTGCATGATGCTCTTCATTTAACATATGTCTATGTTTTTAGTAGTTGGAATTGTCATATATGTATGTATGATGGACAAACTCAAATGTTTTTTCACTTTGGTGACTTAAAACAAATTTTACTACTATAAATTCCATGTGTAAATCATATTCTTCCTCCATGTCTTTTGCTTCATGTGTACAAAAGCTAACTTTAGATGTGTTTATAGTATCAAGCTATACTTAGTGAGTAGCATGTTCTATGCTTCCCCAAGAAGTATTTATTTCATAATTTAACTTTGATTCTTTTTTTTATATAATATTCACATGTGATTTGTATGCTTATCTCCATGTTTTAAACCCTTGCTTTAAACTATTTTCATTATTTTGGAATGGCACATAACAATAGGTGTTCATAGCAATAATTTTCAATATCAAGATGTTTTTTATAATTAACAAAGCATATAACATGAGTTTTAATTATTTTCAATGGATTTCTATGTTTATATTAGCCACAAAGAGATTCATCTAAGCAAATATTGTTGATGGTTGCAACACATATAATGTAATAGTCTATAAGAGATTGACATTTTATATTTTTAGAATCATCTAGTTCATGTCTAATAAGAATTAAAGGTTTTAAGATAAATGTTTGTTCATCAATACTATATGTGTTTACAAAAGTGCATATTCTTGAACAATGGTTCAATGGAAAAGATAACACCAAGTGAATGACCTATTGTGCAGGCATCTATTGATATTTTAGCATTGCATTTCCTAGCCTATGCAACATTTGAATATCATCTATTTTTGTTGTTTCATGTTATTTTCATATTTGATGAAAATAATTCATGGTTTTTGAATTTATTTTTGTCATATACAATTTTTGATATGTTTCCATAGCATAATAATTTGAAACAAGTTGTGCATCTATATTTGCTTGACATAAATATGACATGTTTCTTATAAATCTATTGCTCCATACTTGTGATGGTATACAAAAAAGGAAAATGGTAGGTTGTTTAATTTTGGCATGTATTGTTGCTATATACTAGGACTCAGACATATGTATGTCTTTCAAGAAGGTATTAAATTTGTTAGAAATAGTGTATTACTTTGTACATATCAATAAGTAAATGTCTTTTAGTTTTACAAGCGCAAGTTCTATTTTTTCAAATGGTTTAAGTATTATTGTTTATTGCATTGGCATTTGATGGAAATTGTATCTATAGTTTTTATTTTTTTTTATCTTAACTTTTAGTGTGATGGTGTATATGAAATTTTGCCACGTCATCATCTAGTATATCAATATCACAAGTTATGTACTTGTCTATAAAATTTGTAATTATTAAGTTTTTATCTTTGTCATATATCAATGCATTATACACCTACACCAACCAATGATCATGAAAATTTCCTCTTTGTTTAAACTCTATTATGAATAAATAATCCATGATTTTTCCCTTAAATAATTCATCATTGCAAAGCATTTATCATATTGCATTGATTCGATGTCTATAATAACATGTACATGTAACTAGATATTTTTTGAAAGAAATGAAGCATCTTTAGCTTCATTGCATTTTCAAATATAATATCTATTTTTTTATACTTCAAATGTAATTGTTTAAGCGTATTTATCAATGAATGCCAATAATTTTCGACTCTTTTAAAGGTCAATAAAAATGTTGGTGGCCCTAATTGTTGTATCATGGTAAATGCATTTTTTTAGACCTTGAATTTAATTAGGTGAAATACATATATTTTTTAATTCCAAATACCTAATGTCCAATTTTAGTATTCATTCTAAATTCAACTTGTATTTGACATCTTTTACCTAAAGCTTTCTACCTTTTAATTGGAATTTTATAATTTAAACCCACATTGTCTTTCCTACTTGATCTATAATTATTTTTACTACTTTAAAAAATAAATTTGTCAAATGATATGCAAATTGAAGATTGGCATGGAATAGTTCCCATTGTGTTATTTTTTGATATGTGTATTTTGTGATGAAATCTTCATCATGAGGGTCTCTAAAAAAAGAGTTGGAAAATTCATTTCCTTAGAGTCCTTGTCTTTGAAAATGTTAACTGGTGATTGTCTTCTACTAGTGTTATTGTGGTCATCTTATCTTGCAACATAACAATAAATATAAGTCTATAAAACTATGTACCAGTGTATAATTAGAATAGCTTTATTCAGAATTAGAAGACATGTTTACTTCATTGTCTGTATCAGATCCAGATTCACTCAAAACATTATTACTACTTGAATTATCTCTAGTAATAGAACTCAAAAATGGCTTCCATTATGGGTTGATTTGGACATTTTGGGCAATGTAAATTTTTCTTATGTATAAGTCTTCCAATGCTTTCATAACAAGCTATGGCCAAAAAAACCCTTGTTGATATGAAATTTTGTATTCTAATTTACTCTTGAAAACCATAGCAATTTTTTTCCCTTAATACATATATCTTGGCAATGCTTTCAAAATTCTGTCAATATTTGATAGCACATTGATAATGGGACCTTTTATCCTGATCTGAAGTTTACACCTAGTTCTCTTATTTGTGTAAATGTTATTCTTAATGCAACAAGCCTTTCTTCAAGATTTGATAGGTTAATCACAATGTTTAACTATTTATTTTTCTTGATGTTTATAGGTGTTGCAAACCTTAGAAGCACTTAGCTTTTTAATGATCGGTTGCAACTTGTGCATATTCTTTTTACAAATTGATTTATTACTTGCCATCAGTTTTTATCATGTGTCTACTTTAGCTTGTTTTTAAAACATTAAACTATGCTTACATTTTTTGAAAATGTAATAAACATGTATAGGAGTATCAATGATTATTTTGGTAAAAGTTTGTACTAGATTTATGATAAGGTTATTGACAAATTTATTTTGCATGGACTTTCCATGTGCAATTTTTAATGTTTGAAGCAATGTTTTTTGTCAATATTATATTTGTATGACTTTTAAAATAGTGGATCTATAATTCATCTTATTTTTACATCATCAATGGTTCATAGTGTATATGATATGAGTTTGTTTTAAAAAAATTAATGTTGTGTATCAAATTTGTTCTAAAGCAATTTTCATATATTTTGGTAATTTGTTGATTGGCCGATGACCATAGACATATAGTAATTTTTAACAAATATGAAAATCATTTTATAGTAAAGTCCTCAACTTTTATTCTACTATCATCATAAATAAAAGTTGGTTTTATTATATATCCTTGCCAATTTATAATGGTCAATATGTTCTTGATAAAATTATCCTTTAGATTTGTTTCCAAACAAGCATATGAATTTACATCTCCTAAAATAAAGTAATTTTGAAAATATTGTACCATATAATGATGTAAAGACTATATGATTAAAAAATTTCCTATCAATTGGAAAAAATCATTAAATATGCTATCACCACAACTAAATGTTTCTTCTAATTATCAATCTGTTTAGTTGTAATTTATGTAGCATTTGCTTCCCAATGGAGAGAAAGCATAGTATAGGATCTAGACAAAGATAATTGTCATGATTAAGATTGATCATTATTTAATTTCTTATAATATAATGGTTCATAATTCCTATACACTAGTTTCCAAGTGCAGCTATTTATCTCCAAGTGGGAGATTGTTAAGGTGTGGAGCTAAAAGCTTCAACTACTTGCAGACACGAGAAAGGATGCTGAAGAACCAGAGCCATCGGTGTCGGTAGTATGACCGACGTCGGTCAGATGTAGTGGAGAAGGAGACCGGTGACGGCAGACAGTCAGCCGACGTCGGCAGCACCAGACTAGCAGGGACCGGCGTCGGTCGCCTATGTATTTTTAGAACTGCTATTGACGAACAGTCAGTTAAGTGAAGCGAGTGTTTGTATGTCAAGCGACTAATTATAGTCACGAGCTACGTGTCTAATTATTGTAACTTGAGTTCTATTTTTGTAAGCATGGGATCTTATTTAAAGACCCATAAGGCATGTATTGTAATTGTATTAAGAAGGCAAGTAAGAGCATTGAAGCTAGCAAGGTCAAGGAGATCAGCTAAAGCATTCAAGGAGGGATAGCAACTCAGGCTTTAGAGTTGTTGTGTTGAGCAAGAGAGAGAGGGAAGAAGGTCTTGAGGTGTGGCAAGCCTTTGAGGTGGAGGAAGAAGTGGCATCTTCCTTATTGTATTTTCTTCTAGTAGTATTTAATACAAGAGTGTGTATTGTCTCTCAAATTCTTTGTTGTCTCAAGTTTCTAGCTACTTTATCATTCTGGTATAATTCCATGTTTAATTGCTAATACGTGAAGTAATCATATGTGATCTAATTGGTAGAGCTTCAGATCCCCTGACAAGTGGTATCAGAGCTATGGTTTGCAGGAAGCAGGGTATTGTTTTTTTATTACGGGTCATTCACAGGGTTTTTTGATTGAGTGGGAGTTTAGCAATGGTAGAAGAAAGTAGACTACGAATGGAGAAGTTTAACGGCAAGAATTATCAACATTGGAGGATGCAGATTGAGGACTATCTGTATTAAAAGTATTTGCACTTACCATTGGGTGGGGTTGCATGCAAGCCCACAGATATGAAGGATGAAGAATGGAACATTCTTGGTCGGAAGGCTCTCGGTTCCATAAGGTTGAGCCTTGCATCGTCTGTGATTTCTAGCTTATCACAGTGGAAGACAACAGAAGAGTTGATAAAGTCCTTGGTGAATTTATACAAAAAGCCCTTGGCTTCTAATAAGGTATATCTTATGAAGCAGCTATTTACTTTGCAAATGCAGGAAGGTGGATCGGTACATACTCATCTCAGTGATTTCCATGGTTTGGTAAACCAACTAGCTTCAGTCAATATTGTTTTTGATGATGAGGTAAAGGCTCTCTTGATTTTATGTTCTTTGCTTGAAATTTGGGACGGTATGGTTATGGCAGTAAGTAATTCTGCATCTGCTTCTAAAATATTAAAAGTTGATGATGTTGTGAGTGTGATCTTGAATGAAGAAATATGCAGGAGAAGCACAGGTGAATCATCAGGGAATGCTCTAAGTGCAGAAAGCAGGGAAAGGCAAAGGGAAAAGGTTGAGCAAGGGAAATAAAGGTCGAGAAGGAGATCCGAGTCCAAAGGTATTACCTGCTAGTTTTGTGGAAAGAAAGGACATACGAAGAAGGAGTGTTGGTTGAGAGATAAAGAGAATCAACATGCAGGTATGGAAGAAGCAAAGGATGCAAATATTGTGATGCAGGATGCTCTCATACTTTCTTCAGATAGTCAGGTAGGATCATGGATTTTAGATTCTGGTTCATCTTTTCATGCATCCCCAAATAGAGATTTGTTCTATGAGTATGAACAGGGAGATTTTGGAGTGCTCTATTTAGGGGATGGTATGCCTTGTCAGATAGTTGGCAAAGGGAAAGTGTAGCTGAGATTGCAGATTGACAACACATGGGTGTTGAAAGAGGTCATGCATGTTCTAATTCTGAAGCAAAGTCTAATTTCTGTAGGAAGGTTGGGAGATGAGGGATGCACAATAACCCTCACAGCAGATTCTTGGAAGGTTACCAAGGGAGCACTTGTTCTAGCAAGAGATAAGAAAGTAGATACTCTTTATCTGTCTACTTGTATTACTGATTCTACTTCTGGTGTAGATTCAAAGATGTGGCCTAATAGGGTTGGTCACAAGAACTGGAAGGGAATGGAAGTTCTTGATTCAAAAGGTATGTGTTCAAATTTGGAAAGCACAGATATAGTTCATTGTAGAAAGAGAAAATTTGATGCTTTTGACAGGAACAAAGAAGCCTTGGTGTTTATGGAGGAGATGAAGGACAGAGATCAGTCACAGGGGCTGAATAAATCTAAGCAGGGCAACATGGACAGAGGTTTGATCCAAGAAGAGCTTGTGGATGAAAATTCCATCACTTACAGGAACACACAGACACCGATGTTGGTAGCTTGGCACCGACGTCAGTCATCCAGAACCGACATTGGTCATGTGCAGACTAGCAGGGTTGGTAGGTCAGACAGGAGAAGTCCGACATTGGTCATAAAGACCGATGTCGGTAGGGCGACACCGGCGTCAGCCAGGGAAATGATGTCGGTAGTCAAGGTCAGTGCAGGGAATCAACATCGGTCAGAAGCAGACTGGGAGATGGCCTAGATCGGTCACTGGAATGGATGTTGGGTGGATTTATAAGTCTCAAACACCCATGTGGAGGTCAGGAAAGGTATGTGAACCTCATATTTGTTGTTTACCTTCTTTATATTGCTTACTGATAGTCACGAACTAGGAAGATGGAAGAAGCAATGCAGGTAGAATCCAGAAACAGTGGGAGCTTGGCATGGATGAGGAGTGTGAGTCCTTGGAGAACCAAATAGGTATTTGTTGGTAGTGTTGTCAGCTAGAAGTAAGCGCTGGATAGAGGGATGGATTCCCATTCTAGAGAAGATAGTGGATGGACACATGAGACAAAAGGCTATGGTATATGGTCTTGATTATGCTGCAGAGCAATGGAGGTTTGACCATTGTATTTTATCTTTACCAGGTTGGATAATACTAGCTACATTATCCTGTCACTGTATTGTGTTACTTGTTGCAGGGTTTCATAGACAGGGAGTTTTTTTGAGCTAAGGGTAGAGTTGGTTCAGAAGTATGTCATGGAGAATTTGGGAGCAGCAAAATTCTTATGGCATAAGATACAGGTATTGCATCACAGGTTTACGTGGTGGTTGGTCTTCAAGAGTGACATTGAAGAGGGATACAGAGCCTAAGGAATAAAATAGATGGTGTACAAGTACAGGTACAAGTTGCAGCTATTTATCTCCAAGTGGGAGATTGTTAAGGTGTGGAGCTAAAAGCTTCAACTACTTGCAGACACGAGAAAGGATGCTGAAGAACCAGAGCCACCGGCATCGGCAGTATGACCGACGTCGGTCAGATGCAGTGGAGAAGGAGACCAGTGACGATAGACAATCAATCAACGTCGACAGCACCAGACTAGCAGGGACCGGCGTCGGTCGCCTGTGTATTTTTAGAACTGCTATTGACGAACAGTCAGTTAAGCGAAGTGAGTGTTTGTATGTCAAGCGACTAATTATAGTCACGAGCTGCGTGTCTAATTATTGTAACTTGAGTTCTATTTTTGTAAGCATGAGATCTTATTTAAAGACCCATAAGGCATGTATTGTAATTGTATTAAGAAGGCAAGTAAGAGCATTGAAGCTAGCAAGGTCAAGGAGATCAGCTGAAGCATTCAAGGAGGGATAGCAACTCAGGCTTTAGAGTTGTTGTGTTGAGCAAGAGAGAGAGGGAAGAAGGTCTTGAGGTGTGGCAAGCCTTTGAGGTGGAGGAAGAAGTGGCATCTTCCTTATTGTATTTTCTTCTAGTAGTATTTAATACAAGAGTGTGTATTGTCTCTCAAATTCTTTGTTGTCTCAAGTTTCTAGCTACTTTATCATTCTGGTATAATTCCGTGTTTAATTGCTAATACGTGAAGTAAACATATGTGATCTAATTGGTAGAGCTTCAGATCCCCTGACAATAATGGTTCATAATTCCTATACACTGGTTTCCAATCATAAAAAAGGTATGCAATAAAAAGGCAAATGTAAATGTTGATTAAAGTGCAAATGTTTTCTCTTGCTTGTCAGAGGCTAGACACAAACAAAAATGCTAAGTGATTTAGAAATATAGTTTATGAAAACATTATCACCCTATAAACCATGTTATCCTTTTGATGTGCATGTAATTACTAAAACTTGCATCCATTTAAATTATGTTGAAGTATCATAGACATGGTGCAACCTATATATTTCTTCAAGATCCAAATCTAGCTATAAAGATCTTAGTGCATCTTGATCATTCTTATCCAAGCACCTCTAAAAATTTTATATAATTCTAACATGAAGTTATGTCGATGTGTATCAAAAATGTAATAAGAATTGAAATGCATCAAATAAGTAATCACTAACATTGTATTTGAATGAACATGTTCTAAACATATTTTATTTATCCAAAGCAATGTCTATATTATCAAAACCATTTTTGGTGATTGGTCTATATTCCTCTACATAGATGAATTAGTCGGTGCCATCTACATCTACCATTTTTTTTGTTTTTTATGCATCGACAACATTTTTCAATGTTCATTGGATCATTGTTTGACATCTACTAAGCAATAAATTGACCAAGATAAGAATTTAATCCAATATATAAAGAATGGAAGATGCTTATTGAACACCATTTCTCAAAATTATAAACATTTTATGATTTATAAATAATTTTTTATCTAATGAATAAAACCAATGATATAGTTATGACAGCTGATAGTTGTTAAGATAGTCACAAATTTTGTGAATAAAATGTAGTCTTTTCAGCAGTATGATACATGTGTTGGCTACACACAAATAAGCCATAAAAAAATAAGAAATATGTTTCAAGTGATCCAATCAAACATAAAGTATGTTGTGTTTTTTTTTGTTTTTTTTTAATAATAAAGATAGAGATTCAAAAGCAATGTTTTTTATTTATTCTTTACTCAGGATTCAAAATCATAAATTCATATATGTGATTAACTAGCTCTAATAATTCTTTAAGTTGAGAATTTACCTATAGAACTTAAACAAAAACCACTTGCATGCAAGGCACTATCAACTTAAAATTTGGTAATGGTTCTATAAATACTAAATGGAATTCACTTACATGGTAGCCACCAATGGACTTAAAATCTAGGAAATGCCTAATAAAGCTTTAACAAGATCACAAACCAATATATGAAATAGTGAACATGTAGATAAACAATCAACATAGAAAATAATCAATCACAAATCAAAATATTTATAACTTTAAAGAATCAAGAAATGCTGAAAATAACCCTTGAAGAATATATTCAAGGTACACATCATAGTATATCATATGAAAATTTGTCCAATAAACAATGATATCTTAACCCCCTTAATGCAAAAATACTTAAGAATATGCAAAATAAGTAGAATTGACATTAAAAATGGAAGTAGTTATAGAACAACTCTGTAGAATGAGTGCAAAATAGAAAAAATAACATTGACAAAACTTAGAATAGACCAAAGAAATAAGGAGGATTATAAAATAATTTTAGTGTATAGATAAAGATCCATAAACATAAGCAATAGTGAAATAAAACCAAGATAGAAAATATTTTGAAAAGGAACCACAACAAAAGACATAATCCAATGGTTTAAGTAAGCAAAGTTATTTTGTAAATGACTATATTCTATACACACCCCTCTATAATAAACACAATCACTAAACTCTTCTCCAAAAATAATAATACTCGAATCTTGAAGAAACTAACATGATATAAATCATAAACCTTAAAATCGCTAGAAAATATTCAAAATAGGGTCTATAATCCCATCATATTTGTCATCAAATCCATGTTCAATAGCATCTAAGACTCAAATTTGATATCTTTCTGGCTATAAACTATCAATAAATTTTTCTTATGACCCATTACAAATATTTTATTTAATATATTTATCTTTGAAAATTATACAAGGATATTACAAGCAGGCTCAAGAATAGTTCAGGGTTTATGTTATGGCATTAAGGTAGCCAAAGGAGAGCACTAGATTATGGTTATGTGCATATTTTTGACTAACTAGAGAGAATTCTTGATATGATTTATACATATATTGTACAGAGTCTACATGCAAAATGTATTTATAATCGAGATGATCTATCGTAGGCATTAACATGGGAGAATGCACAAATGGAATGGATTACTCTATTTTAGGTAAGGTAAGTGTAGCTTTTTTTGCCTAGACATCAATTCATGTCTATGTAGAAACACACACACACATGAATCAATGCAATTTCAAAGTAAATCTCATATCATATATCTAGTTGATGAGAACAACATAAAAAATCCTACGAATTAATGAAACAAGTACACATAGTTCCTTAAATAGAAACCAAGTAAATTGGTGATAAATCTATATTATATATCTTGACTCCAAATCTACATGCAAAATAAAATACACATTTTATGACCCATCACAAACAATTTATTTAATTTGTTTATATTTGAAAATTATTATGATGATATTACAAAAAAGCCTGAAAACAATTCATTGTCTACGTTGTGGCACCAAGGCAGCCAAAGGGGAACATCAATGTGCAGTTGTGTGCATGTTTTGGACTGGAAGGATAGGACTCTTGAAATAATTTATATAGATATTGTAAAAAGTATGAGTACAAAACATATTTATGGTCAAGATGATTTATCACAGGCATAGACATGAGAGGATGTGAAAATGGAATGGGGTACTCTATTTTAGGCAAGATAGCTATAGTGTTTTTGGCCTTGGCATCAACCCATGTGTATATGGAAACATACACACATGGAGCAATACAACTACAAAGTAAATTCCATATCATATACTAACAAAATAAGTACAGATAGTTTCTTAAATAAAAAACCAAGTAAATTAATGACAAGATTTCCAAATCCAAGCATTCAAATTATTCATGTCAAAATCATTGAAAATAAAGAGAGCAGTTGCATGCTAAGTTTTTTTAATTTTCAAAGCCATGAAATTATATATATATATATATATATATATATATATATATATATATATATATAATGGAAATTAAAAGAGCACTTAATTTGTTTTAAAATGATAACCACGTCTAATACTTCACCTACATGACATGATATTGATCAAAATGTCAATATAATAAGATGTACACATTTTAATGTGATTCTATTAATTATTAAAATATGTTAAAAATATTACTTTGGTTTGGTCTAGCTAGGTTCTAGACTGATAAAAAAATTGGCATATGTATACAATATTAGTAGCAATTTATTTGTTTTTAGTAAACTTATATAATTTATTAGTTTTGATAATGTTAAAAGTTAACCTATATATATATATATATATATATATATATATATATATATATATATAGTGGCATTTTTCAATAAATTAATTGTAATGGTATACTAATAACCAAACTCCTTTTAACATAATTCTAAAATTTAAGAGTTTTTCATTCTACCAAAATTTTAAATCCAAAATCATTCTAATGAAAATAGTCATTGTAGTCATGTAAAATTTGAAATTTGGTTACTTGAGTGTGGCTAATGACACCCAATCCATAGGTCCTCCTACTTGCTTGCACAACACTTATAGGCTTTTCTTTCACTGATTCCCAGTCATCCACAACCTTTTGGACTTAACCCTTACAAACCCAGGTATCTCTTTCAAGCCTAGATCCATCCCCCTAGGTCTCATTCCCTCTAGACAATAGTGCCCAATTTGAACATGAATGCTAAAACCTAGGGTGTCCTATTTCTGGCACTATTGTCCAAATGTACTTTTGGTCCCAATAGTCATATTTTCCCATATCCTTATCTTAATTCATGTCAGCCTAACATGAATTCATTTAACCCACGATCATTATGTTCCCTATAAAAGGCCATTCAAAGTCCATTTAGAAGGGTGGGTACTCATTTACAAGAGAAAATCAAGAATACAAGCAAGTACACTCAAGCACTTTTTCCTATTCTTTGCATACAACCTTCCAATATTATTCCAAGATTATTTAAACCCTTTCATGAGTCCCTATCCATCTAAATTACACCTAGTTTCACATCTAGTTGAATTTTCATACATAATTGCACCAAGCACTTCAACAGGATAACTACATTAGCTTGATCCCTCCTCAGAGTATCGGTATGTAGGTAGCATGCCCACACATGGGGTGTGAAATGCATCCAATGTATCCTTTACACACTAACCCCTTATCTCTCTTTCCTAAATTTCCTTTAAAATTCAAGCACAAAGAGATCCTAGGGTTCTTAAAGATTAAAATAGACTCATAGTGAGATTCGTAGACTCTCAGACTTTGATATTTCACTGACAGGGTAACACAAATGTATCAAGCAGAACCTAAAAAACTCAGATCACCTAGATAACATCACTAAAAAAGGAATACAATGCCAAATAGCAAGGTGTCCCACTTTTGGCACTCCTGTCCAATCAAAAAATGAAGTTCAAGAACCTGATTCTAACACCCCCAGTCCTATACCTGAATTTTTAGGCCCTATCTTAGATAGAATAGCTCTGAATAAGCTAATTCATATTTTCTCTCATTTATTACTATTTTAAAAAAGGCAAAAATACAATTTATTTACATAAATTTTTAGTTTAACTATTGCACATTATTTACTGATTTACTTTACTCCAAACATGCTTATTAATTAGGAATAAAAATTCATTATTTTAAAAAATAATAAAACATTTGGTGAATTTGACTTACATCAAATTTCGCACAAAAACCCTAAAAACCTTTAGGTAAATTATTTTTAATATTTTTCCATAATTTCCTAATTTTTCCTGTATTTAAATATCATAAATCCAAAAATCAATTCTAAATTTTTCTATATATTTTATAAAATTTTCACATACTAGGTCCTTTTTGCATACAAACACATTCCAAACACTAAGAAAAATATATTTCTAATTTTAGAAATTTTTTTTTATTTTTCTTAAATTTTTAAGAAAAATTCTACAAATTTTCTATTAATTCGTATCAAATTTTTAAAATTACCATACTAATTTTTTTAAAAATAAAAATCATTCTAAAATCCCTAGTTGCATTAACTAGCTCCCAATTATTTTCTAGTACTTTTCCAATCATTTTCTAAATTTTTAGTTGCATATCAGACTCATAAAATCAATTTCAAACTCAAAAAATCATAGTATTTTGCATAAATATTTTTGAAAAATCCCTAGGTACATATACTAGATTCTACTTTGCTTCTTGAGGTATCACCTTACATCCGTAGCCAAATTTCAAAAATGATGCTCCTTTATTTACAAACTTTTCTTACATTTCTTGCAAATAATAAGAAAACCATAATAGGCCCTATCATGTACATGAATGATGAAGTATATCATATGTTAGTATAAAATTTCATCTTTTGCATTTCATATTTATGTTTCATTATATGGGATGATATTACAAAATTCATTGCCAAATATGCTCAAGATTCCAAAATTCTTATTGTGTATTCTCTTTCACTCATATGGAAAATTGTTCAAATTTATCTTAATAAATGCATTCAAAATTTTATGTTGCATATCAAAATTTTATATGACTTTATGCAAAAATTCATGTTCTCTATCCTTTGCTCTCTATTATTCATATGGAAAATAGTTCAAATTTATATTAATAAATGCATTTGAAATGTCATGTTGCATATCAAAATTTTATATGCCTTTATGTAAAAATTCATGTTCTTTATCCTTTGCTCTTTATTCCTCATATGGAAAATTGTTCAAATTTATCTTGCTAAATGCATTTGAAATGTCATGTTGCATATCAAAAGTTTATATTCCTTTACACAAAATTCATACTCTTTATCCCTTGTTCACTAAGGAATGTTCTTTATAAACATATTATTTCACAAGTCACAACTCAAAATTTATGCATTTCACTTCATATTCATGATTTCTACCAACATGCATATAACTCATTGGCAACTTTTAATTATCTTCCTATCACTACTAGACACAAGCAAACACTATCAATTATATCCATCCTCCTCCTTTCGAACTTGGTACATCTAGATCTTATCCCACATCTACTACCAGCTTTATGCCTAGAGTAGATCATGTGGTCCATGCTATCACCCAAGTTTATGAAGAGAGGTGGGTTGATTAAACCTAGTGTTATAGCTTTACCACTCAAGCTAGCACCCCTTCAGATACAGTTTTTGTTCTTGAGCTCTTTCAATGATCAAATATTTATAAAGATGTATTGTATGCAGCCCTTTGTAATACTAGAATTCTTGTTTTAGCTAAACCAACCTATCTTGCATCTATCCTCAACACAATGCAATGGACTGAAGAGCATATATCTTTTAGAAAATAGGATTTACCCCCACAACACATCATTATACAACATCTACCTTTGTATAATCAATTGAGAATTAATAATGTGGGAGTCAAAAGAGTGTTAGTTGATAACTGTTTAAGACTTAACATGTGCAACATATCCTTTCTTAAACGTCTTAACATACAACCTAAAGATGTAGACCATTCTGATATGAACATCATAGGTTTCAACAATGCTCCACAGAAAGTAATGGGTCAAATAACACTCAATCTTACCTTAGGGCCTAAGACACTACCAAAAACCTACCAAGTCATGCCAAATGACCTTAATTATAATTTATTACTTGGTTGGCCTTGGTTTCATGATATGCATGTAGTCCCTTCCACACTCCATTCTTGTCTAAAATTTAGTCACAAAGATTACATATACACATGCCCAATAGATAATGAACCTTTTAAATATTTTCAATTTGCTAAATCTCTATAGAATTATATCCCACACTTTAATCTAGGTAGTATACCTACACAATCCATCACTCACAATGCACCCTCAAACCATACACAAAATCAAACAATTCCAAATTCTATCGTAACACCAACACCAGATCACCAATTCACTTCATCTTTTACACTTAAATATCTTAATAAGATGTGATATCAAGGCAAAGGACTTGGAAAGCATGAAAAAGGAATAGCCAATCCTATTAAGGCATCCACACAACATAAAATGCAAGGGATCAAATACTAGTTTAGCCGTAATCATGATAAATATTATCCCACCCTTTCAAAACATAAAATTTTATCCACCCATTGAACATACTGACAATACTGTTAATCATGATTCTATATTATCATTGGTCTAACCTAATCTTATTGACAACAGAACTTCAACCAATATTTTTACATTGGATGAATTCTCTAACAATGAATCCCTCTTATAATTTCTTGGAGCATATGAGGACCTCCCATCTTGTTATCATAAAAATAAATTTCCAACCCACATAAATGCTCATGTGTAATTTAGAGAAAATATAGATTCCCCCCTTGATATACCATTTGAATTAGATTATATTATTCCTACAAATCCATATACACTTGATTGTTCCACATTACTTAATCAATAAATAGTAAGTTTCAATTTTAGAACCAACAAGGATCCTTGCATTGTCTTATTATCCATTTCCCTTAGAAAGGAAGAGGATGTTGATATTCATCAAAATTTAACAAATTTTCCAAAATTCTTTGTTTGGTTATATTTAGATATGTCACAAATTGATATATATAGCAGTGCATCAGATTCCTTTATACCCCAATGGTTAACCAGTTAAACAAATAATTTGCAAAATGCATCCCAAGGTGGCTCTCTTAGTGAATGATGAAATCTAATGCCTTTTAGATGCTTGTTTCATTCACCCAGTAGCACATTCTGAATGTATTTCCAATATATTTCCTATAGTAACACCTAACAAAAAAATTATATGTTGTTTAGATTCTCAAGATTTAAATAAATCATGCCCCAAAGATGATTTACCTTTACCAAATATCAATATGATAGTAGATTCCACAGCTAGATATGAAATGTTATCATTTATGGATGGTTTTTCTAGTTATAATCAAATCTAAATTGATGAAGAAGATGAAGAAAAAACATATTTTACAACACCTTGGGGTATATTTTGTTACATTGTTATGCCTTTTGGATTAAAGAACATTGGAGCCACATATCAGCGTACTATGATGCACATTTTTCATGACTTGATTCACCATACTATCAAGGATTACATTGATGATATACTATCTAAATCCAAATAATGACAACATCATGTTACTGATTTATAAAATATTTTTAAATGACTAAGGAAATATAACATTTGATTAAACCCAAATAAATGTGTGTTCGGAGTTATGTCAAAAAACTCCAAGGTTTCATTATCTCTCAATGTGGCATAGAAGTTGATCCTAAGAAATTCAAAGAAATTATTGATATGCCACCTCCCACCAAATTAAAAAATATATGATCCCTTCAAAGCAAGATCCAAGAAATCCATCATTGTGTAGCTTAGCTTGTTAATAAAACTCAGTCATTTACTCAATTGCTAAAGAAAGATACAAAGTTTATTTGGGACCAATCTTGTCAAGACAAATTAAACATAATTAAGCAATATCTCCTTAATCCACTCATTTTAGTACCACCTATCCCATATAATCCCTTCTTACTCTATATCTCAGCAACAAATCATGTATTAGGAGCACTCTTAACACAATGCGATGATCAAAATATTGAACGAGCAATTTATTACATCTGTTGCACATTATTTGATTATGAAAAAAATTACTTCCCAATAGAAAAATTATTTCTATCATTATTTTTTTCCACACAAAAACTCTGACATTACATGGTCAATAATGAGACTCAAGTTATCACAAAAGCAGACCCCTTAAAGTTCCTATTGGCCAAATCACATCTTTCTAGTCACATCATAAAATGGGTTATGTTATTAACATAATTTGACTTGAAATAGTCCTCCAAAAACTGATGAAGGGTCAAATCATTGTAGACCATTTGGTAACAACACCACTATTAGATACCAACCCTTTAAGTGACACATTCAAAGATAATTTCACTACCTATTCTTCTCATTCAGATACCTAGACCATGTTCTTTGATGGATCTTGATGTGCACCTAGTGCAGGGGTAGGCATTGTCTTTATCAATCCTTTTGATCACATAATTCCTATAGCATATCGATTAAGTTTCTCTTACACCAACAACACAATAGAATATGAAGCACTTATCTTAGGACTATTCACTACACAATCCCTCCAAATCAAATATATTCAAGTCTATGGTGATTCCCAACTTGTGGTAAATCAAGTCAATGATGTTTACCAAACAAAATAAGAACACCTTATCCCATATTGCAGCATGGTACAGTATCTATCATCACAATTTGATTATTTTTCTATAGAGAGCATTCCTCAAAAAGACAACAAACATGTAGATACAATGGCTAGTGTTGCATCTCTAATTCTCATTAACATCAATGATGATCAATCAGTTTTAAAAATTAAATGATTAAAATCACCATCAATGTCCAATGCATATTTGATCACTCTTTTTATTTTAGCTACTACATGAAGCTCCATAACTCTATAATGGTTCTATGATATTTATAACTTTTTAACACATCTATTACACCAAACACTTTCTCCTAAAATGACAAATGTAAGTTACAAAATCAATCACTCTATTATGTAAACATTGGTGGAGACCTTTTCAAATGATGCTTTAATGGACACTTACTATGATACTTAACCTTATTAGAATCATTTCTCTAGTTCAGATACATGATAGTGATTGTGGTGGTCATTTTAGCAAAAAATTCATGTCATACAAACTCCTCTGACATGGGTATTATTGGCATACCATGGAAGATGAATGTTTACAGTATGCAAAGCTATGCGATAAATGTCAATGACATAGTAATCTACAACATCAACTATCATAATAATTGCAACCTATTGTCTCTCCATGACCATTCATGTTATGGGGAGTTTATCTCACTATAAAAATTAACCTTAAATCTATTGATAGATATAAGTTCATAATCACATCTATAGAATACTTTACCAAATGGGTGGAAGCAGTTCTACTTCAATATACCATAGTCGAAGACATTTGTAGTTTTATCATGACTCATATTGCTTCTCACTTTAGCCTGCCTACAGCCACCATTTTTGATAATGGAACATCATTCAAGATCAAAACTATCAAAAAATTTGTACCAAATACAAAATTAAACACACATTATCACTCCATACTACCCATAAGGAAACAATCAAGCATAAGCCACTAACAAAATAATTAGCAACATTTTGAGAAAAATAGTAACCACATTTGGTGATGATTGGCACACTCAAGTAGTTTTAGCATTATGGTTCTATTACACAAGTATTTGTATGCCCATAGGAGCTACTCCTTATTCACTCATTTATGGCATAGAATTAGTTCTACCATTGGAATTATAAATCCCATCTCTTCATGTATCCATTAAAGGTATTCTCAATAATGACCATTATCATGAAAAGCATCTACACCAGCTCAAATAGTTAGACCATACACACATTCAAGCTAAAAAACACCTCAAAATCTACCAATAACATATACAATGATCCTAAAATAAGCAATTTCACATCAGAGAATTTTAATTTAATGATCTTTTCTCAAAGAAAACCTTCACAATGTCAATGCTAAAGAAGAAATCAAAGGAAAATTCAAACCAAATTGGATAGGTCCTTACATCATTACCAAAAATATTAGCCCTAAAGTATACCATCTAGCCTCACTTGAAAGAAACTTAAAAATCCAATTAACAGCATGCATCTACATAGATTCTATGTATAGTATGTTATTTTTACACATATTTATATATAATTTATTTTTAGCATTGTTAGTACATAATCTCTCCTACTTGATTGTGCATAGTTTAAATATTTCCAAAAAACACAAAAATAGTACCAAAATTTTCAAAATACCAAAAACATTTCAATTGTATACATCATCCATGATTTACATTACTAATATCATGATAGGACTTACATTTATTTTTTCATGCTATTATATGTTAATTTATCTACATTACCATGCTTCACTTGATCTCTTTTGAGTGTGTGCAGTGACATCCAGCTACTTGATTGCTTCACTCTACCCATTAAGGGGGCATTCCTACTTATACATTTGAGACACACATTGATATACATACCCACTGGGGACATCTTCTACATGACAAAACCATCTAGGTTATGTCAATCCTACACTACACACTTTGAGTTATCATACTAATGTACATTACTTCCAAGATTACATAGATTACTATATCAACATTTCATTATTATTTAGCACGTGTGTATCTCTTAGAATATACCTACTCTTGTACTAACATGTCTTGCATACTTTCACTTTTTGCTTTGATTAGTTAGATGCATTTGTATTTCTAGTTTACTTATTTTCATTCTTTGCTTAGTGTCACTTATGTGATTACATTTCTAGTTCCATTTTTTCTTCTTGTATGCGTACCTTTGAAAATTTGCCAATGTCCCTCATGTGTACTCTTCTATGTGACAATCTTTGCTTGTTTCAAATTGTATGTGTATGTGGCATTTGAACATGTCTTATATGTTTTCTTTCTAGTTTGAGTGACATATGCCTATGTCCCTTATTTGCATGGCCCCTTGGCCATCCCTGTATACTTCTTACTTCTTGATTTATATGCTTGTTTTTTGATTACTTGTCTATGTTTGTAATGCCATGATCCATATCATGTATTTACCTTAATTTCTTGGATGCCATGATGGACATCATGCTCCATCCCTCCAACTAACAACTAAAAACTAACATCTAACATTTACATTTCCTTTCAAATACATTACACATGCTTTTACATTGTTATATTTGTTTAGGCATACCCATATTGATCTAATAATCTCTCAATACAAACATTGTTATATCTAGAGATAGCTTGTCAAATATCACTACTATATCATGTATCTATACAACATAACACACTTGCAAGACTATTTCTTTTGAGGGTAGTCACTGTAGGTTCATCATTCCTACCTAAAAAGAGGGGGAAACAAATAGAGGTTTTGTCATAGAGATCAAAGCTCCTAGTATTCAAAATAGTAGCATTCAGATCACCCAATTCAAAATCTAGAAGTCAAACTAGTCAGAACAAAACAAAAAAATAGTGACAATTCCAAATCAACAACCAGTTTCAACATAGGAAAACAATGCCAAAAATGTATATTAGTACCAAACACAAGGGTGTCCTCATTTTGGTCTCTTGTTTAGGTAGAAAAACACCCAAGTTTTCTAGTAACAGGCAAAAATTTCAGCTCAACTATAGTTTTTACACATTCAGATCAATCATAATCAATACTTTCAGTATAGTTTTCTTAAAGAATCCAGATATAAGGGGTATCATACATAACATGATGTATTTCACTTATAATTTTAGATTAGGTAGTTGACATAACTTTTAGATCAAAATCCATGTTCTAAAAACTAGTGATTGGGGCCAATGTATGTGGCACATTGGTCTTCTTTTATTTTTGAGTTTAGTTTATTACCCAGGTATTCTCAATAGTTGCATACCATACTCCATCTATAGGTGTTTGGCATCATTTTAAATTTGAAATTTAATACAATTTTAACCTCCCAAGTTCCCGACTTGGATTTCACATAAACATATTGCATCAGTTTTAGAGTGGATTTCATACAAGTCTAACCTCCATCTTTTGAAATGGCCAAGAGTGGCCTAGTTTCCTGTATACATTTAGCTATCCACACCACATTGTCATATTTTTAGATTATCCATGGGCTCCATGAGCCATCTCATACGAAACATATTCTATATCAGTATTACTTCATAGTTTCACTTCATTGGGAAATAATGGAGCCAAAGGACTAGCTAGCCTTCATATTCTTGAGCCACCTATTTAGAGAGATTGGACACATATTCCAAACATCAATTAACACATGCATGATTCATTAACTTCACTTAGTTGGTGATGATGGATCTAAAGGTCCTACCTTTTCATTCTTGAGCCACCTTCTGGGGAATTGAGCACTTAGCTCCATTTACAATATTACTCTTGATATAAAACATACCCAGCATCATCCAACACAATCCATCTTCACAACAGGTCTTGTATTGCTTCACATACTTGGTTAGGTGTATTTGTTCCTTTATCTTCTTCTTTATCTTACCCAACTTTATAAGTTTTTATTTTACATATAGTGTATCTAGTAAGAATTGATCTACTCTATGCTTTTCATTATAGATTCACACTTCATAATGTGTTCTCTCTATACACATCTAGCACAACACAACTTCATGAGCTTCTCTCTTATATTTAAGTTCATGTATGCTTTCTACTTTCCTTTATCTTTGTATTTCACTTTGCTGCATCACTAGAATAAAGGGGGGGAATGTAGTCATGTAAAATGCAAAATTTGGCTACTTGAGTGTGGCTAATGACACCCAATCCATAGGTCATCTTACTTGCTTACGTAACCCTTATAATATTTTATTTTACTAATTCCCAATCATCCACAACCTTATATACTTAACCATTATAGACCCATGTATCTCTTTCAAGCCTAGATCCATCCCTCCAAGTCTCATTCCCTCTGGACAATAGCACCCAACTTGGATAGGAAAACTGAAACCTAGGGTGTCTTATTTTTGATGTTGTTGTCCAAGTGTACTTTTGGTCCTAACAATCATATTGTCTTAAATACTTATCTTAATTCATGTTAGCCTAACACAAATTCATTTAACCCATGATTATTAGGTTCCCTATAAAAGGCCATTCAAAGTCCATTTAGAAGGGTGGGCACTCATTTATAAGAGAGAAGTAAGAATACAAGCAAGTACACTCAAGCACTTTTCCCTATTCTCTACATACATGCTTCTAATATTATTCCAAGATTATTCAAACCCTTTCACTAGTTCCTATACATCTAAAGTATACCTAATTTCATATCTAGTTGCATTTTCATACACAATTGCACCAAGCACTTCAATGGGAGAAGTGCATTAGCTTGATCCCTATTAAGAGTATTGGTATGTAGGCAGTGTGCCCACATATGGGATGTGAAGTGTATCTAGCGTATCCTTTACACACTAACCCATTCCATTTCTTTCCCAAAATTCCTTTCAAGTTTAAGCACAAAGATCTTCTAGGCTTTTAAAGATTAAAACATATGGACAATGAGCTCCATAGACTTTTGGGCTTTGATATGTCACTGATAGGGTAACATAGACCTACCAAACAAAACCTAAAAAACTCAAATCACCTAGAAAACAATGCCAAAAAAGGACTACAACACTAAACAATAAGGTTTCCCACTTTCAAAACTCCTATCTAATCAAAAAATGAAGTTTAGGAACTTGTTTTCAACACTGTCCCAGTCTTGTACCTAAACTCTTAGGCCATGTCTCAGATTGGATAGCTTAGAATAAGCTAAGTCATATTTTTCTCATTTATTACTATTTTTAGAAAATCCAAAAATACAATCTATTTATGTAAATTAGTGGCTTAATTATTGCACATTATTTACTAATTTACTTTACTCCAGACCTATTTATTAATTAGGAATAAAACTCCATTATTCTAAAAAATAATAAAATATTCATCCAAAATGTTGATTTGGATAAATTATTATTAGTAACATATTTATCTTTAAAAAATATAAATTAAAAGGATATATATATATATATATATATATATATATATATATATATAACTAAAAAAAATTACAAGTATTTCATTCAATAAAGAGCATAGCATTCCCACTCATATTCAAATATATCAATAAAATATTATATAATTCGTAGTATTTTCCATGACACATTAATATTTATTCATAATAGCTTAAACATGGATTTTATAGATTCTAAATAGTAAGCTTATTTATAATGTAAAATATTATTATTAGACATTTACACAACTTAGTTCCTATAAAAGCTAAGCACATAGTGCAAAGGCAAAGACCTAGGATAAACATAGAAATGACACTTGATAGGATATTTCACAAAGGAGTGGGCACAATATTGTTTAATCTGTAATATATCAACCAATACACCAATAAAATAATTTCTAAATTAAGGAAATCTTATCTCGTAGCAAGTTTTTCACTGCTTCACATAAAAAAGTACTATTTCTAAAAGTAGTTCAACAAAATAATTGTATATCAAAAAAATTATGTTTTTGATGTTTGATAATTTATGAAGAATGACTTCAAGTCCTCAAATCACTCTAGAATCAAAATAGGAGACTAGATAACCATAACATTACAAAAATAAATGGCATGAAATAATTAAAAACTTAAACAAGACCAACCAATGTATTAATATCAAGGGCATAAGATGCACCAAACAAGACAAATAAGAGTGATCAAAATACTACTAAACACCTAGTTTCTACTTCTTGAGTTTCCCATAGGGCAGGTTCTAGTATTTCATGACTCACATAGGCCAAAAATGGAATGTCAAAAACAAACTTTTTGACCAACCCCTAACTTTTCAAAAATATACATTAGAAGGCTATTAAAAGAGGCATTACAAGGGGTGTTAAAATGAAAACTTGAAAGAACTTAACAATTTCTATTTCAAGTACAAGGTGACATGACAAAGCACACACTTCACCTTGGGGAATTGATAGTAGCATAGTGAAAAATAATGGTAATGATAACAACATAAAAATAAATGGCACAAAACAATAAAAAACTTAAATAAGGCAAGATAACATATAAATATCAATGGCATAGGATGCACCAAACATGACAAATAAGAATGATGAAAATCCTACTATGAAAATTCTCACAATTGGAATTGAAAGTCTAGATTAATAAATGGATTTAAAATTTAGAAAAAAAACTTCCTAACAACAAAAAAATAAGGGATTGCACTCTCTTTCTGCCAATAGTGCCAATTTTTCCAAGTTCTTGGTCTTAGGTCTATTGCATATATTCAAGTTTAAAAGTGGTAATGGAAAATGCAAATATGTGGCCCATTTCATTGAAAAATATGTAATTTCCAATATTCCGATTCACTATGAATTATGAAACTATCCATTATCATCCATGGAGAACCATAGATGTGAAAAAAAATGTGAAATAAATGATACTTTTAATCAAAAAATTCAATGAATTTAGATACGTGACATGAACCTAGAGAAACTTTAGTGAAAATAACCAACATTCAATCTTATGAAACCATGACCTCATCTTGTGAAATAAAGAACAACTAGATAAATACCTACATAACTTTTATAAAACCTAGGTAGTGCAGACAAATCCCAATAGTCCTATTGATATTTGACTTGCGTATAGGTGCTAGCACCACCAGGAGTTGAAATCATACCACGACTACGAGGCAAAATTCATTTCATTTTCCTTTCTAAAATCATGTTGCTACAATAAATATAATCACAAAGCAAATTTAAACATAATTATTCACCATATTATTTTTCAAAGCACTTCTTAATAGACATAGCAAGACTTTGCACTTTCATATAATGCTATGTTTTCATCAAATCTACACTATTCCAAAAACAATCTGCACATGTGGCTAGCATAAGTTAGAAATGACATTCCTTTAAATATATAATAAATTTAAGAGCAAAAGAACCTTTTGTTGTAAGCCCTCATAATGAAAACTGCTAGAGATATAGTTAAAGATGGAGAGAGTTCAATATAGTTCTTGAAAATATGTAGTAATAAGGCACCCAATAGATATTTCTACATATAAGACCATCTCAGATTTCAAAACAATTACTTTCATATATAAATGGCTACTTTTATTATTCATAGAAGAAAATAACCATAAATCCAAAGTACGAATCAAACAAAGATCCATATCATACAAGTAAATCTATCTCTATACTTTCATATGTCCAAATCAACAACTATTTAACTTCGGCATACATATCATACAAAAAACTATGTGTGTATATATCCTTATGCACATACTAGTATATATGCATAGAAATACTTGCTTATATATATATATATATATATATGCATAGAAATACTTGCTTATATATATATATATATATATATATATATATATATATATATATATATATATATATAAACATGCATTATATATCAATATTACCACCAAAGAGGAATCATACCTGCACAACTTTTGTAAAACCCAAGTAGTATAGACAAAACCTAATAATCCTATCAATATTTGACTTGCATGTAGGCACCAACACTACCAAGAGTTAAAATCACACCATGGATATGAGTAACATGAAATGGAAATCTATTCACAACATTGTGCATGTGCACCCAACAAATAGTAACAAATGTCTACAAACTTCTAATGATCTATAACCCACTGTCATGTTCTTTTAAGAATTAATAAATCATTCAATGTGATTCCATTAAACCAAGTAACCCACATCATATGAAACCTAGCAGATAAGTTAATGCCCAGCCTCAATCAAAGAAAAGCCGACAATAACACCAAAAAAAAATTCAGCCAATCACCTTACACAAAATAACCTTTTTTTGTTTTTCTTTAAAAAATCTCACTAATCTATTTTGTAAAATCCTGATATTTTCTTATTGGCACACTAATCCATGTCATCTAATTGGCAAATAGTTTTAAAACTAATTTCAAGCTAAACTAATGAATTAATCTAGAAT
Source organism: Torreya grandis (assembly GCA_037957365.1). NCBI lineage: Eukaryota > Viridiplantae > Streptophyta > Pinopsida > Cupressales > Taxaceae > Torreya > Torreya grandis. The sequence goes on along the minus strand of JARHVA010001049.1, from coordinate 2,414,471 downwards.
TAAATGTGATTCCATCAAAAAAAAAAACCCACATCATGTGAACAAATACAACATTAAAATCCTCATTGTATAAACCTAGTGTAAAAGTTAATGCCCAACGTTGATCAAAGTGAGGTAGGCAATAACATGGAAAAAAGTTCAGCCAATCACCTTGCACGAAATAACCTTTTTTATTTTTTCATTAAAAAACTCACTACTCTACTTTGTAAAAGCCTAATATTTTGTTAATGGCACATTAATCCATGTTATTTGATTTGCCAATAGTTTGAAAACTAATTTTGGTTAAAACAAGATGGTTCCTATAGTCCCTCCCTTCAAGACTAATAATATGATAGGGATATTTGTTTTAATGTAAAATTATATATATAAATATAAACATCCAATTTTTAAAAAAAATACTAGTACAAATGTCTTAAATATTTTTATCTAAAAATTGCCAATACATTTTGATTTTAATCACCGTCTTGAAATGTTAAAAAGAGCCATTAATTAGTGACTATTAATTTACTCTACATATTTCTTCATGATTGGTGATAAATGGTGTTAATTTTATTTTTTGTAGTGTTTTTCAATAGATTAATTGTAGTGGTATACTAATAACCAAACTCCTTTAACATAATTCTAAAATTTAAGAGTTATTCATTCTACCAAAATTTCAACTCCAAATTCATTTTAGTGAAAATAGTCATACAAAATGTTGATTTGGATAAATTAATATTAGTAACATGTTTATTTTTAAAAAATATAAATTAAAAGGATTTTTTTCAAAAAAATAAAAATTATATAGAAAACTTTAAAAAATTACAAGTAATTCATTCAATAAAGAGCATAGCATTCTGACCCATATTCAAATATATCAATAAAATATTATATAATTCATAGTATTTTCCATGACACATTAACATTTATTCATAATAACTTAAATATGGATTTTACAAATTCTAAATAGAAAGAATATTTATAATGTAAAAGATCCTTATTATACATTTACATAACTTAGTTCCTACAATAGATAAGCACACAATGCAAAGGCAAAGACCCAAGACAAATAGAAATGACACTTGACAGAATATTACATGAAGGAGTGGGCACAATATTGCTCAATCCTACATATATCAACCAATGCACCAATAAAATAATGTCCAAATTAATGAAAACTTATCTCATAGCAAGTTTTTCACTACTTTGCATTAAAAAGTACTATTTCTAAAGGCATTTCAACAAAATAGTTGTATATCAAAAAAATTATGTTTCTGATGTTCAAGAATTTGTGAAGAGTGACTTTATGTCCTCATATCACTCTAGAATAAAAATAGGAGACTAGATAATCATAACATTATAGAAACAAATGGCATGAAATAATCAAAAATGTAAACAAGACTAACTAGCGTATTAATATCAAGGGCAGAAGATGCACCAAACATGACAAATAAGAGTGATCAAAATACTACTAAACACCAAGTTTCTACTTCTTGAGTTTTCCACAGGGTAGATTCTAGTACTTTAATTACTTGCATGAGTTAAAATGGGAATGTCAAAAACAAACTACTTGACTAACCCCTAACTTTTAGAAAAATATACACAAGAAGGCTATTAAAATAGGCATTGCAAGGGGTGTTAAAATGAAAACCTAGAAGAACTTAATAATATCTATTTCAAGTACTAGGTGATAAAACAAGGCACACACTTCACCCTAGGGAATTGATAGTAGCATATTGAAATATAATAGTAATGATAATAACACAAAAATAAATTGCATTAAAAATAATCAAAAACTTAAACAAGGCAATCTAACATATTAATATCAATGGTAGAGGATGCACCAAAAATGACAAATAAGAATGATGAAAATTCTTCTATAAAAACTCTCACAATTGGCATCAAATTTCTAGATTAATAAATGGCTTTAAAATTTAGACAAAAAATTCCTAACAATGAAAAAAGAAGGGATGCACTCTCTTGCTGCCAACAGTGCCAATTTTTCCAAGTTCTTGGTCTTAGATCTACTACATATTATCTATTTTAAAAGTGGTAATGGAAAATGCAAATACATAGTCCATTTTATTGAAAAATATGTAATGGAAAATATCCCACACTTCACTACACATTATGAAACTAGCCATTATCATCCATGGAGAACCATAGATGTGAAAAAACTTATGAAATAAATGATACTTTTAATCAAAAAAATTCAATGGATTTAGAGTACATGAAATGATCCTAGATAAAATTTAGCAGAAACAACCAACATTAAATCTTATGAAACCATGACCTCATGTTGTGAAATATATAACAATTAGATAAATACCTACATAGCTTGTGAAAAACCCAGGAAGCACAAACAAAGCCCAATATTCCTATCGATATTCGTATTGCATCTAGGTGCCAACACCACCAAGAGTTTAAATCACACCATAGCTATGAGTCAAAACTAATTTCATTTTCCTTTCTAAAATCATATTACTACAACAAGGATAATCATAAAGTAAATTTAAACATAAATCTCCACCATATTATTTTTCAAAGCCCTTCTCAATAGACATAACAAGACTTTGCACTTTCATATAATGTTATTTTGCCATCACATCTACACTATTCCAAAAATAATATGCACATGTGACCAACATAAGTTGGAATTCCATTCCTTTAAATATATCAAAAAATTTAGACCAAAAGAACCATTCATTGTAAACGCACATAATGAAAGCCACTAGAGATATAGTTAGAGATGGAGAGAGTTCAATACAGTTCATGAAAAGATGTAGGAATAAGGCACCCAATAGATATTTCTACATATAAAATCATCTCATATTTCAAAATAATTACTTTCAGCTATAAATGGCTACTTACAATATTCATAGAATAAAATAACCTTGAATTCAAAGTACCAATAAAACATAGATCCATATCATACAAGTAAATCAATCTCTATACTTTCATGTATCCACATCAACAACTATTTAGCTCCAACATACATCTCATACAACAAACTATGTATGTATATATCCTTATGCACATACCAGTATATATGTATAAAAAAGCATGCCTAGATATTTATATATATAAACAAGCATTATATATCAATAATACCACCAAAGAGGATTCATACATGTACAATTTTTTTAAAACCTAGGTAGTAAGACAAAACCTAATAATCCTATTGATATTTGACTTGTATGTAGTTGCCAGCACCACCATGAGTTAAAATCACACCATGGCTATGAGTAATACAAAATGGAAAGCTATATGTAACATTGTGCATATGCACCCAAAAAATAGTAACAAGCTTTTACAAACTTCTAGTTATCTATAACCTACCACCATATTCTTTTAAGAATTAATACATCATTCAATGTGATTCCATTAAACCAAACAACCCACATCGGACAAAACCTAGTGGATAAGTTAATGCCCAAACTCAATCAAAGAAAGGTGGATAATAACACCAAAAATCATTAAGCCAATCACCTTGCACAAAATAACATTCTTTTTGTTTTTCCTTTAAAAAAACTCACAAATGTATTTTGTAAAATCCTAATATTTTCTTATTGGTGCACTAATCCATGTCATCTAATAGGCAAATAGTTTAAAAACTAATTCCAAGCTAAACTAATGATTAATCTATAATTCAATGTGATTCCATCAAAACAAACAACCCACATCACACAAACTAATTCAACCTTATAATCCTTATTGTACAAACTTGGCAGAAAAATTAAAACCCAACCTTGATCAAAGTGAGTATGGCAATAACATGGAAAAAAAATTAGCCAATCACCTTTCATAAAATAACTTTTTTTGTTTTTTTGTTAAAAAACTTGCTAATCTAATTTGTAAAAGACTAATATTTTCTTATTAGCACACTAATCCATGTCATCTAATTTACCAATAGTTTGAAAACTAATTCTGAGTTAGAACCAAATGGTTCCTTAGTCCCTCTCTTTGGGACTAATAATATGATAGGGATATTTGTTTTAATGTAAAAGTATATATATAAATATAAACTTCTAATTTTTTTAAAAAATATACTAGTACAAATGTCTTAAATATTTATATCTAAAAATTGCCAATACATTTTCATTTTAAGGCACCATCTTGAATTTTTAAAAAGAGACATCAATTAGTGACTATTAATTTTCTCTACATATTTCTTCATGATTTGTGATAAATGGTGTCAATCTACTTACACCATTACATTTCACTCCAAAAAAAAAAATCCATTGAAAAAATGGGCTCCAAACTCCATTGTATGCCCATGATATCATGATTTTTTTATTTCCTTCTCAAAGCAATAAGGAAACTCCCATATGATAATAAAATGAACATAAAATTTAAATTCAAAACTAACCTATGACAATAAAACTGACATTAAATTTAAGGTCAACCATTTTTATTGACATTTCATGCTATTACACTCCACCACAAACCCTGATTGTCATTGTTTCTTATGTCTAAAGTGTAAATTTATCTTTAGTCACTTTTGAAGCACAACCTAGGGTTATATGTATCTTTGAATTTGTTTCTATTTATCAAATTTAGTGATTTTTGACAAATTTTTCAATTAATTCCACCATTTATGGGCCTCATAATAAGATGGTGCTTATTGAGTGCTATTAATCCTCAACATACACCCCTTAAGCTCATGTTATTTTCCTTAAGTTTTAGATATTGCTTTCATTTTGGGACAATGATAATAATTTTTTTACATTACATGTATTATATCATGTAAATAAAAATGAGTAAATATCAAATCAAGACCAATGGAATGCATTTGTCAAGTTATTTTAGACCTTGCCTCATGCCTAATAAAGCATGATCACACTTCCACCATTAACTCTGATAAGATCCAACCTTTCAAAAAAGGCTCCTTAAACTTATGGGTGCACATTTATAAGTTCAAATTCATATGAGAGTCAACCTATCATGTGTTATTAAATTCTAAGTATTGAAACCTTTGTGAATACCCTACTAATGGATTTGGATTAAGTAATTATATCTTGTTATTGTATTTAATGCATTTAGATTTGTTTGACATAGTTAAATAAAAATTATATATATATATATATATATATATATATATATATATATATATATATATATATATATATATATATATATATATATATATATATATATATATATATATATATATATAAAGTGTTAATCCATTTATTTACAATGGTAAATACACATTATCTTATACCCCTAAGGTTAGATTTTTTTAATGAGAGTACTATGTATTTATTGGATACTAAATTGTAGAGTCTCAAATTTATAAAGGATAGAAACATTAATGAAAATATTTCAAAAAAAGAGTTCTTAAAAACCCTAATTTTATTTTTGAAAAGATGCATAAAGATAAAGAGATCATTAATGCAAATATTTCTCGTGTAGACACCCATAAGGTTTGTACTTGTGTTCTTACCTTTAATATTCTTTATGTTGACTATTTGACTCCTACTCCCATGCAAAAGAGTGTACCTACCTATATCATCAATGGTAAGACTCAACCTTGGAACAAACCTATCAAGATTACACCCATTCCTATATATGAGATGGTGACTATGATACATGATATCAACAGTTTATGATGTCAAGTGTCTATTCTATCCTTGGAACATGAAAGATTTATGGATAGCATAAACAACAATCCAATTCATTATAGACCTATTCAAAATGAAATATTTTACATGCCTTTTTCACATGACTTGGGCATTTAAAAATTTAAATTATTTGATGTTCATGGGGATTCTCAAGTACACCTTAATTCAAAATTAAATCCTATAGAGAATTTTAAGGAGTATCCTTTGATTATACTTGAGTTCTTTCCTTTAAATTTATTTTATGATGCCTTAATTTGGTTCTATGTTTTTTCCTACTAGTTCTTTAGATTCAATGGGATGTTCACAAAATCTTTTCTTAAAATAATATGTTCATTAGCAAGAGCTTCTTCTACTATATATTTTTTTAAGTTATGTTATTATCTATGTTATGGTAGAATTATTGTGAATTCATTTAGATTATGGTGTCAGGTCTTTGCATTTAAGAATAATTTATACTTGATGATTTATTTATAAGCCTAGAAACTTCACCAATAAATTGATGATCTTTTGATTCTTAATATACTTTAACATTAGTATGATTGACAGTATTTTTTGTAGAAATATTTATCATAAATATGAATGTTGACATAGTAATAGTAATTATGATATTAATATACTTTGACATTGGTATGATTGATAATATTTTTTGACCAAATATTCATTGATTCAATGATCTAAAGTAAGTTTGCCTCTATCCATGGATATATTAGAAAGTGTAGTTCATATTTTACTACATTTGAGATATGAAAAATTCGTGGGACTTCTAGGTCACAATGATGGTGTCAAATATAAATAACTTGGCCACTATAATAGCTTCCATGCATTAAGAGAGTGTAGTGGGTCCATTTATTGCATTTTTTTGGTCTAGAAAGATAATTTTTGAACTTGTACAACACATTATTGTCAATATTCTAGAAAGTTAATAATGATGTGATTGGTGACATATCCATGTAGCAAATAATTTGTAATTGAATGAGTCACATGAGTGAAATTAATAATAAATCGTATCAAGTAAATAAGAAGAAAATTATATTGGGTCATTTTATTAATGTGATGGAGGGGTCATTCATTCAATAAGCATCATTAACTTGTTCATCATTTTCAAGGTGCTAAAAATAGACTCTTCCATGACTCAAAAAAAAGAGAAATGGAATTTTTTGAGAAAAAAGTGTGAATTACCTTATCTTTTCATTATGTGAATGTACTTTCACATTACTGAGTTGTTAATTTTTTTATTTCTTCAACCAAGTGTTATAATTTCAAATTTATTATCCAGGTGTTAGTTCAAAAATTGTTGATCGCTAATGCCTTTAATTACTTTATGTAACTTATATTTTTTTCTATCCTCCAATAACTAGAAAAACATAAAATAATTTGGTAAAACATAAAATTCATTTTAAAGGGATCGATGAATTTATAGAATTACATAAAAGGAAAAGCATGTCTCTCACAAACTAATGTTGGAACTTACATAATACCAAACATTGAAAATTGAAATAATCAATGGTTAAAGAATTTAAGCTTTTAAATGTTCTGATGTATACAACTAAATTTCTAGATAAAGTTGCATAAATATATAAACCAGTTATGGATCTAATTGGAGGCACATCATTCAAGCCTTTTGATAGGTTTTCAATGAGTTTCTAAACAAGACATGGTTTCAATACATACATGGTTTTCTTCAAATAAAAAATAAATAAATTCTTGGTCAATAAAAAATTGGAAGGCCTTCACTCCAAAACACAAATTTGAAGCATCTACCCTTGAAAATTATATCCTTTTAAGATGGAATGTTGAACATGTGGTCACAAAAATAGTTAATAAAAATAATATAATTAAGGTCAAATGGTCCAAACCTCGACAGAACTAGAGGAAGTTGTACTTTGATGGGGTAGCCAAGGGTAAATCAGGTTTGGCTAGAGGGTGAGTGATTAATAGAGACTTGGAGGGGGCATTATAGCTTTCTACACAGGGCCAATGAGATCCCAAACCAACCATGTGGCCAAGGATAGAGTATATATATGGGACATCTAACTGTCGATGCTTTTAGGTATCAAAAATTTGGTGGTTGAATGGGACTCCCTAAACATCCTCAATGCCCTCACAAGTAAAGTTAAACCTTCCTTATCAATTAAACAAAATATAAAAGATACAAGAAGGTTATTCAAACACTACAAAGAGGTATATATTATTCATGTGTTTAGGAAGGGTAATAATATTGATAATATGATGGCCAATATAAGGGTCATTAATCAAAATTTTGTTGTGTTGTAAAAGGATGGTGCTCTACCACCCCAAATTTTTAAGTTGGTTTTCAATGATTTTATTCTCATCATTAGGCCCAAGGAGGGGGCGTATTCACATGAAGATCAAGCATAAATTATTAGACCCATATTTATGAGTCTTAATATCAAAATCCTTGGTAATCATTACATGGTAAGGGTGAATCACATGAGCAAGATGAGGTGTGGTAGCATTATTAACATTGCATTTTAGAATGTCAAGGTCAATTAGGCAAATTGATTGGTAAGAGTGGTATGTGTAAACATCCAATTCCTACTATCATTGTGATGAAGTTTTCAATCTAATCAATATTCTATGACAATGCACAATATGGGCCAAAATCAATAAAATGTGCTAAATGGTTTGAACTTGTCATGTGCAGGTGTTGATTTAGGCTAATGTATCCCTGAATGGGGTAATACATTTTATGTTATTATTATATTTTCTCAAATCACTTTAAGTCAAATTAAGATCACACAAAATAACACTCTGAACCACTAAATTCTTCTAATTTGATAGGACACATCACATGCATGTGTTATTTTATGTCTATAATGCCCTAATTGGGGAATTTTTATGTATGTAACTGATACCTTCTTCTAATTATACTCTAGTCAAATTATGACTCAATAAAATGACATGTTTGACTAGGTTGATTAAGTGTGCAATATATTTCCAAATAATTGCAAAAACTTAAGTAGAGCCACTTAACCAAATTAAAGCAAATCAAGAGCCTAAGTGAAAAATCCATAGAAGTTATTGAAAATCTATTAATTGGAAATTCATTCATTAAATCTAGGGAAACATGATTTTTGAACACTTTTGGAATAAAAGATGTTATTTGAAAGGTTTAGTAGTATTCATTATTTAAATATCCCTTAGAATTAATTAGTAACACCCCTTGAGGGAGTGGGCTTGATGTTTTAGTGTCTATATGCTTTTTTATAGAGATATTCTTGACAAACACATGGATTAACTCATCTTGTAATCCTACTTTACATTTTGGAACACTCGATGGGACTCGCATCTCACACAAGTATTTATACATTCTAATTTTGCATTCAAACCCTCTTTGGAGGCTATTTTTCACTATTTTTTCTCCCATTTAACATTTATGGCTTTTGAGACAAATAGTGAGTTCAACCTATAAAATGATGGGATCGACCTAAACATCGATGAGGTCAACCTGTGAAATGGAAATAATGCATCCATGAATGGTGAGATAAATTTTATCCATTTTCTATCTATCTATGTGTTTTATGAGATTAATGAGATTGCCTTGCATATTGGTGGGATTGCTTTGTAGAATGGCAGGAATGCACTATGTATCGATGAGATCACTTTGTGGATTAGTGAGATCGATCTATAAAATAGTGATATCCTCCTAGAATAGAAACTGATAAGTGAATATTATTTATTTTTATCATTTTGTATCATTTTGGTGGGAACACCCTGCACTTTAGTGGGATGCCCTTGCTAATCAATTATATCACCTTGTTAAATGATGAGATCATAAGCTAGTGCTTCCTTTGTTTTATATTTTAGTGATATCAATCTATAAAATGGAGGGAATGCACTATGGAATTGAATTATCTCTATATGGAATGATGAGATCAACCTACACAAGAAAATAGAGACTTAAGATAGCAAATCAAAAAAAATTCTAACAAATTCACACCTTGATTTTAGACTTCTAATAGCTTCTTTATAGGATTTAAGTCACTTAGTCTCCATTTCTTAAACAAGTCAAAGTAAAATATCATTCACACTTCATTTTAGTAATTAAAATAAACTCTAAAAATAGATAAACACTCTTAAAGTTTCATTTTGATGCTTGTTTATTGAAATTGTTATTTTTTAACAAAATGAGTATTGTGCATATGCTCTCCCCCATCCCCTTTAGGGAACTTGGGTGACCAAAAGTGCTCATTATTTGCATTTGGTTCCTTGTCTAAAAGTGTGAAAATAAATTTTCTAGGTCCCTCCTTAAATCTTTACAGTTTGGGTGATCTTAAAATGACCATAAAATATTTTCACTTATCTTTATTTTTATGCACGTTGGCATGTGATAGAGAGTTCATAGCCTCCTCACAAGTTCTCTAAGGCATCATTAACCCAATAATTCATATATTGGAATAATTTCAACCCCACTCCATGGTGAGGTATATAAATTGAGGGTAACCCACTAGGATGATTATTTTGAGTGGTTAAAATAATATCTATTAGTAGTTATTGGCCTTAAACCATACGGGCAACTCGAACATCACACTACACTGATAAATTGATGAATGTAGTGGTTTTAAAAATGATAATAAATTTTAAAAATAAGTTTGTTGACACATATCTAATTAATATGATAATATCTAGTGTTAGCCACATGTGGTACCATCTAAATGTATAAAAATTTAGTTTTTAGAATAACCCCACTTGTTGTGGACATACTGTTGATGCAGGGTGAGTATCCAAAAGTTCCATGTCATCTTATAAAATATTAAGAGAAGAGGGATCTTAAAAACCCTAATTTTCATGTGCTTTTACTTTTGGATTTATAATTAAAAATCCTCTCAAGAACATGTATATAGATAGAATTTAATCGTACCATGTAACCTTATTAGTTTTAAGATTTAGGATGTTATATGTAGGTGTTTTTGTAATTTTATCCTTTAATTACTTGGTCTTTTTTAGTATAAAATTGTTTGTGTGAAATCCAAGACATGTAAAAAAACCAAACACTTTGTCATACATCATTTTATTTGAATAAAGAGGTGTTATGCTAACCAAATTGAAATTAATTTTTGGCTTATTCAAATCTTCATTCAAAATACTGTGTTTGTATTTATGAATAGTATTTTTATGTTGTCTATTTTATTATAGAAAATTTGTCAAAATTTGTGAAATCTCAAAGTCCTTCATTTTTTTTCTAAGTTCAAAATCTCACCTTTATAAGTTTTGATCCAGGGTGTTATTGGTTTACCCTTCATACTTGGTTTGAGTAACTTGGGTATGATTTCTGATTTGGATTGAAGTTCATTACCTAAACTCATCATCATTTTATTATTATTCTGGACTTAGATCATCATGTGTTCACTTATGTTCTAAGTTCCTAGACCATTCTACATCTTATTACCATGTGATGCCATTGTGTTGCCCATTTAGTTTTGGGTTTATACTTAGGATTTCTTATGTTAATTCACATTTTAAGCTTCTTGGTTTGCATTGTTATCTTCCTAATAAAAAATACCTTATTCTAATTTTATAGTCATAACTCATCATAGTTGTATCTATATTTTATCTCATTGACGTATCTTTAACTTAAGTTTATTATGCTATTCTGCACTTTAGGTTCCAAATTTATCTTACCCTCTTCTAATTTGATGATTTGAATACACCAAAGTTGATTAAATTTGTAACCACTTTCTTCTAATTCTATGTTACTACTCCACTTATTTTATTATAGTCTCATCCTACCTTGTTATTTGTTTTAAGAAATCTAAACACCCTTTTTAAACATTTACAAAACACATTTCACATCTTAACAAATGAATAAAATAATCTTCCAAGCATGACACAAAGGTATACTCGTAGTGGGTTCTCTTATGGCCCTAGTTACGAAGAATAGCATTTTTATGATGGAGAGGATAAATCCATCATGTTTGAATATAGCCCAACAACCATAGGGTATGGGAATATTATTATGAACATTAACCCTTTGAATATAAATATGAATCCCTCTTAAGGTTGATAGAATCAAGTGTTAGGTTACCACCAAATTTCCCTATGGAATAATTGCACACACTTGTTAGGGTAAAAAAATAATAACAAGAGTAATATCTCGCTCATATTTTAAAATCCAATATTACTTCTTCTAGCAAGGGAAAAGAAACACTCATAGAATCTACCCCTGATTAAGAAGGCATAGACAAGGGTGTGAAGATTAAGAAGGCACTCATAACTAAGGGCCTTGTCAATATTTATTCATGGGTAAAACATCTAATCAGACCCAATCACCTATTTAATACATTACTACATAAAAACCTAAAGGGTTTAATAAAAACAATAATATGGTGGGAAAGAAACTAACAAAATCAAGACATGTGTAAATAGTGCAGGCTTCACTAGCTCCAAATATGCAACTAGCTCAACCTAATCCATCGACCACTTTGCAAAGGGATCCTTCACTAATGGAATTCAATAAATATAAAATATTTAGCAAACTAGGAGAGCCTATTGAGGCCATATTATAAAATTTGGTAGCAACCAATTTTATTTTATGGCCTATACCAAGGTCATTCCCTGAATATTAGCCTAAACCCAACTGGTATTAGGAAGATGAGTTTTGTAATTTCCATTGTTTTATTGGTAATTTCACCACTTTCAATCAAGTTCTTAATAATATGCCTCAAGTGAACTAATAATTGCATAAACACAACTAGATGCTCATAAATCATCATCCAAGGCCCTTTACCTTTTTCTTCTAATTATAATGGCTTTGTGCCAACTCAAAACTATAAAAACATAGCTAAATGCTCATGATTCATCATCCAAGAACCTTTTCCTTCTTATTATAATTATAATGACTCCTTTCCAACTCAAAATTTCACAAACACAACTAGATGCTCATAAGTCATCATCCAAGTCCCTTTACCTTATTCTTGTAATTATAATGACTCTTTGCCTATTCCAGATTGTGCAATCACAACTATATGCTTGTGAGTCACCCTCTAGGTCTTTCTGCCCTCTTCTAACACTAGAACAAATGTGAACACTATGCCTTCTAATTTAGAAATAAACATTGTACCAGTCAAGGCAAAACCCTCTTATGCTTTAATTGAAAAGTCATATAGTATCTCAAACCAACTAATTAAAACACCTTCACAAATTTCTATCTTAGATATTTTAGGTATGTTATAAGTCTATGTAACTATTTCGAACAATTTCTTTCAATAGTCCACTATTCCCTAGGGAATTATCCCTGAACAATTTCAAACACTTTTAGGGCATTTATCTCCTTTCTAACAAGTTACATTTGATCAGAGATATATGTCTACTCTTGGTCCTATCCATAACAACCCCTTGTATATTAAGGTCATTATTAAAAATCACAAGATCAAGTGAGTTTTTATAGATAATGGTTTAGGGCTAAACATAGTGTCTCTCAATTTAATATAATGACTAGATTATACTACCAAGGACATTTAGCCATAGACAATCATGATCAAAGCATATGATAATTTTGAAAGGGAATCTTTTGAAACTATGTCTACCAATCATTATTGGGTATGTGTCCCATCATACTTTGTGCCATATTATATATATTGAGTTTCCTTATAACATACTTCTTGGTCATCCTTGTATCCATGAAGTATAGGTTGTCTCATACACTTTGCACCAGTGCCTCAAGTTCTCCCATGATGGGATTGAAGTCACTATTCATGTTGATCTATAACCCTACCAATATTGCAAACACCTAAAGGCTTAATTTCACAATTATAAGTATTGCCTTGGTTTTTAATTCATAGCAAAAAATAATAAATTAATAGTTTTGCAACCACATGAATCTAATTATATCAACTAAAATGACCTTGCTTCCACTTCAGTTGATCAATTTCTAGAAACACTTGAACAATAAGTCATTATTGAGGATGAAGTAATTTCTACATACCATCTAAAAGAGGCATTTCACATTGCTAAGTTTCCCAAGTCTCCTAAATCTTTTGTCAATATCAATCCTTCTCAAAGCCCTTGTAGGCCCAACATGATTTGTCAAAAGAAGAAAGATACACAAAAACCACCAATGGTATTTGTACTGGCAACTTCACCAAATCAAGATTGGGAAACCATTATTGAAGGATATTAGTTATATTCTAATTGAATTTTTTATTATTTTAAAAATCCTAAGTATCTTATCACTAATTGGATTATGGACAACTTTGATTATATAGGAAAAGGCCATGGGCCATGACAGCAAGGAATATTAGTACCCTTATCAGCTGGTAAGCCTAACATGAGTCAAGGTCTTGGATTTATACCACATAGGGGTGACCTCATTTATTTTGATAGTGATTATTTTGAATCAATTAGCAAAGAGACTCCTACCAGTGATGCAGTGTCCCATTATAGCATTTACAATGAGTTTTTTAACACAGACCTATTTGACTCCAACTCCATTATGACTACCACATCTCATTATCCCCTTTGCCTTTTCCATCCTAACCTCATTGATTAGGACTAGAAAGATTCTATTATACCCCTTGATTAATTTCAAAATTAGGAATATATTATTGAGTACATGGGCCTTAGAGATGAATTGCCAATTAGAAATCATAAGCAAGGCTTTGACTTCTCTTTAGACTCTTCCACCTACTTTGGAGAATAGGAAAATTTTCTTGGTCACAAAAAAAGATAAAACATCAGGATCTTTGGGTGAAAACCTCTTATAGGTGCTCGTTGATTAGGGAAATAGTAAAGAAATAGACAAGCCCTTTAGTGAAAAAATGTTTTAGGTGATCTTAAATGGGGAAGTTTGCTCATCTCCAAAGGAAGCATAGTGTCCACAAAGTCCTATGTCTATAGCCAATGCCAGTATCACATTGGAACAACATATATTCTTTGAGCATCTTGATTTAGAATTTCTATAGATATTTTCTAATTGGCCACTACTTGAGCCATCAAATTTAGATTCATCTCACTATCTAGATTTTTGGGAAGAACAAATAGAAGCTAAAGTGTAAGAAGAGGATTAGGATCAAACATTGCCCACTATTCTAGAATATGGTTATACACTTATCATAGAAAATACTAATATAGTGAACTTGGGAACTTATGACAACCCTAAAATTGTTTATCATAGAGCATCCCTCACTAATGAAGACCACAACTAAATCATCACCATTCTAATATATTTCATTAATATCTTTTCATGGGATTATTTTGACATGTCAGACATAGACCCTGAATTGGTTGTGCATCAACTTGTTGTCAATCCAAATTTTGGGTTGTTTATATAGAAATTGAGAAAGATGCATCCATGCATCACTCTTTTGGTAAAAGTGGAATTGGAGAAACTACTATGGGTTGTCTTTATCAAACCATTGGACTATTCTAAATGGATATCAAACATAGTCCCAGTGGGCAAAAATCCATAAGGTGTATGCATTTACATTGATCTTAGAGATAACAATAAGGCATAACCCAAAGATGATTTTCATCTACCCAATATTGACATTATTATCAAATCTACTACTAGGTATGATATATTTTCCCTCATGGAAAAAATCTTAGGATATAATTAGATCAAGATAGCTCAAGAGTACCAGCACAAAATTACATTCACTCCAATGTGGGGAGCATTATGTTACCAAGTCATGCCCTTTGGATTGAACAATGTTGGGGCCACTTATTATCATTTTATGACTATCATCTTCCATGACATGATTCATGATATTATTAGGGACTATTTTGAATACATCTTAGTAAAATCAAAAACACATGCTAGACATCCTAATTTTAAGGAGAATCTTTGAGAGACTTCATAATTACATAGTTTGAATCCTAAGAAGTGTGTCTTTGGAATCACTTATAAAAAATGTATAGGGTTCATTGTGTCATAAAGAGGGATTGAATTTGATCCAAAAAAAATTAAAGGCCATTTTAGACATGCCTCCACCTTCTAATATCAAACAACTTTGCATCTTGTAAGGAAAGATCCAATCTATTCGTAGGTTCATTTCACAACTAGCAAACAAGTGCCACCCATTTACACACCTCTTGAAGAAAGGGGTCAATTTTCAATGGGATAATGAATTTCACTCAATATTTACTCATTTCATAACATACCTAGAAAACCATTGATTCTTTATATTTCAATAAAAGAACATTCACTAGGGGCACTTTTATCTAAACATGATGAACATGGAAAGGCACATGTGGTCTACTATTGAGTTGCACATAGGTGGCTTATGAGCATAATTATACACCTATGGAGAAGGTGTTCTTAGCAATAGTGTTTGATTCCAAAAATTTATAATACTATATGATAAATAATAAAACTATTATTATTGCTAAATGGACCCTCTCAAATATTTATTGTCTAAAGAAACTCTCATAGGTCACATAGCTAAATGGGTAATACTTTTGAGTAAATTTAATGTGGAGTACTAGAACCAAAAGTCTATCAAGGGGTAGGTCATTGTAGATAAACTTGTAGAAGCTCCTATTATAGATACTCAACCACTCAAATTTTATTCTCCAAACAATTCTAGTATGACAATAGAAGAAGGGATGGAAGAGATTAAACAATAGAAACTATACTTTGATGGCTCCTTTACATCTTATGGATCTAGGGCTGACATTTCATTGATATCACCAAAAGGAGATCTGATTCTGAAAGCTTTTCAAGTTAATTTTCATTGTACCAATAATATGGCTAAGTATTAAGCCCTTATTATAGGACTTCATCTTGCAATACAATGGGATATCCAATGGTTAATGGTCTATGGTGATTCTTAATTGATTATAAATCAAACCACATATCAATATTAGACTAGAGATGACAAGATTTTATCCTACAAGCATATTGTGGATAATCTCAAGACTCACTTAAAATCCCTATAATTTAAACCAGTACTATGGGCCAATAATAGATATACTGATGTAATGGCAATAATTGGGTCTATGATACAAATTTCTAGTAGTGTTAAAGAGTATCAATTTCTCATTGAAAATATTCTACAGCCTACTCATGTATTTCCAAATTCAGAGAGGATATGCACCATTATTATTCCTAATTCACCACCTAAACTACCTTAGTTTCAAGACATTTATAATTATTTCCATGACCAAGTATTTATGCCTAACCTTTCCAATAATTGCTAGAAAATCTTCCTTCATTACATAGCCCATTATACTCTCCTTAGAAACATGTTTTATTATAAATTTTATGCTATAATAATTATTTATTATTTATCTCTAGGAGAATCTAAGTTAGTTCTTAAGGAGGTTCATGAAGGAATGTGTGGGGCCCATACCAATGATGTAGTCTTAGTAAAGAAACTCCTCAAAATAAGATACTACTAGCCCAAGATGGAAATGGACACTTGTAATTACATCAAGAAGTGTGTTACTTACCAACAATATGGTAATTTGATACACACACCTTCCTTACCACTCCAGCCAATTACTACACCATGGTTATTTTCTATGTGGAGCCTCTATCTCATCATGAAAATAAGCCCAACTTTTTATGATGTCCATAAACACATTCTCAATACTATTGAGTATTTTACTAAGTGGATTGAGGCCATTCATATCACTTACATCACCAGGAAGTAGATTGCCAAGTTTATGCATTACCATATCATCTGTTGATATGGTATCCTAACCCATATTATATCTAATAATGGTGGATCATTTATAAACTAAGACATTAAAGATCTTTGTGCCAAATTCAAAATCAAGCTCAAGAAATCTAAACCATATAACATGCAAGGTAACAGTCAAGCTGAAGCATCTAAAAAAACCATTGTTGTAATCTTGAAAAAGATTGTCAATGATGTTGGCCATATTTGGCACCTGTAAATTTATCATGCACTTTGGGCTTATTGCACTAATTATGAAATGGAGGATATTATCTCGATTGAGATTGCCTTCAGTGTGCGTATCCTTGGATAACATTAAAGATGACAAAGATTATAGATTTTCTAGGTTGCAAGAGCTCAAGCTCTTTGATGGCAAGTTCTTGGCTACCCTAGATAACTTAAAATTATATCATAACAGATTGCATAGAAGATATAACAAGCACATTCTCCCTAGGGAGTTTGAAATTGGTGATTTGGTCTTGAATGAGAACTAAAAGAACACTAATGTTAAAATTAAGAAGAAGGGTTAGTTCTGACCCAATTCCCTAGGCTCATATGTTATGATAGCAAATTATGGATTGAGGGCACACTGATTGGCTACTCTAGATGGTGAAGAACTCTTAGAACCCATGAATATTCTACATCTAAAGTGGTTTTATGCTTGAAAACCTTTTGAACCATTATATAAAATATCCCTTACTTGGGGATAACTTGTGTTGAAGTTGTTTATCCCATTATTATATTATAAACTATCTTATCCTGGACCATTTCAATTTTGTCTCATTTTAACTTGGACCATTCTATCTTGAACATTATTCTTTTACTACTCTAGACTATTGTAACCTAGAATGCTATATTTCATAACCAATTATGATCTCAATAATGATTCATAATCATTATAAACACACTCAATGCCCATTCTACAAAATAGTTTAACCAAAATAGTATTTTCTAACATCTTCTTACAAACAAGTGAACAAGGATATATCATCACATGGCTTTTGCTTGCTGAATGGTTCTTAAGATTTATCCTATACTACATATTATTCTATTATTTTTTTTAATTCTTTGGTAGGCATTGTTGCCTTCATAGGATCACAAAAAGCCATTGTAGTTAGTTTTAGTTATTATTGAAACTCCTATTCTTGTATGTGTATCTCCTTTATTATCTAGTTTCATGTAATATTGATTATATTCATGATCTTCATTGTAGATGATTTAGCTATTGTTTGAACTCTTACATGTGGAAGTGCATCTCCTCAATTAGGAAATTCCCTAGGCCTTTTTTAATATTACATTTCTATTATTTGTCTAAAAAACACAAAAATAGTAGAAACTAAAAGATAAAAACCATAAAAACATTATTGTGAACCTCTATTTATTTTGATCTCACTCTCTCACCATTTTTCAAGCAACCATTTGAACACTCTCACCCTTTTGTGAGCAATTATCTCTTATGCACTCATCATTCTATGAGCCCATTTCCTATTCCTCTAAAATACAATCATATGTTATTATGCTCACTTTTCTTCCATCCCATATCCTAGGAGAACTAAATTTGGCTTGAAGTTCATGTAGGATCTTGCATTCATGGAACTATGTAAGTAATGTCCACTTTCCTTATGCATCTGGAGTCAGTACAAGCACCCCTTCCTTTTTTTCTCATTTTGTTTTGTGTTGTTATTTTCCAATCACTTAAGAGCAACTTTGTGTCCATTTTTCTTATCTCATTATATTGGTGTCATTATTTCTTCACTTAGGGTTCACCTTGTCACAAGGTGTAATGCCTCTATTACACGTACACAACCATTTTATCTTTTGTTTTCACTAACATCATGATTAACCATTATTTGTACATGTTTTTTTTTTTTTTTTTTTTTTTGTCTCTCCATTTATTTTTGTTGGTGTTTTTTTATTTGTTCATCAATTTATCTTTGCATTGTGTTATGTCTTTTTTTAGTTTGTTGGGGTTTTATTGTGTTTTCATTGTTGTTTTGTTGAGTTGTTATTTTATCTATTGTTGTTTTGTTATTCATTCATTTTTATTAGTATTTTATTATTTTTTTCTTGGTGTTTTGTTGTGATTTCCCTTTAGTTTTTTGTTTTAATATTTTGTCTTTTTTATTATATTATTCTTTTGTGTGTTTGAATACATCTTGAAAACATTTTGAGTCTGGCTTTGACTTGATCTTGACTTGTTTACATTTGTATTTAACTTGTTTTATTATTTTTTTATTTTCCAAGTACATCTTGTTCATACACGTGGTTCTTGATTATTCACATCTTTCATTCAAGTTGTTTAAATAATTTGTTCTTGTTTTGTTACATTCTTGTTCCTACTTAAATCTTGATTGATCATATCTTGATTTTAAGGTAGGTTAATTTTTTGTATTTTTATTTTTCTCTCTTTGTTTCTATTTGTTTTTTTTTAAATGTAAATAGTTGTAACTTTGATTTTGATAATTTTTATCAGTATCCTTAGTTATAAATATTTACATTTGAACTAGCTAATTGTAAATAGAAATATAATGTTATTGTAAGTTACTCATAGTTATGATGCATAATTTAAATTTTATATAGTAAACATCAAGTGCTCCAAATCCAAAAGTCAATGAAGATCCAAAGATCATTTGTGAATACACCATATCTAACATGAGACTCTATGAAAGATGTGCATCTCTTGGTATACACTACGAGTTTAGGTGACTATTTATATGATTAGTTTTGGACATGCATCTCCTAAATTATATTCTAGCATCTAGTCATACATGAAGGAGAACAAAAACATCAACATTCATATGTTAACTAAGGATGTGTATCTTTTGAAACTATCATATCATAAATAAGAGCAATATAAATGAACACATCATGCGACAATCAAATAATATTAATAGTACATGTATAAGTAGCAATAAAACAAAAATTAATGTCATATATATATATATATATATATATATATATATATAATGTTTCTATACATCATGAGAATATTTATACATATCATAAGTACAAAAATGAGGAGCTATCACAATCATCTCTCAGCGTGCTTGTCCTTGGGAAGACTCTATTGGAAACTTTGACCTATCCCAGATGTAGACACTACTAGTGGATGTGGTGGTGGAGGCCCCATGATAACCTATTATATAGCTGGCTACATCACCAACCACTTTGATTATGTCCCATGTCTAGACCTAGAGGTTTGTATAGTCTACTATAAGCTCGTATACTCCCTATAAGAATCCACTCTCTACTCTACAAGAACTATCACCTCATAAGTTTGCCTTCGATAAGCTATCACATCTTTCACATATAGGAAAACATCCTTTGCATTCAAGGAATCATCCTTGGCTAAGTCTCTCATTAATTTGGCCTCTATATCTCTCCCATCTCTCTAAGCCTCACCCCTCTCCTATGTGAACCTCTTCATCTCTACCCAAGTAAAGTCCCTCTTACCAATCTTTATCATAAACTCCATAACTTGTGTGGCTAATTAGGTCTGAACCCCTGCTAGTTGTGCCACCTATCCTTTAAGACCATAAATCTTTGCATCTTTGGCTATGATGAGACCTTTTAGTGTAGTGGTCTCTCCTTGTGTAATATCTAAGTGTGCCTGTAATGTAGCCATAGTGATCTGTAACCATGTTATCTTTGAGAGGCATGAAAAAATATTTATTTAGAGCCTATCAATCAATGCCTAGTCCTTTGAAAACCTCCCTATGCTTGAGGGCCCTTCTCCTCCTAATCCTGATCCTAATCTTATACCTATCTTAGAGGGCCCTACCTCTTCTGATCTTATCTCATGGCCTCTATTGCCACCCAGGTCATCCCTTATATCCACATCATAAACATCTAACTTGGCCATATCCACATCCTTTTTAGGTTATTGTTATCTCTAAGGCTATATAACCTTTAGTCAAATACCGTATGGAATGGTTGGTTGTACTAACACCTAACCCTTTCATTATGTGAGGGCTTATTTCTAGTCTTTCCTCATCCATACCCATATCTATCTCAAGACTAGATGTTGGGGTAATGGCCTAGTAAGTTAGATGGGTCTCACTTTGATCCACCATGTGGCATATGCATTGATGACCCCTATATTTGAAACTCATCTCACATGGTCCCATAGAACATGAAATACCCTATCATATTCAATGACTACCTCTACCTTGTGCACTGGTGGCCCCCACTCCCTGATCTCACTAATTACATGTGTAAAGTAATGTGGACCACTTGAGACATCCTACTATATACCAAACTACCACTGGACTTGATTTGGCCTTTACTTCTCCACCACATAATCATGACACCCTATAATGTAGCATGGGATGATCATGTACGCAATCAAAAATAGGTCCACCCATAAAAACTATGTCCCTAATTAGGGACACCAAATGAAATCCCCATCTTCCATCTCATTGATGGCTCATCTGTAGTAAGGTAGATCTCCTAAGTGTCCCTACATGCTCGGTCATGTAGTGTACCATCCCTAAGCCATGGGATCCTCAAATCCCCTCTAATATCTTGACCCTACTAGTTATGTAATCACTATATGCTCCTAGGCCCATACTTGTAGTAGTATTTTTTGGCCTATGTTGTGCCCTCCCTAATAATTTATCATGTGAATATCCCTTCATACCTATACAAGAATCATAGGTCCCCATGCAAAATGTTTCAACTAATGGAACATCTACTGTACCATACCAATCAAACCTAAGGGAAATAATTTCCCACTCTTATCAAGCAGTATAAGGTTACTAATAATAGCTATCAAAACCACCACCTCTGGGGGAATTATCCCCTATCCTTCTCCACCCTCTAGAGGCTAAGCCAACTTCTCCACCATAGCCACATATATGCACTCATACACAATCTCCTACTCTACTACCCTTAATAGATCATCTAACACATCTTGTCATCTATTGCCATCCAATTAATATTGGGTCCTTGCATATGCACCTATAGAATCTGGTGTACATCCTCTAGTGTCAATGTTGCCTCCCTAAATAATAGATGAAAATTAGAGGTCTTATAATGCCACCTCTCTACTATTGCTGACAAATACACTCTATCTATATGGATCACTAGCAAACATGCCAAGTGAATAAGGTCCACTACTATTAGGATGCCCATGAGATCATCCATCATCAGCCCCTACCACTACAATACTCAAGAATGGTTCTCTTATGATGTTATTACTGCTACTTTCTCCTAAAAATAAAAAATAGGGTATCATGTCAATTATCTTTCTTTCATATTTTTCTAATTTTGACTAAACTAGTCCTATATGTGTCTCTATCCCTCTTCTTATAATTTTGGGTCTGGATTAATATCATATGGGCCCTATTATACTTTTTTCTAGTATTCTCACTATTGTTTTGGTGATCCCTCCATTTAGTAGGGCATTCTCACTATTCCACAAGGTGATCCTATTGTTTATCATGACCTCACCATTCTATAGGTTGATCCTACTAATTAGTAGGGTGATCTTACTGATCTTAGTAAAACCACCATTTGATAGGGAAAAATTCACCCTAAAATGCGAGTTCATTATTGCTTTAGCAATCTCACCATTTTGACCTTTGATCCCACTGAAGGGTTGGTGAGATCATTGCTCTTGCGACATTCCCATCATTTTTTGTGGGTGAACTTGCTATTTTCCAAATTTGGAAAATAATAGGATTGCCCCTTCTACCACTTCCTACATGCCATAAATATAATAAATGCTAAAATTATATACATAAAAATGTACTTATAGATGCTCCACTCCCCAATGGTCACTATTACTCTCTCACATGCTCCCTAAGATGATGGTGGTGTAGGATATTGGCCATTTTACTCATATCTCTCATGAAAAAATCCCAAAACTCATAAATTAATATAGATAAGGGACTAAATGAACTATTTTACCCCTAACAGTCAAAATATAGTAAGATTTTCAAATTTTCACCCCCTAATCCTATAGTTGCCTCTTTTTATCTTTCTTAGGTTACTATTTTAGCCCCATTGATCTATTTTTCCTCCCACTTTCTTCTAATTGCTCTATTTTTAAACCTATTTTGATGACATTAACAAGATTATAATTTCTTTTGATCAAGGGCCCACCCATCAAATATTTCTAAGTCTTTTGTGTCTTCCACTTGAGGTGGCATCATGGACTACCAAAACAATGTTTGGGGAATTTTGTAAACCTATTTATTTATCATTCATGTAAACTTTTTATTAAAAAAATGGGAATGAAGTTTATTCCTTTTGATATAGTTATCTTTTCATTCTTTGAAAAGACGTCACATTAACCAATTATCTCACAACGCCTTCTCAAATAGGGGTAAAATGTAGACATCCAATTCCTATCACTATTATGCTTAAATTTTTAATCTATGTAATATTTGGTGACAATGCACAATCTGGGCCAAAATCACTAAAACATGCTAAATGGTTCAAACTTGTCATGTACAGGTGCTAATTTATAGGCTAATGTATCCCTAAATGGGGCAATAAATTTTATGTGATTATTATTTTTTCTCAAATCACTTCGAGTCAAATTATGATCACATAAAATAACACTCTAAACCACTGAATTCTTCTAATTCGACAACACATGTCACATGCATGTGTTATTTTGCATCCATAATGCCCTAATTAGGGCATTGTTCCATACACAACTGACACCTTTTGATTATACTCAGTCAAATTATGACTCAATCAAATGATATTTCTTACCTGGTTGATTAATCATATAATATATTTCTAAATAATTGTATAAAATTAGGCAAAGTCACTTAAATAAATTTAATCAAATCAAGAGCCTAAGTGAAAAATTCATAGAAGTTATTGAAAATCTATTAATTATAAATTCATTCCTCAAGTATGCATCATCCTATGACACCATTAATGGGGTGGCATCCACAGGCCATTAATGAAACAAACATCAATATTAAGCTCTCCCATGTCTCATCAATGCCCCATTCTTGCAAATATTAATAGGAATATTTATGGCTTGTCCCTCCAAACTTGAATCAATTCATGGCCACACATCTTGATCTCAAAATGGATGATCATGGTTGGTTTTGAACATTTTTAAAAAGCTATAAATACAGGGCCTCAGCATTGAATAAAAGAGATTGAATTGTGTAATGTTATAATGTGGAATTGTCTTCACAAAGCTTCATCTATTTGCATAAATTGATCATAATCATGAACCTAACCATTGGTGCACTAGGAAATTATGGAGGAGCAAGTTACTCATCATTAACATGGACTTAGAATACCAATTTAGGGGAAAACACATTTTTGGCCGCTCTTAGAAGGAGGGACATTATTTGGAAGGTTTGGTAGTATTCCTTCTTTAAATAGCTCTTAGAATTCATTAACAACACCTCATAATAGATTAGGATTGATGTTTTAGTGTCTATATAATTTTTTATAGATATTTTCTTAACTATCACATAGATGAACACATATTGTAATCATACTCTATAGTCTAGTTCTTGAAAATTAGAATGAGAAAGAAAGCAATAATGTGGGGAATAGGGACAAAATTGAACCCATCTCCTAAAAATATTATATTAGTTTTTATATACTTACATTCAAATTGTTATATTTAAAGAAATATTTTTTTAATTTAAAAATGATAATTGATAAAAATAAATAATTCATAAAAACTAATTTATATATATAATTATAGATTTACATATTTTGTTTTTTATTTATTTTTAATAAATATTTTAAAATAAAACATTCAAAAATAAAGTTCAAATGAGCTTTAAAAAATAATAATAAACAAACAAATTCATAGATGGATCATAAATCATTATCTACAAATGGTGGAGGTTATTATTATTACCCCTAAACAAATTGAGTTTTTGTTGTTATATTTAGAGAGAGATAGTTTAATGTTATTAATTTTTTTTAGATGTATTAATTTTAACTCTCTCTATTATACCTTTTTTCAAGTCATGCTATTGTCTATGTTATGGTAGGATTATTGTGATTTTATTTAGATTATAGTGTTGTGTCTTTGCATTCAAGAAGAATTGATACTTGATGAGTTAAGCAACTTCACCAATAAATTAATGATCTTTTGATTTTTTTTAAATTAATTAAAGATAAATACTTGGAAATGCCTATAATTTTACTATACAAAACTATTTGAAAATTAATTTTTAATGTATTATACCCCTTATTCTTTTGCCAAAACTAAAAAATTATATTGAAATTAATATTTTTAATGTCATGACAAGTTTGTAATTTATCATCTTGGTTGAAATTCAAACTCTTAACAAGGTCACTAAACTCCAAGTCCATGTGGGAGTTAGAATGATATTGAAGATGGGAATTCAATTTTTTATGTAAAAGTAATAATCATAAATGTGAATGCTCACATAGTAATAGTAATTATGATATTAATATACTTTGACATTAGTATGATTGATAGCATTTTTTATCAAATATTCATTGATTCAATGATCTAAAATAAGTATTCCTCTATGCACGGATGCATTAGACAATAGTTCATATTTTACTACATTTGAGATCTATAAAATTCTTATGACTTAGGTCACAATGATGGTGTCGAATATAAATAACTCGGCCAATACAATAGCTTCCATGCATTAAGAGAGTGTAGTGGGTCCATTTATTATATTTTTTTGGTCTGGAAAGATAATGTTTTCAAAAATTATATGTAACACATTATTGTCATTATTTTAAAAATTTATTAATGATGTGGTTCATGAGATATCCACATAGCAAACAATTTGCACTTGAATGAGTCACATGAGTACAATTAATAATAAATGGTATCAAGTAAATAAGAATAACATTATATTGTGTCATTTTATTGATGTGATTTAAGGGTCATTCATTCAATAAGCATCATTAACTTGTTCATCATTTTTAAGGTGTTGAAAATAAACTCTTCCATGACTCAATAAAAAAGAGAAACGGAATTTTTTGAGAAAAAGGTGTGAATTATATAGTTTGCATGTTCCTCAAGGATTTCACAAGTCAAACTGATCATATTTTTCTATTATTGTTTTAGTATTGGTCACTTTATTCATATTATCATATTTTGTATTAAAAATATTTTTCCATGTATTAATACTTGTTGGTTTAAATCAAAAGAGATTTTTGGCTAGGGCCATTCCATTGATGTGCCCTCCACAAGTACCATCATGAACTTATTTGATTACCTGAGATTCCTCTTCTAATGTCAAACACCTCAACAAGGATCCATCATAGCCTCATTTATAAAGTGTACTACCAAGGATGATGTAGCAAGAAGTGTGGTGGATAAAGGCTTTACACTAGTGGTAGTTGAGGTTGGGGGGAAGATGTTATCATGAAGGTACCTATAAATGTCATGGTACCATGGGAGACTAGGATCATTAAATGTAAAAATTTAAAATAGAGCCATTGACTAATAGGTTATAATAATAAGATGTTCAATTAGAAAGTTACCTTCCAAAACGCCTTTAGGGCTGTCAATGAGTGACCCAATAGTATCCATGGAATTAGTTACTTTATTGATTCCTCATGGGAACTATTCAAATGTTATAGATTGAAAATTTTTCTTTACTTAATCCAATATTTTTTATAAGGAAACAAGTTTTCACCCTTCATTTGGAATTCATCATTGACCTGTTTGATAATCATTATGAGTCACTGAATACTTGTAGTTACTAGATGTTCCATTGAATAGCTATTTGAATTCCAACTATGAAGGCTTCATATTATGATATGTTATTGGTACATGGGAAGGAAACAAAAAAATATTTTAGAATAAGTTCATCTCATGGAATGACTAGGAGGATGCTTGCCCCTGACCCATGCATGGTGAACGAGCCATCAAAGTATAGTTTCCAGCTATCATATTATGAAGTATTCATTATGGACTCATCTGATAAATTGGTTACAATTGGTTTAGTCACTTATAATGGTGACTCTTCTAGTTGATTTGCTATAACCTATCCTTTTATAGCTTTTTTATTAACATAATATCAAATTCACTGAGTAACATTATCCATTTTACCACTTGACCTGTAAATGCTGATTTGGACAATAAGTATTTTAAGGGATAAAATTTTGTAATGAGATGCACTAGATTATTAATCATGTAGTTTTGAATCTTATATGATGCAAAAACTACATCTAAGCATGCCTTTTTAATGGGAGTATAATTTAGCTCATAGGATATCAGTGTGTGATTGAGATAATATATGGCCTACTCCTATCCCTGATCATTATGCTATGCTAGGAGAGCACCAATGGCACATGGTATTGCTAAAATGTATAGGAGCAAAGGCCTTCCCAGGATTGGTGGAGATAATATAGGTGGATTAGCCAAATATTGTTTTAGACTTTCAAAGGCTTGTTGGCATTTTGAATTCTAATGAAAATTAGTCCCCTTCTTCAGTAAATGAGTAAAGGGATGACACTTATCTACAAGATGAGAGATAAAATGTTGTATGGATTAGATATTACCTCGAATAATTTAGATATACTTAATACTATGAGGTGGGGGAATTTCTATGATTGCTTTGACTTTTGATGGATCCACCTCGATGCCCCTTCTTGAAACTATGAATCTTGATACTTTTCTTGAGGTTACTCCAAATACACAATTTTTTGGATTCAACCAAACATACAATATTTTAAAAATCCTTATTAAGACCACATAGTTATTTGATCTTAATTGGGACTTCCCTAAAATATCATCTACATAGTCCTCGACAATATCATGCATCATATCATGAAATATGATGATCATAACTCATTGATAGGTTGCCCCTACATTTTTAATACTGAATGGCATGGCTTGGTAACAAAATTTTCCCCATGGAGTAATAAAAGATATTTTATGCTAATCTTTAGGTACAATTTTCATTTGATTATAACATGAGAAGTGAGCCATGAGGGAGAGCATTTCATATCCCACAATTGAGTCTTTAATAATATCAATGTTCGGGAGAGGGAAGTCATCTTTAGGACATGCCTTGTTGATATCCTGGAAGTCTATACAAATTTTGATTCTACCTTGTGGTTTAATCATAGAAACAATATTAAAAATCCAATCTGAATAATCTATTGGGTAGATAAATCTAGCTTCCATGAACTTTTGTAATTCCTCTTTGACTAATAATTCCACCTTGGGATGCATCTTCATAGTTTTTATTTAATGGGTTTTGCATTTAGATGCATAACCAAGTGGTGTACTAACAATGAGGTATCTAATCCTAGCATATCAGCATAACTCCATGTGAATATGTTGATAAATTCTTTTAGTAGCTTAAAAATGACTTCACATTCCTTTGTTGTGAGACATGCCCCCAATTTCACTATTTTGGGATGTTTATCAGTCCCAATATTAACTTCTATTACATCCTCATTAAGTGAGGGTGATTAATCTTGTAGAGAAGGGGGTAATGATATTTTTGGAATGTCATAAGTGAAGCAATCTGGAAGTTTAGTGTTAATATCAAAATAATCTTCTCATGCAAAAGATCTATATGGGAGGTCATCCAGTTCTTTGGAAGGATCTTCTTCTTTAGAATGTTCTTCATCACTTTTATCATGGGATTTTTGTTGTTCTCAAAAATGTGTAGATTGATAAATATTTATAGAAAAACCCATTTTATGATCATCAGATGGCATGAAATCTATAGCTCCTATGTATTCCAAAATGGCCTCATCATTTTAAAACATGTCAAATGAGGGCTCTTGTTGTGATTCCTAGTTTATAAGGGATGGATAATGGAGGGAAATGTTAATGGTGGATATGGTAGTATATGGGAAAAGGTTGGTGGTAGTGAGCTCCTCAAAGTGGCTATAGATATAACCTATTTCAATGTCCTCATTAGTGAGAGATGACCCAATGGTCAAAAGAGAATCCATAAAGATACTAGTCAGGTCATCATAATATAGTTTGTACCTTAATAGAAAATATTGTGGATGTTATTGAACCATGATAGGTTTAAGTTATCCTTGGTCTTTCTTTCCCAATCCATTTCCTTTGTATTGCATGTTCTCCATCATTTTTTGGACTCTAGGATAGTGTTGTTTAGGAGAGATGAGGGCCTCATCATCTAGAATAAGCCAAGAGTCACCTCCATGTTCAATGTATTCATCATATAAAAATATAGTACTTGAAACATCTATTGGCCCAAATTAGTACTTAATGACATTATCTTTCCTCATGGTTGGGGACCCATAGCTACATGGAGATAGGGGTAAATTATTCATGCATCCATAATATGAACTAGAGTCTGATGTATTACAGGTCCCACAATAATAAGAAGATAAATGATCCCAACTAATAATTTCTCATTATCATCGTAAGCTTTAATCATTATCAAAGTGGGCCCTAGTGACATTTTAGAGTATCCAAATTTCTTTAAAAATTCTAGATTACATAATTTGAGTGTAGATCCTCTATTTATGAGAACACATGAAACTCGATCGTGGGAGATGGTGACTTCAATGTATAAGGGGTAATTATGATGTGGGCCAACAGAGGCATATCCTGGGTGCTAAAAATAATTTGTTGTGATGGGCATAAATGTGCTACTAGTACCTAAAATTTATTAGTATCTAGGTCACTAGGTACTTTTAAATCATTCAACACCTGATTCAATATTTCTCAATGTAAGGTTGATGTTTTAAGGAGTTCCATCAAAGAAATGAGCTAGACTCTTTTCTAATTGCTAAATGATATCATGGGATTTATCTGAAGAGCTTGAATCTTTGTTAAACATTCCCCTTTTGGGTAGCATATGAGATATAAGGATCTTGGGAAGGTGCCATGGGAATTATTATCTTATTACGTTGGGTGGTTACTATTTAACCAATAGTGGCCTTGTTAATTTTTAGGATGGGGGATGAAGGTGGAGAAAATTATTGGATTTTGAAATTTTTAATGGTGTTAATGTAATGGTATGGAACATTATGGTAATTAGTGTAGTTAGATGATGATCCTTGACCTTAGTCTCTTTGGGGTTTCTAATTCCTTTGATCATGTTTTGGAATAGGTCCTTGTAAATTCCAAGTTGTTCATTTACTGACTGATTTAGGGGAGCTTATCTTTCAATCTCTATATCATCGCTTTCAATTAAATCCTTGATATAATGTTTTAATTGCATACACTGCTCAGTGTCATGTCCTTTTACCCTATGGTATTTACAAAAATCATCTTTATGATACCAATCTAGTTTCAGTTGATGATCATCCATAGGTCTAATCTCAGGTAGAGTAGTCATGTTGGCAGTGATCAATTGGTCCAAGACTATTTTTATCAAGACTTCCAAGATTGTAAGTAGTCTTTAACCTATATGAGGTTTAGGCTTGCCTCGATGAATTTTTATGGAAGAGACATTAGGGTATTGTGTGGGGCCTTTCATTTGAATTGTTTGTACATGTTGTTACTTGGAATCTATTACCCCATCACCCACAACATTCTTATTCTTATTGAAGACCTTGGATTTTCATGGAAAATAAATATCTTGATTTGAAGTGTGCTCATTTTGAGAATATAGTTTGATGGTCCCTTTTTCAATAAGGGTTTTTATATCTGCATTCCTTTTTTATGATCTCATCTAAGGTCTTGGCACACTAAAAATTTTAATTAGTACTTCATCTTTGTATTAAGATTATCCGTAAAGATTTTGGATAATTTTTCTAGGTATAGTGCATCTTAATTAGCTTGCTAGGCTCCACCATCTTTGTAGGAAATATACTAGGCTTTCCCCACTTCATTTTTTAGTATTGTAAAGGTTAATAATGGAGATATCATGCTCTATATTGAATGAGAAGTGTCTAACAAATTGCTTTGTTAATTATAAAAAACTTGATATTGACCCTTTAGGCAAGTGCATGAACCATTCTAAAGTGGGTATTTTAAAACTCTTGGGAAATAGTCTCAATAGATAAGAATCCTCATAGGCTATCTCATAGAAAGCTACATAAAACTCTTGGACATGATCTCTAGGGTCCCCCTTTCCCTAATATTTCTCAAATTTTGGCACTTCAAAGTATGGAGGAAAGGGGATCTATAAAATACTCATGTCTAATGGTGATGAACAAAAGTCTTCATATTTGTATTTAAGATCTTGAGATCATGGATCTATCTACTAAAGGGTCTCTTTCATCATTTTCCATTCTTGGGCAAAGGCAAGGTCCCCAAGGCGGTTGGTAGTTTGATTTTGACTACTTTGAGGGATATGCATACTATAAGTATGGTTGGAATTATTGGTGTTGCTGGTGTTGTTGGCATTATTGGTGGTGTTAGTATTATTGTTATTATTTTGTCTAGGAGATGGTGGGCATTAATTATAGTGTAGTTGATTAATTTGTTCTGTCAATTAGGTGAGGTGATCCTTAATGATAGACTATCTCCTATTAGCCTCAATGAGATTATTAGGAAGGGGTTGTATGGTCCACACCTTCTTCATCTTGGGTTATGTGATTAACATGTTGACATGGGGTATTTGGACATTATAAAGGGTAGACCAGGTTGTGAAAGAGGGTATCATCAAAAGTGGAAGGTAGTGTTCCCTCTATTTCTATAGATTGAGCTAAGAATTGATCATGATTTTCATATAAATAATATTCAATGAGGTTTCTTGCCTCGTCATTATGGAAGGGGTTATATATTTCATTCTCTCCCCTAGTCATGTGTATGTCACTATAATTTTCATCATATTCTTGAGTTGGGTCAAATATAGGCCCTAATGGATTGTTATCTTGGTTAGAGCCCTGTCCAATTTGGAGTTGGGATTGGGTGTGGATAACCATTATGAAAGAGTGATGAGATGAAATGTGATGGATGAGATGGAAGTCTTCAAATACTAATTCTATCTAGAAATCAAATTTCTAGTGGTCAAAAGGTAATGATGTAAGAAGATGAAATGACCAAGAATTACCAAAAGATAAAATATTTTAAGAAACAAATCTAGCAAGGATGAAGGAGGAGTGATGGGATAAAATATCTTTGTATACTATCAAATGGACAAGTTAATGGGTGCTAGAGGACAAAGGTACCTAATAAAGATGAAGATTATGATGGTTGCTAGATTAGGATCTTACAAGACTATGTATAGTGATAATCCAAAGTTAAGATGATATGATGAATGATGATTCAAAGAAGATGGGTGACCACTGAAATCTTGACTTTAAGGAAAAATATAGTATTTAAAGAGAATAGGATTTTTGGAATACAAAATATGTATGGGGTGTGATATGTGATTAATGAAGGATTGGACGAACAACTACTCAAGATAAATTATATATGAATGGTATAAATAGATGTGGATGAACTAGTCATAGAAAAAAGATGGGGGTGAAATGGGTGGGGGTTAGATGACAAAATGAAGTGATGGATAAGTAGTGATTATAAGTGATTTATATATAAAGTGGTGTGGTCAAAAGGATGGATACAAAAATGATAAGAGATAAGATGATATATAATCTAATTTGTGAATATGTGAAGGGGAATAAACACTATATGAAAGTGTTGTGGAATAGATAAAAATGTGGGTGATAAGGTGAATATAAAGACTTAAAAGATAATGGTTCAATGTAGTATGATATGGGTATGATAGATAAAATTATAGAATGGTATATACAAACTAGTTTTTGAATTTGAGATATTACTATTGTAGACACCTAAATCTAGCCATCGATAACCTCCAATCACACATTTTACTAATTTCCTCCCAAAATGCATAATTTGGCCTAAAAATGCTAAAGCATGATAAATGATGTGAAACTAACATATTCAAGTGCTGATTTTGGCTAGGATATCCCTAAATGGGGAAATACAATTTATGAGCTACCTAACTTTGATAAGATCATTTTGAGTTAAAATGCTAATTTTACACTTCGGTGCTCTAGATTGCTCTTTCCTATAAAATATCTTCTAGAAGATGTATGCCTTTGTTATTTTTTGTTAGTATCATCCTAAATGGGATAATTGATGAGCTCAAAATATGGATCATTATTGACATGTTATTTCCTTCAAATCATCTTTTGAAGGATATTATTTTATACAAATCTTAGATTCTTAAATAGATATTACATGGAAAATAGATATTTGTCTTGTTTATATTAAACCAAAGACTGAACCTTTACATTTTCATTAAATGTCTAATACATAGCATGTTTTAGTGATCTTTGGTGTGAATAATGCTCAAGAAGAAGACACAAGTGATGTATAGTGAACATTCCATTTTGATCTCCATCCAACAGAACTATGGACTCTGCAGGCTTATTTCTATGGACTCTGTAGGCTTGTTTCTACGGACTCTGTAGGGTCAATTCTAAGAATTCAATAAGGACAATGCCACAAACAGGAATCTTGACACTAGATAGGATAAGAAAGAACCATTCTAGTTGGAATCAAATAAGGAAAATAACTGCCAACTATTTTGAAGGACTTGCTTTTGATAAATTTGTATGTAATCAAATTTTAAGACTATTATAGGATAGGATATTTATTTCATCCAAATAATTGGATCTCTTAGAAATCCAATCTCCTATCTTTGGAAGAAGGGATCGACCAAGAGTCTTATTCTTTTGCATCTTATTTTAAGTTGATTGTATTAGTATAAAGTGTAAGACTTTCGACTATGAAAAGGAGAGAAGAAATAGAGGATATGGAGAAAATAGAAAATCAAGAATTAGATTTTAAAAGCATACAAGTTTCAATTAGATTGTAATCATTTCATTTCCATGAATTAATACTTCAAGTTTCTAGCACTGATTAATCTTTGTTCTTGAGTCCGAGAGGAGCAAGGGCCCACTCTCCTTGGAACCAGGAACTGTGTACAGTATTTATGTTCTATTTTATTAGTTAGAATCTTGTTACTATTTGCATTTATTTATAAAAACATAAAAATAAATTCATGGTTTAAAAATAATATTTTCTTATTTCATTTCTTTTCTATGCAAAGTGTGTTTCCTTTTATAGTAGAAGTGTGAAGCAAATTTATTTTCATAAGTAGAAGTGTGAATTTACTTTCCCTGCAAATGTAAAATAGGAGTGTGATATTTTACTTTCAGCAAAAGAGTGGATTGATTTGATTTCTTTTTTTTCAGCAAAAGCATAAATCAAGTAGTTTAGTCAAAGTTAGAATATGATCAACAAGCACCCCCATAAGCAGACTACAAGATCTACCATCCCATACCTTACTACAGATAGCTTTGGACACTAGCCCTAGTTGATAAGACACCAATTGAATATTGGTTAAATGAGGAGTTAGATGACACTCATCATTTTTGGCACCGTTACTAGGGAACAAAAGGTGTTAGTAAGGTAATAATTATTGATCTAGAGTGAATTTTTTTTTGGTAAAAATCATAAAAATTCTAAAATAATTAATAAATTGATGTACCATCCTAGAGATTCATAAGATTGATTTATTCCAAAGTTTCCACCAAGAACATAAGTGGACACTCCTTCAACATCTCTGAGTAGTGAACTAGAAGATACAAGTGAAACCTATTTACAAGAATCCTCTAAAATTGGGATAAGAACTAGGCCATTGCCACACGCAAGCCCCATAGGACAAATTCCTAAAGATCAATCTTTTGCAGGAAGACATTATTTAGAGATTGCCAAAGACTTAGAAGAAGTATTTCAAAAATCCATAGCTGAAGAAAATTTTGAGAAATTGAAACAACCTATAACTAAGACCACAAACATTCAGTGGGAAGATCATCCTGGCTTTGAAATATCATTAGAAGAAGAAATGACTCTCCAAAAAAATAAACAATTTGCACAAACATGAAGGACTTTTTCCTTTCCTATTGTTGCAGATCCTAATGATCAAACCCCCATGAAAAATATTTCACCAACTAATCTACCAAATTTCTAGGGATGATCTATAGAAGATCCTGATCAATTCCTGTTTGAGTTTAAGGTGCTATGTCAAACCTATGATTACATAACTAATAGCCAAAAATTAAGACTATTTCCCTCTACACTTAAAGATGCAACTATGAAATGGTTCATGGGTTTACCTAGCAATTTTATTAGAACATGGGATGACATGGAAATAGAATTTTTGAATAAATACCAAGATTATTGCTGAGTGCGAGAAAGAAAAGAGGATTTCTTCAAATTCAAATAGAATGAGGATGAATCTTTAGAGGATTATTTAGATAGATTCATGTTCACTCATAAAAGAAGCAATTATCCACTCACTGAAGATGTTTAGAAGTTGGTTTTCTTGAAAAGATTGGATGAAGACACTAGAGATGCCTTGAATCTGATGGGCAGAGGAGATATAAATAATTTGGCTTTCGATCAAATTTATGAGCTTTGTACCAATTACTCTTGAACAAAACTTGGAATTAGGAAAGGAAAGTTGGAAAAGTCTAAGGAAGTGGGTAAAATAATGGAAGAGTTTACTAATCTCAAAATAGATATTCTGGTTACACTAAACAATACCTCGGATGGCCTTTAAGCTAAGGCAAATGCAACAGAGCCTTTAGCAATCTACTATCCTAAGTGTAGATAGAAACACGCCCTTAGAGACTACCCCATAGATAGAACCAATATCTCATCATGTGGGATCTATGATGCAATAGATCAC
The DNA here is from genome assembly GCA_037957365.1 of Torreya grandis. Classification (NCBI taxonomy): domain Eukaryota; kingdom Viridiplantae; phylum Streptophyta; class Pinopsida; order Cupressales; family Taxaceae; genus Torreya; species Torreya grandis. The sequence goes on along the minus strand of JARHVA010001049.1, from coordinate 2,378,639 downwards.
GATACCAAATATTGTACCCTTATGCATGTTTTAAAGAATCAAATAAAAACCCAAGTCTAGTCCACTAAAGAAGTAAATTATATTCAGAGACAAAACTTTGCCCCACAAAACTAGGCTCAAGGACAGTTTAATGCGAGAAATCTAGTTAATCCATGGATGGCACCATGGAATGTTTCAGTTCCTACACCATTTTGGAATCAACCCCAAATTCCATCAATTCAAATTCCATGGGTAGTACAAGATTGGATGCCAACATCTCCATGGATGGTGCCACAGCCATAAAAATAATGGGTACCACAACATCATTGGATGCCACAGCCATATCAATAATGGAATCAATAGTGGAACCCATAGTCACAATTCACCCAACCAAGAAGACCACTTCAGCAGCAAACCATTATGCCACCCCCAGTTATTCAAAAACAAGGACAAATCAATCAGCCCTCAATGCCTACAAACCTAATAGCAAATCAAAAAAATAAACAACCAACACCTGTTTATGTTAATAAATAGGAAGAAACAATCAATGTTGGAGCTATTGAGTGTTCAGACATACATTTGAGATCAGGAGAAACTATACAAAAACCTCCAGTACTTATTTTTGAGATACCTGATGAAAATGAAAAGACAAAATCATCACAATTAGGCACTAGAGAAACTAAAATCAAAATGAGCCCTAAAGTAAATAAAGGAAACACTACTACACCATTAATTCCTTTTCCTGTAAGATTAAGAGAAACTGATATTAAACTAGACTCAAACTTGGTCCGTGAGTTGCAAAAGATCAATATTGAGGTACCCCTTCTACAAGCTATTAGGGATATACCTAAATTAAATAATATCATCAAAAACCTTTGTATCAAAACACCTAGGAGAAAAGCAAAATATCTAGGAACCATTCATGTTGATGGAAAAGTTATTGATTTACTAGCTAAAAAACTATTAGTTTGAAAATACGCAGATCTAGGAAGCCCAGTGATCATAGTTACAATCAGAGGGAAAGAAATTCCTAACACTCCAGTGGAAGGGGGCCCCCTTGCAAAAGAAGTGAAAGAGGAAGGAAAAAACTCAAAAAATCAAAAGAAAAAAGATGAAAAAAAGATCAATATAAAGGGCATAGAGACAAGAAGTTTTAAGGTGAAACCCCAAGTTCCTACTCAGAAAAAAGAAGGAAAAGGAACTGATCAGCAATCCAAGATAAAACCAGATGTTGGTTCACTGAATAAACCTGGAAAAAGATCTACAAGGAAGAACAAAGAGATAGAAAGCATACAGAATATTGTTGATGGTAGGCAGGCAACCATTCTAGACTTTACCCCAAAAAAATAGTAATGAAAATAGTAAGTTAGAATATTAGGGGGTTAAATAGTATAAATAAAATGGATATTGTTAGGAATTTTGTCAGAGATCAAAACCCTAATTTCCTTTTGCTCCAAGAAACCAAGATGAATAAAGAGAAAGCAAAACAGATCAAAGACTTTAAAAATTATTCCATCAAGGCCAGTAGTTTTGAAGGTGCTTCAGGGGGAACCTTGATGTTATGGAAGAAGAATCATTACTCTGGATCTATCTTGATTGCTAGTAAAAATCTTATAATTGTTAAAATAACTAGTGTTGACCAGAAGGAAAGCTGGTATATTGTAAATATCTACGCTCCTAATGTAAAGATCCAAAGGAAAAAGGTCTGGGAGACTATCTCTAATTTCAAAAGCAAAGACTATTGTGGATGATGGATTATAATGGGAGACTTTAATGTACCTCTTTATGATCATGAGAAAATGGGAGGTAATGCTATTCAATTGGAAGGGAGACTTGATCTAATGGAGTTTATAAACAAAGAGGGACTAATGGATATGGAACTTTAGGGAATTCAGTTTACATGGAGCAATAAGAGAACTGGCAATGATTGTATACAGGCCAAGCTTGATCGGGCCCTTATTTCTCCAGACTGGACAAAAGAATACATATGTAAGTTGGAAGCTTGCCATAGAATAGGTTCGGATCATTATCCTCTTTTTTTCACGGTGGCTAAAATAAACTTGAAGAAGAATCATCCTTTCAGATCTGAAAAGATGTGGTTGCAGCATCCACAGTTTGAAAGTAAAATGGAAGAATGGTGGAATATTGATATTGAGGGCACGGCCCTCTTTAGAGTTGTTTCCAAGCTCAAAAACGTTAAAAGGGAAGTCAAAAAGTGGAACAAGTATTGTTTTGGAAATATATTTGAGAAAAAGAATGCTATCAAGGATGAAATTCGTAGAACTCAGGAAAAAATTTAGAAAGATGGATATACTTCAGACCTCCTTACTGAAGAAAATGAACAGTTGGTTCAATATCAAGATATTATAACTAAAGAAGAAATCTATTGGAGACAAAGGTCCAAGTTGTTATGGTTGAAAGAAGGAGATAAAAATACAAAAAAAATCCATCTTTCCACTCTGAAGCACAGAGCTAAAACTCATATTCCTTACCTAAAAAAAGGAGATCTGAAGATTGTAGAGGAAAAGGAAATCAAGGAGGAAATGCTATCCTTTTTCTCATCCCTAATGAAGGCTGACCTCAATATCAATTTGGAAAGTCAGGCAGATATCCTACGAGTGATTCCTCCTCTGGTCTCAAAGGAACAGAACAAAATGTTATGTTCAATACCTAAGGATGAGGAAATCTTTAAAGCTGTCTGTTCTCTAGGAGGAGATAAAGCACATGGACCTGATGGATTTCCCATGTTCTTTTTTCAAAAACTCTAGAAATTTGTTGGCAAAGATGTAATTAATGTAGTGAAGGAATTCTTTGGAGCCAAATAGATGCTTAAGGAAGTTAATTCCACCTTTTTGTGTTTGATTCTAAAGAAGATTGGTGTTGATTCTCCTGATCAGTTTAGACCGATTAGCCTATGTAACTCTTTCTACAAGATAATATCCAAAGTACTTACATCCAGACTTATTCAAGTGATTCCTTTGATAATTGCTAACTAGCAAAATGGATTTATCCCAGGTAGACAAATCCTCAATTCTATAATTACTGCTCATGAGAATATACATTTGTTGTTCAGCTCTAACAACCAAGGTTTCATCATGAAAGTTGATATTGCAAAATCATATGACAAGGTGGCCTGGTTATTCCTTTCAAATAGCCTTACAACTTTTGGCTTTGAACAAAAGGTGGTTGATATTATTTACCAGCTGATTTCTACTTCCTCTATTGTTGTAATGGTAAATGGAAGTTCATCCCATTTCTTTAATCCATCACGGGGATTGAGACAAGGGGACCCAATATCCCCCATTCTATTTGTAAATATGGCTGACTGTATGGGAAGATATATAGGGGATTTGGTCTATAAAGGTTTATTTAAGTGATTAAAACCCTCTTCTCATCCTCTAATTTGCTCCCACGGACAATTTCTTGATGATACTATCTTCATGGGGAAAGTTGAAGTCAAGGAAGCAAGAAATTTGAAGCAAGCTATAAATTTATACTCATCTGCTTCTGGTCAAATGATTAATTGGAATAAAAGTGTTGTGTTCTTCACCAATACCCCAACTCAAAGATAGAACAAAATTGCTAAAATCCTTGGATGCTCTATAGGTTCTTTCCCCTCATCTTGCCTGGGTCTTCCTCTTGGGATGAAAGTCCCTGAAGCCTTTTGGGAGGATCTCATCAATAAATTCAGTAAGAAACTTGCGGGATGGAAAGGAAATTTTCTAAGTTAGGCGGGGAAGTTAACCCTCCTTAAAGCAAGTCTTCAAAGCATACCTACTTATGCTTTAAGTCTTTTCAGAATTCCTACCAAATATGCCGAAGCCATTGAAAAAATTCCAAAGAAACTTTCTATGGACTGGCACCGAGGAGAAAAGGAGGATGCCTTTAATTGCTTGGGACAACATTTGTAAACCATTCAAGGAAGGAGGGTTGGGAATAAGGAAAATTAGAAGTATGAATATATCTCTCTTAGCAAAATTGAGATGGAGGGTTTATCATGAAAACAAAGAATGGAGTAACATATGGAAGTACAAGTATTTATTCAATGCAAAATCCCTTTCTAATTTCTTTTCTTACCCTGACGTTATCCGACCATCTTCCATATGGGGGGCAGTTCAGGGAACTAAACAAATTTTAGAAGAAGGATGCCCATGGCAAGTTGGTAATGGAATAAAGGTGAATTTCTAGGAGGATGCTTGGTTAAAAGAAAACCCCTTGATAGAAGAATTCCAAGATAAAGAGGTAATTGATTGATGTAAGCAAAGATATGGAATAATGGTAAATCAATACTGGCAGAATAATTCCTGGGTGAATTTAACTGATCTTGATCAATATTTCAATAAGATACAATTATCCCTCAATGCTATCTCTCTCTATCCTAATCTTGAGGATAAGATTATTTGGCATGATGATCCTAGTGGACAATTTAAAGTATCTACTATTTTTACTTCAAAGGGAAATGGTAATCAACCTTTGTGGTCACATGCCTGGATCAAGGGGCTCATCCCCAAAATAAAAAAATTCTACTGGACTCTACTTCAAAACAAAATATTGACTCTTGACAACTTGCAGAAAAGAGGAATATATGTGGTGAACAGGTGTATTCTATGTAAAAAGGGTTTTGAAGATAGAGATCACTTGTTTATGAACTGTTCTTATATGCAGCAAATCTGGAAAGAGATCCTCAATCTTTGGGGTATTGTATGGGTTCATCAAAAAAGTGTGGAACTATCTTTTAAAAGTTGGTATTGTCCCTCTAAGAATCTTGATGTTATTTTTTTCTGGAAATTAACTCTTCCCCATATTTGGTGGGGTATATGGAAAGAAAGAAATAATCAAATTTTTAGAAGTAAAGAACTTCCAAGATGGGTGTTGGGTCAGAACATTATTAGAGCAATAAAGGAGAATTTCTCATTGCAAAGGGATCCTAATCCTACCTTTCAAATTGATAATCCCTTAAGATCAGAAAGGCCTAATGTGAAAACTAAAAATCCAAGATTAGGTGTTAAATGGAATGTCCCCCCCTATGGGTGGATCAAAGGAAACTTTGATGGAGCTGCTAAAGGGAACTCGGGAAATGCAGGATGCGGAGGAGTCTTGAAATATCATGTGGGAAACGTAATTGATGCTATTGCTATTCCCATTGGTAAGTCAAATTGTCATATTGTTGAAGCTTCTGCAGCCCTTCAACCCATCAAATTAGCTGTTAAATCAGGATATTCTAAATTATGGTTGGAAGGGGATTCCCTAAATATTATTAATATATTAAATAACAAAAATTTAGTTTCATGGTCTATAGAGGCAATCGTGTTGGAAATGAAAACCTTAATTCAAAAATTTTAGAAAGTAACTATTACCCATACTTACCGTGAAGCCAATGGGGTTGTTGATTGGATAGCAAATTATGCAGTCCAAATAGGACACAAGGTGAGTTGGCAGGATACATTAAATAAGAATTTGGATCTTAGAGCGCTCATTAATCATGACGCAATTCATTCAAAGGAGGGAAAGATTTGCTTGGAATAGAAAATCAATGATTTGGCGGAGTGGCCTCATGGAGGAAGGATCATACTCATTAAACAAAAATATTCTAGAGAACGTGAAGTGGATTCTGAATGTGCCAAAAAATATGTGAGTTTCATCACAAACTGATAATAGTTGGTCTCATTTCTCAGTATTCAGTGTTTGGGTGTTACTGGATATTTGTATGGCTCACAAAATGAAAGGAGAACCAAGGAAGCAGAAACCTAAAAATTGTGAAGATTGGAAAGCAAAACAAGATGTTTGGAAGATCCTTCAGAGAGGGAAGGTTGTGAGATACTTGGAATGGCTACATGGTTCAAAACCCCATATAATGATGGCTTTTTTCAAAAATTGGATTGACGACAGGGTAACCCTCCATGGCATCACGGTGAAACTCACTGAGGAATTCATAGCAGAGGTCACGGGGCTTCCAATGGAGGGAATAAAATTCTCAAAGCAGACTAGCATTTCTAATGATGCCTTTAGTAAATTCCCAAAGACGGACGCTAAGGAGCAGCAGTTGGAAAAGAGTGGGGATTTTTTAGACCTGGAGCAGATAAAAGGAATCTGGAGAGATGTCTTATGCTGCATCTGTGAGTATTTCATACTTGATGGAAGAAGCAAAAGAGTCCATAAATTTCACTTTGTATTTCTTAATCATTTTAGATATAAAGTAAGAATCTCCTTTCCTTTCTATTTACGCTTCTCTTTACTCCAAAGTCTGTTCGCTCATAGGAAAAAGGAAACTCATCCTATATTGCATGAGGGACTAATTCTAATAATTGAAGGTCACTACAAAAACAAGGCCATTGTTCTAAATCCTTATTTGGATAAAAATAAGGACTCTCAGAGTAATAAGAATGAAATAGTAAAGGGGAAAGAAAAAGATAAATCCAAATCCTCCAGCTTCAAAAAATAGATTGTTGATGAGGAAACAGAGTGGGAAAGCACTGAAAGTTCTGAGGAGGAGAGTATGGAAGAAGAGGAAGGAACAGAAAGTGGGGAATCTAGCTCCAGCGAGGAAGATGAAGATAAAGGGAAGAATAAGAAAGACGGGGTCACTATAAAGGAAAAAATTGAAAACCATAACTATGATCTTGAGGAAAACCAGCAAGTGCTTGGGGAAACTGAAAAAGATTTGGATGTTCTATTTGAGGACCCTGCCTCAAAAACTGAGAAGGAACATCTAGTTCAGGATGCCAATCAAGTAATGGAAATAGGTGATCAAGTAAAGGATGATATTATCCATAATGAAAGCCCTATTGAAACCAAGGAACAGGAATGAATGGAAAGGGAGGATCATATGGAAAAGGATGCAGACAATACAAAAGAGAACACAGAAGATTTAAGTGATATAAGATAGAATGACGGGAGGTACCCCCTTATGAGATTGGCCAAATGCAACGCAGATGCTATCCTTCAATTTGACTCATGGATGCACAAGGAGATAATGGGCCTCAAGAAGAAAATGGAAATATTGGAATGTAACCAAGAAGCAGACCAGAATAAAATCAATAATATGGAAAAGTAGATGAGGGATATTCCTATCAAACTTAAAGACTATGAGAACAATCTTAGGGAACTCATTAAGGAAATCAGAATGAAGATGGAGGAGGTAACTTCTAGCATATGTGCAGCTACTATAAACATTGGAAAATGAGCAAATGAGGAAATCAAATCCTTAGAGGGGCCAAGCAAGAGAACCAGACAGAGCTCAAGAAAGAAAGCAATGCAATAGGGTGCTATGTCGGCGGCTGTTGCCATACAGGACACTGCTGTGATTGGTAAGGAAGCGGTGAAGATGATTTTAGAATTAGAAGAATAGGTCCTTTGAGTTCTTACTATCCTGGTTCTTTTAGTTGGATGTAATATCTGGTTCCATTTTCTAGTTTTTTGTTTTCTTATCATACTAGAGTTTCCAGGTCTCTATAAAACCTGGGGTCCGTCTTTTGATGTTCATGAATGGTGGTTTCAGGTTCATGTAAAACCTATTTTTGACACTTCTTAGAAGTTGGTTTTAGGTTTCTCCTATGGACATTATTGTTATATCCTTCTTCCTTTGTTTTAGGGTTTTGGGGTCCCTTCAAAACCTATTTTTACCTTAATCTAAAACAATCAATGTCATGACAATTGATACTCTCCATGCATTTTCTCTTATGAAAATAAAACCCACAACTACCATTCTTCAAATGGTGGACCAGTCAATAACAAAACCAGAAGGAACTATAGAAAATGTTGAAGTGTTAATTGAATCTTGGGAATATCCAGTAGATTTCATGGTCTTGCAACCCAAAACAAAGAATCTAGGATATCCTATAATCCCAGGTAGACTATGGTTGGCTACTATAGTAGCATTGATTAATTGCATGTTAGGAGACATGACCATTTCCAATGGGTTAAAATCCAAATGCATCTCTTTGTATCCTACTACAAAACCATCAAAAAATAGCATACAATAACTTTGGGTGGATGAATCAGACAACACATTAAACAACATTTCCTCCTTAGCCATGATCATAGTTAAAAAACACTTGGAAGAATTGAATGGAGACCTATACCCTAAATCTACGGACTATGCCAGTCTGGAAACTATAGACTCTACCAGTCCAAAAGCTATGGAATGCCTTAGTTTAGGATTCTTGGGTCAGTTGGAAAATTTTGAAACCTCCACTTCAACTTCTGCTAGTACTTCATCATATGATCATAGATTGATTCAAGAAATTGTGTGGAAATTGGCTAAACAACAGCAAACTCATTTCTTAGATGCATTTCATTGTTCCTTAGCAAGACTGATTCCTCCTAGAAAAGAGTTTGTTGATAATGTAACTATGTTTTATAAACTACTTCCTCATCCATGTCCTCTGAACTCATTAATTAGTGAATTTAAGTAAATAGAACCCAACCATTTAGGTACAAAACCAATCATGGTATTACCTGGAAACTTTTTGAACATCAATAGTTGGTTGACAAATGAAGAGGAAGATCAACTCTTTGAAGTATTGGAAAGACATACCAAGACTTTTGCTTGGAATTATACCAACATGAAAGGAATTCACCCTAGAATATACACTCATCACATTTACACAGAATTTGTTAAACCAGTTAGACAACCACAAAGAAGAATAAACCTAGCATTAAAGGAAATAGTCAAAATAGAAATCCAAAAGTTGATAGAAGTTGGGTTTATTTACCCCATCTCAGACAACCAATGGGTGTCACCTCTGGTAATTGTGACCAAGAAAAAAGGAAAGTTAAGAGTATGTGTAGATTATAGAGAACTAAGCAAAGCAACATTAAGAGATTACTTTCCTTTACCTTTCATTGATCAAGTTCTTGATAAATTGGCTAGGAAGAAATATTTTTATTTCTTAGATGGGTGCAGAGGGTATAGCTAGATAACTGTAGCAGCTGAAGATCAAGATAAAACCACATTTACCTACCCTTGGGGAACTTTTGCTTACTGAGCACTTCTATTTAGACTATGTAATGCTTCAGTAACCTTCCAAAGAGTAGTTCTAGCAATATTCTCTGACCTTAAAAATGATTATGTTGAGGTATATATGCATGATTTCACTATTTATGGTGAAACTTATGAAGAAGATCTTACCAACTTGGAAAGAGTACTGATTAGATGTGAGGAACATCAATTATCTTTGAGCCATGAGAAATGTTTGTTGATGATGAATGAAGGAATAGTCCTGGGACACCATATTTCTACAAAAGGCATTCAAGTAGATCCAAAGAAAGTTGAAATAATTTCCAACTTACCCATTCCACAAACATAAACTGAAGTTAAGATTTTTTTGGGACATGATGGTTACTACAGATGCTTGATAGATAAGTTTAGTCAAATATCTACCCCTATGTTTGCCTTGCTTATAAAAGATAGTACATTCGAATGGAGTGATAGTTGTCAGCAGGCCTTTAAGACCATCAAAGCTAAACTTGTTACTGCTCTAGTATTGAGAGGACCAGATTGGACTAAGCCATTCCATATTACATAGATACTTCCAATACAACACTAGGATCAGTTTTTGGATAAAAGGATGAAGAGGGTAACATGTATGCTATATATTATATTAGCAAAAACATGGCACCTGTTGAAATAAATTACACCACAACTAAGAAGGAATTATTAGCTGTAATTTATGCAATCAACAAATTCAGACACTACATAATAAGCTACAAGGTATTTGTCTATATAGATCATTCAGCTATTAGATATCTTACCAACAAACCAATTGTGGGAGGTAGGATTATTAGATGGCTATTGCTCTTACAAGAATTTGATGTTATTATTATATAAAAACTAGGGAAGTCTAATGTGGTTGCTAATTTCTTGTCAAGAATGAACACTACAGGTGAAGAATAACTAGTGGGAGATGACTTTCTAGATGAGAAATTATTTTCCATTTCAGCACAATCTCTATGGTTTGCTGATATAGCCAATTACCTCACCTCAGGGAAGTTTCCTTTGCACTTTTCACAAAAAGAAAAGAAACATTTAATCAAAGAAAGTTCTTCTTTTAAATGGATTAATGGAATGTTATTTAAACTTGACCCTAATCATGTGTTTCACAGGTGTGTGACAAATGGTGAAGCTTATGATATCATCAAAGCTTGGCATGATGAACTAGGAGGAGGTCATTATTTAGCTCAAAGAACCATACATAAAATCTTGGGAGAAGGATATTATTGGCCTCATCTTCATCATCAAGTAAAAAGATATGTCAGACACTGTGATGTTTGTCAGTGAATTGGACAACCTACTCTTTCAATAGAGATGCCTCTACACCTTCATCCTCTATTGGTTTTAGAACCATTTGAGAAATGGGGAATTGATTTTATTGGTCTAGTGGATCCTCCTTCTAGAGGAAAAGAATATCTCCTAGTATGTACAGACTATGTGACCAAGTGGGCAGAAGTGGAAGCATTAACTCATGTAAGAGAGGAGATGGTAACTAATTTATTATATTTTAAAATCATGCAATGATTTGGTTCTCCAAGAGAGATAGTCTCCAATTAAGGACCACAATTCATGTCAAACATGATAAAACATTTCATGCAAATGTATGAAACTCAGCACAAAAAAACATCTCCTTACCACCCACAAGTGAATGGACAAGTTGAAGTCACCAACAGAGAACTGGAAACCATTTTAACCAAGGTTGTTAATTCTAGTAGAAAAGATTGGGCAGATAAGGTACTAGAAGCTATTTGGGCCTATAATACTACTTGAAAAACAACAACTAGATTTTCACCTTATAAATTGGTTTATGGTAAGAAGCCTTTATTCTTTATTGAATTTGAATTACAAACTTTGAAAAAAAATGTAGTAGGAATTGAATTATAAGAAATACAAAAAGAAAGACTCCTATAACTTAATCAACTTGATGAAATGAGGATAGAAGCACTACAAAGAACTGAACTAGTACAACATCAAAGAAAAGTTTGGCATGATGCATAAATAAAGCAATAAAAGTTTTAAAAAGGAGATTGGCCACTGTTGTTTGATTCTAAATTTCAATAGTTCAAAGGAAAACTACAAACAAGATGGTTGGGACCTTATGAGATTGAAGAGGTCTATGAAAATAGTTCTATTAAGTTGATATCTATTGATGATAACAGAAGAGCTCTGTTAGTCAATGGACATAGATTGAAGCTCTATCAAAAACCTCTCAATAAATATGAATTTATTCAAAAATTAAAGGATCAAGTAGTTGTTATGGAAAGCTCTATTTTTTCTAGTGAACATGCTCCTTGATAATCCAGGAAGAATTAAAAATAATAATAAATTAAAAAATTAAAAAAATTAAAAACATAAAAAATAAAAATCAATAGTGAAAATACTTCCAAGGATGCTATTGATAATGCATGCCTAGAAAACCAGCTTGCTGGTTGGCTATGCATTGCAAAAAAAAGGGCTTTGGCTAGATAACTAGCAATGGCTAGCCAAAGGGCACAAACAAAAAATTTATAAGAAAATATCATCATGACACTATGATTGGTCATCTCCATGCAATAAACTAATCCATGCAAACTTATTTGTGCAGGACACATGGCAAGCAAAGGATAACATCTAAGCTTAAAGTAAGTAAGACATATTTTATTTATCTATGTTTTAGTTAACTAATTATTTTCAATTTGATTAAGATCTTATTCTCTAGAGATGACCTAAATTTCAAACTTCTAAAATGGAATGACATATGCCATAATGAAAAAGCATGCAACTGAGCTGCCAAAGGAGTATAGATAAATGTGCAGCTTTGATATCATCAATTGAGTCATCAAGTATCATAATGACAGGACATCATAAAAAGGGGTTTTAAATAAAGTAATGAATTGTTATCACTGTCAATATGATGCATCATCATTTAAAATAATTTGTATTAATGAGACTAAATAGTTAGCACACTCCATAAAAATGTGTAGTGCCTAACTGTATGAAATCATCATACCACACTATAGACTCATGTAGTTGTAGCATTTCAAATGAACCATTTCCTTTCTATGGACTTTCACAAAAGTTGGTCTACCAATCCTTAGGGCCTATTGCCTACTGACTTCAACAAAAGATCGGTATACACATTAATTGGAGTTAAAGGAACTGAGTTGACTGTGACTCTGCATAGAAATGGGACAGAAGACAAGATCAGAATCGAAGGATCCAACAAAGTTTCATAAAGACAAGGCTTTTATAGCAGTGTTTAAAGCCAATGGCTAGCTACCTTTCATTGAAAAGTTCCAGGGTTTTGATGAAACAATGGTAAATGAATTCATTGCCAATCTCACCCCTAAATTTTTAATTGTAAAAGGCATTGTTATTCCTATTACAACTCAAATCATAGGCCAAATTATACAAGTTCTAGAAGAAGGAATAAGAGCTATAGGTAGAGTTTCATTTAGTGATTTAATTAGTTAGTTTAATGGTAATAAGTAGACCAAAACCTCATGTCTAGTAGATTCCAAGGAAAATCAATAGGGATTAAAATAAATTCACTTCCTGAACCTTGGAAATCTGTAGCCAAGTGGGTACTTAAATATATCATTTGTGAAGGGCAACACAATCTTTTAGGGGGAGACACCATGAAAATCCTCAATACAAAATTAACCTCCCATCTTTCTTATATGGTTCTCTACAAGTTATGTCTACAACCCTTACTACTGCTCTTAGGCATCATGGCCTTATTCAGCTTATTATCCAACATCATTTCCTTCAGCAAGGTCAAGAGGTCTAGGAAGAATTTCAGAATAGTATATCACAACAAATTCTAGATTTGCCTACATAAGAAACCCTAAATGTACCATAAGAACACTTATATCCACTTGCCACATCAACTGAGAAAACAACACCAAGAAAAAAATATCAAACTATAGTCTCCACATAAATCCCTTCTTCAAAAATAATCACAAGGTCTCAAAACCCTGACATTTCAAGGTCCCCACAAGAACCTCATGAGTTTGTAGTAGAATCAGTTCCTTTGATAGGAAGAAGAAAATTGAGACAAAAGGTCACTACAGAACTTGAGATGACCAAGGGTTTGGTGGTTGAGAAGGAAAATCAACCAAGTGTAGCTCAAAGAGTAACTAAAAGAAGGAGAAGGTTCATTTTAATAGAAGCAGATGAACAAGAAGCTATAGATATTTTAGATAGTCTTAAAATGGTGTCTCATTCACATTAGAATATTCCTACACCTATAGATATTGAAGAAATTCTTTCTAAAAGGAACTCTCCAATCATAATGGAGAAACCAAGTCCAAAATAAGAGCCACACACGACAGAGGAATTAAGTATGGCAGAACAACCACCTATTCCAATTGAAACTACAATGAATAAAGGGAAAACTGTATGTACCAATGAGAAAGGTGAATCATCAAATCTAAATGATCCTATTATGTAGCTAACTTTGTAGCTTTCTCAATCTCAAGCTTTTGAACAACAACAAATAGCTGACATTGCTGACTTGATCAGTCAATTGCAAAACAAGGATCATCTTAGCTCATCTTGGTGCAGAAATTAGATAGAGTATCTATTGATCATGCAGTAGAAATTCATATATTAAAGGAAATAATAAAATAACATGAAGATGAAGAGATTGATCTTTGGATATATGTAGAAAGTTTGAAGAAGGAAAATAAGAGATTGCAGAATTGGGTAAACTCTTTCTAAGCACCTACTATTGCACTTTCTCCTCCTAAGGCATTTGTTGAACATGGTTTTCAAACAAGTGATCCATGTATTACTCCCTTGCAAATAATATATCAAATTGAAGAATAATATTTTGTACTTAAATAGAAAAACAAATATGCAACATCTTCAAACAAACTCTTGGAAAATGAAAAGAAAGAATTAGAGGCTAAAGTCCAAGAGTTAGAAGAAAATTTGTAGGATGCATGCAAATTAGGAGAAACTCTTTTGGCATGTAGGAATCCTTCTCCTACATACAGTTTGTTTTTATTTAAACAATTTTATAGATGGCAACTTTTGTTGATCTCATATCATCTTCCTTACAAAATTTTACAACCAACAACATTTTTGGAAATTTTCTATAGTGCTGAACCTGATTAGCAGGATTTGCTTTGTGAATTTTATTTGCATAAATTGATTCTAGGAGATCATGAGCACAATAAGTTTTTGATAAATATTCATGTAGGATAAGTTCAACTAAGAGCATTACATTCTACATTCAAAAATCAAATAGCATGGAAAGGCATATTTGAGGACAATACAAATTATGCTAAGACTATAGGATTATGTGCCAGACCAGCCTTTCCTATTCCTAGATTGATCAAATAGAATTTCAACTATACTTTGTTAAATGATGAGGTTAAAACACATTACTTACATGCCCTATATGATTGTACTATTTCTTTTGATTTATTTTCAAGATAGAGTTTTGATTCAGTAATGACTGCAAGTGTAAATAGATGGGACCAACTTTCAGTACCTTTTAAAAGGTGAGAAGTCATGTCCCCAAATAACTTAAGATGGAGTATGAGGAGAACATCCTTAATTCTAGAAATTTTAATAGAGGTAATCAACTCTAGGGGAAAATAGAAATGGATTGGTATGAGATATAGACCCCCTTTGCTAATCATACCTATTCTAGGATGGCAAAGTTGAGCTCCACAATCAGAAGAGCAATTCAGTATATGGAAACAAATGATTCAAACACATCAGGGATTTACCAAAAATTTAGACAGACAAATAACAGATGAGTTTGATGAATATGATTTGAGTCAGAGTGTAGAAAATAGAAGCCATAGCTATTGAATGCCAATTAATGTTTGCAATGGGACTTGCAAAAGGTAAATCTTGTGGGAAATGATGAGCTCAAAACATGGCTCATTATTGACATGGTATTTCCTTCAAATCATCTCTCGAAGGATATTATCTTATACAAATCTTAGATTCTTAGATAGCTATTACATGGAAAATAGATATTTGTCTTGTTTATATTAAACCAAAGACTGAACCTTTACTTTGTCATTAAATGTCTAATACATAGCATGTTTTAGTGATCTTTGGTGTGAAGAATGCTCAGGAAGAAGACACATGCGATGTATAGTGAACATTCCATTTTGATCTCCATCTAGCAAAACTATGGACTCTACATGCTTATTTCTATAGACTCTGTAGGCTTGTTTCTACGGACTCTGCAGGCTTGTTTCTATAGACTCTGCAAGCTTGTTTTTACGGACTCTGCAAGGTCAATTCTAAGAATTCTATAAGGACAATGCCACAAATGGGAATTTGGAGACTAGATAGGATAAGAAAGAACCATTCCAGTTGGAATCAAATAAGTAAAATAACTATCAACTATTTTGAAGGGCTTGCTTTTGATAAATTTGTATGTAATCAAATTTTAGGACTATTATAGGATAGGATATTTATTTCATCGAAATAATTGGATCTCTTGGAAATCCAATCTCCTATCTTCGGATGAAGGGATCGACCAGGAAACCTATTCTTTTGCATCCTATTTTAAGTTGATTGTATTAGTATAAAGTGTAAAACTTTCGACTATGAAAAGGAGAGAAGAAATAGAGGATATGGAGAAAATAGAAAATCAAGAATTAGATTTTAGAAGCATACAAGTTTCAATCAGATTGTAATCATTTTATTTCAATGAATTAATATTTCAAGTTTCCAGTACTGATTAATCTTTGTTCCTGAGTCTGAGAGGAGTAAGGGCCCACTCTCCTTGGAACCAAGAACTATGTATGGTATTTATGTTCCATTTTATTAGTTATAATATTATTACTATTTGAATTTATTTATAAAAACATTAAAACAAGTTCATAGTTTAAAAAGAGTATTTTATTATTTCATTTCTTTTCTACGCCAAGTATGTTTCCTTTTAGAGTAGAAGTGTGAATTTACTTTCCCTGCAAACATAAAATAGGAGTGTGATATTTTACTTCCAAAAAAAGAGTGGATTGATTTGATTTATTTAATTTTAAGCAAAAGCATGAATCAAGTAGTTTAGTCAAAGTTAGAATAGGATCAACAAGCACCCCCATAAGCAGACTTCTAGATCTACCATCCCATACCTTACTGCAGATAGCTTTGGACACTAGCCCTAGTTGATAAGACACCAATTAAATATTGGTTAAATGAGGAGTTAGACAACACTCATCAATAATGGTTCTAACACATCTGACATTGACTTCTAATTCCAATCCAATCAAATTTTGGACCAATAACAAAGCATTCTAATCAATTTGAGTAATTTGTTCACAAAGTGCTTAAACATGCTTAAGAGATAATTAACCCAAATCAAGGCCTAATCAAGAATTCCATGGAAACTTATTGAATACTTGTTTTTATAAATGAATATTTAATAATCTACATCATCAGGTGACCTCATTTCTTGGGAAGACATCTCTAGGTCATAAATGCCATAAATATTAGGATTCATGCCCTCCATGCCTCATCAATGCCTTTCATGATGCCCTCCATGTAATGTCCCCAAATTTTTGTTAAAATGGTTTAATTAATTTAATTAATTTAAGTTGTCCAAAAAATAAGATTGCTTCAAAAGGATAACTTTAATTAATTAATTTAATTATTATGGAAATAAATTAAATAACATAATAAAATAAAGTTGACTTCTTCTAGAAGTTTCCTGGGAGCCTTTAAAATAAGTTGAGGGCAAAGCATTTGGAATATCTTTTGTTGCTAAAATATTCTGAGTATTGTGAAGCTTGAATCTGTGATTCAGCTAAAATCTCTAAGGACGCAAACCTTCAGCAGATTGGAGAAGAGTTGGATGAAAACCCAGCGCTTTTTAGGGGTGGATTCGTGACAAAATTCAGGTTGTGCATATTGATCAGATCTGGAGCTTCAGAGGACATTCACTGGGTAGATCAGGGGTTCAGCATATGTAGAGGTTTCTAGGTATTTATTCATTAGATTTGATTTAAGATTTATATATTTATATCTTCAGATCAGGTTTGGTACAAAATCCATACAAATTGGTACCAGGCCATACCAGCAGATTCAAAAAAGGGAAGGGTATAATTCATAGTTGCAGGTCGTAGGGTATTAAAGAGGCTAACATCAGCAGATAAGTGACCAGCATCGGTAGATAGACCAACATCGGCCAATCAGCAACCGACATCGGCAGTCAGGCAGTCACAAGCAGAGTCACCAGCAGGCAGAGATCGCCACCAGATAACCGACAATGGTAGTGTATCGACCGACGTCGGCAGAAGAATCGACGTCAACAACTGTGTTTTCACACAGCATCTAAATCTGTGCATACTTCCAAGTTCTTGCTTATTTGGGCTTCATTATACCCTCTATAGTATAGCTATGTACTATAATTTTTTATTATTCACTGTTGAAGCAAATCTGGGCAATATATTTTTGTATCAGCATACTCTAAAGGCAAATAATCAGATTTATATCTTTGTCTTGTAAGAACCTATATATTTTGTGTTTCCAAATTTAGTTTGGGATCTTTCAGTGGTATCAGAGCCATGCATCTTGCCACCCTGTAGGGGTAAATATATTTTATTTCTATGCATCCTGGAAGATTTGATAGAAGCCATAGATATTTTACACGTAGTAGAGCTCAGTACGAGTGAGAGTTGGGTTTAGGATAGGAACCTATCATGGCCGAAGAATAGAGGAATGCCCATAGAAACCAGGATGAGGTAGAAAGAGAGATGATGAGGACCCTCATCACTATCCAGCCCAGGATTGTTCAGGCTCTAGATCGATTACAGGATACCATGGAGTGTTTAGAGGTAGATAGACACAGAGATAAGAGGAATAAATCAGTTTTAGTGATAGGTAGTCATCATACCCATCAATCCAGTCAGCATAGTCACCATTCCCATTCTTCAGTGGGGAGCTCCCGTCATTCTTCTAGGTGAAATCATCATCATACACCTACCCCAAATAGACCATTACTGCCTCAATTTGTACTAAGTGGACAACCAGTACAGGTGGATCCACCAGAGATTGGGTTCTAAGAGTCTATTTTGGCAGCCACAGTAGAGTGGAGAGCTTTACCCCCAAATGTTAGGGAGGTTTTTCCTTTTCCCCAGTATTGTGCACATCGTAGAGACACAGCCAAATTTAGGGGAGATCAGGGTAATAGACCACCACAGCAGCAACATAATCATGACCTCAATAGAGCTACGGGGAAGATTACATTGGCTCCATATAATGGCTCTAGAGAGACTAGTGCAAGAGCTTGGGTCCACAAGCTGGACATATATCTTTCTTTGAGGCCCATGCCTAAGCGTGAGGCCATTCAGTTTGCAGTGTTACATTTAGAGGGGATTGCATATGATTGGTGGCACCATGGATTGGTCACCCAGGATCATGTTTTAGTTCACTCCTATGCTGAGTTCACTGAGCGACTCATTACACGGTTTGACCGTAAGGATATAGAACTTTATTACAGGGAGTTGGCTCATCTTAGACAGAGTGGACACGCAAAAACTTATATTAATGAGTTTCAGCATATTGTAGTTATGGTACCTGATATGCCTTAGAGACAGAGTGTGATGTTATTTATTGAGGGATTATAAGATAGACTTAAGGGACTGGTACGTGCTTTGCAACCAGCCACTCTTAAGGATGCCATTGATGTGACATTGAGATTGGAGACTATTCCCACTTCTTATCAGGGTGATAATAAAATAGCCATGGACTCTCGGCCTATACAAAAGGCCAACGCACCACAAAATAAAGAAGGGTCATCCTCTATAAATCCTTGGATGAATCAGGAGACTAGGAATGACTTGAGGAGGAAAAAGTTATGTTTTTCCTGCAAAGATCCATGGGAACCAGGACACTGTTGCATGGGTAAAGGAAAGGTTCATTTGATTGAGGTAACTTTTGAGTGTGGAGATGAGGAGGTTCTTGATACGGACATTAAGGATAATATTGAGCAGGTTCAGACACAGTTGGAGTTAGACACCCCGGAGCCTTTGGCATTAGCCAAAGCAATTATGGCTACCTGCTCTAGTTATCCTAACTTTCATGCCTTTCAGTTGAAAGGTACACTTAAGGGTAAGTGGGTCATGAGCTTGGTAGATACAGGTGCTACACATAACTTCATTGACCAGAAGTTAGTGGGAAGGTGTGGATTACAGTATGAGAAGTTTGGTGGTTTTGGGGTAAAGGTGGCAGATGGTGCAGTTTTGGGTTGTACCAAACGGATTCCATAGCCTAGCATTTAGATGGTGGATTACACTCTGACCGATGATTTTTATGTGTTTCCTTAGAGGATTATGATGTGGTCTTGCGCATGTAGTGGTTACAGGGTATTGGGCGCTACATTATTGATCACCACCATATGCAGTTAGAATTCCTTTTTGGGGGAAGGAAGATTATCTTGAGGGCAGCACAAGATGGAGGACCTACGGAGGGGTCATCTCACAGGATGGAGTCTCAGTTTATAGGTGATGTGGTAAATAATTCTATTTGTTGTAGGGCATTTTCCTTTCCAATTATAAGTCAACATCCTTATGGGGATTGTGAGAGTTTGATAATTAGAGTAGCGCAGTGGCCCTTTTCTAAGTCTAAGGTATGTGATGGTGAATTTGCTAATTACATATTGAGGATTATCACACTACTCTCTAGGAGAAATAAGGAGAATGTAGTCAGATATTTTCCAGCATGGTATTTTTGATAGAAGAGTTTGCAAATTTTTGAGAATAATATGGGATCCAGGAAGTTGGTGTTAGGTATCAGGAGTGCATTGCTTGAGGACAAGCAATCTCTAGGAAGGGAGGACTGTAATGTCCCCAAATTTTTGTTAAAATGGTTTAATTAATTTAAGTTGTCCAAAAAATAAGATTGCTTCAAAAGGATAACTTTAATTAATTAATTTAATTATTATGGAAATAAATAAAATAGCATAATAAAATAAAGTTGACTTCTTCTAGAAGTTTCCTGGGAGCCTTTAAAATAAGTTGAGGGCAAAGCATTTGGAATATCTTTTGTTGCTAAAATATTCTGAGTATTGTGAAGCTTGAATCTGTGATTCAGCTAAAATCTCTGAGGATGCAAACCTTCAGCAGATTGGAGAAGAGTTGGATGAAAACCCAGCACTTTTTAGGGGTGGATTCGTGACAAAATTCAGGTTGTGCATATTGATCAGATCTGGAGCTTCAGAGGACATTCACTGGGTAGATCAGGGGTTCAGCATATGTAGAGGTTTCTAGGTATTTATTCATTAGATTTGATTTAAGATTTATATATTTATGTCTTCAGATTAGGTTTGGTACAAAATCCATACATTGATAGATAAGTGACCGACATCGGCAGATAGACCGACATCGGCCAATCAGCAACTGACATCGGTAGTCAGGGAGTCACAGGCAAAGTCACCAACAGGCAGAGATCACCACCAGACAACCGATGACGGCAGTGTATCAACCGATGTCGACAGAAGAATCGACATCAATGACTATGTTTTCACATAGCATCCAGATCTATGCATACTTCCAAGTTCTTGCTTATTTGGGCTTCATTATACCCTTTATAGTATACCTGTGTACTATAATTTTTTATTATTCACTGTTGAAGCAAATCTAGGCAATATATTTTTGTATTAGCATACTCTAAAGGCAAATAATCAGATTTATATCTTTATCTTGTAAGAACCTATATATTTTGTGTCTCCAAATTTAGTTTGGGATCTTTCACTCCATGCCTCTTAATTTCCCCTTCTTCCAATGTCATGATGAGGATAATTATAAAATTAATTCCAAAAATTAAATTAATCCTCAACCACACATCTTAATCTCAGGATAGATGGTTCATGTTGATTCTAGACATTCTCAAAAATCTATAAACAGAGAGGCCATGAACATCATTTATAAGTTATTTAGGTGCAAATTTATAATGCAAAAATATCTTCAATAATCCATTGAAATTAGTGTTACCATGCCAAATTTATTCCAAGCTAAGCCAAGCCACAATCCAAAGGTGCCAAGGAGAGATGGAGGTATCCAAGATTCTATGGCCAAGGACTTCATAAACACAAGCTGAGCAAGACACTAAAACAAGAATTTTAGAGCATCCAAGGAAGGTAAAAGAGATTTTATTTTGCATTTTAGTTGTGTGTTTTATTCATGCTTGTTAACTAAGCTCTCCCTACTGTCTAGGCCTAGAGATGTTATGCTAGTTAGTGTGTTTCCTTTCATTTTGTTTTCATTTTAAAACTAACACCATGCTAACCATCCTCTCTTGAGTCAAACTCATAGATCCAAAACTATATGGAGATGTTATGAAGTAAGTGGGGGTGAATTAGTGGATAGTCAATGCAGAATATGGGCTATGTGGATAAAATAATTATGAGAAGATAAGGTAATATAAATAAGAAGGGTGGATATGATGGAAAACAAGTCAAAAAAGGGTGAATAAATAAATGGATATGGGTTGAAAGGATATATTCAAGTTAGTTTATAAGGATATGAGAGGTGATTACTTTATAAAGGTGTGATGAGGATAGATACTATGTTCGATATGATGTGGGTGGATAGAAACTACGTTATAAAAGGGATGGATATAAAAAATGGATATGAGATATATATAAACAAAAAGGACATGAAAGGGGAAATAAAATGTGTAAATGAGATGGATAATAAAGGGGATAGATATATAAGAATGGACAAGAAAAGATATGGAGAGGGGATGGATACTATATGCAAGTGTTATGGGATATAGATGAGATGGACACTATAAGATGAATGCAGGAAGATAGAGTAAATGTAGTATGAAATGGATATGGGGCAGTGTGATAATCCAAAAATTGGTCAAAATATAAAAACTATTATGAAAGGGGGATGTTACTATATGAGGATGTCATAGGATAAAATGGGATGGGTTGGTAAATAATGGATGTATAAGATAGATTATATGATATGAATATGAGTTAATAGGTCAAATATGAGATGAAGGCAATGTAGAAAATGGGTATCTAGAATGAATACTATATTAGTGTTGGGAAAGGAAGAGAAAGGATAAATGGGAGGCATATGACTAGTATAATATGAGCACCAAGATTGGATATAATGAGGATCGAATAATGATCGCGAGGATGGGCACTATATAGAGACTAGGTGTAAATAGTAGAATGGATAATGGAGACAAGTGATGAGTGAGAAATGGATGATGTGATATGATGATATGATGATAAGTGTTAACTTAGGGGTCTCTAAGGTATCACACAAAATATGGGTATGGCTGACTCAACTGACAAACAATACAGGTATAGTCACAACATTCAAACAACATGCACAAGTATGATCCTAGATTGGTAAATTATAAAACGGTGTGTAAATTGATTCGTGCACCATATAACAGCTTCACAAGTGAGGTTTTAGGATGGTGACCTATTACAAAATCTTCTAAACCCTCTCAACCCTACTTGTTCTTAATGGTTACTTCAAAGATAATAATGACTCCTACAATGGTACACCTATTATGGCTGAAGTCCCCTAATCTAAGGTATATAAAAGGATCTAGTGACATCCCCAATATACACAATGACACATTGGGGCCCAAGTCCCTGTAGGAGGTTGTTTGATTACCCTAAGTCTTGGATCTTGATCACCCCTCACTCCATAGAACCCTTTGTGAGGAATTTTTCCTAGGTCATAGTGACAAATCTCCTAATATTTAGACTCCACTAGAACATGGAGTTTGGTTAGAGTGTGGTGGTGAAATCCATGACACTATCCCCTATGTACTAAGCTCGTGTGTGGTGATGAAATCCATATCACATGCAATCCCAAAAGGGGGGATTAGTAAAAAAGAAAACACATGATTTGATTAATTAACTTATCTGATTACCTATGTGTGATGAACATGATATGATAAATTATCTATGGACACACAAACAAACAAGTATATATAAAAAAAAAATCATAATAAAAGATATATACAAAATATAATGATATATCAAAAATATAATGAAAACTAAGGTAAAATTCTAAGTGGCACCCCTCCCTAAAAGTACAAGGGTTATAAATATGATTGGGGTGCCTAAATCTTGAGGGGTCCTCAAATAAAAATTGCTAGTAGTTTAAATTTTCACAATCCTACAAGTCCCTATAAAATTGTGAGTACACAGAGCAAAACTATGACCAGAATGTACAGTATTACAACTTGGTAAATAAAACTACTAATCACAAGTCATGTATTTTCAAGCCTATAATAAATTGCTATGGTTAACTAACAATACCACTACTATCTAATAATATCACTATTATAATTAACAATATCATGACTAATGAAAAATTACAATATGTGATATTGCAGATAGTAAAATAAGTTTAAGGTAATTATCAGACTAAAATAATTACAAGCTTGGTATAATATATACAATTTAGATGAAAAATATTTATTATTATGTTGTATACTACCACTAAAACCTAATTTGTGCTATTCCTATTCAATATCGTGACTAAAAACAACAAAACCGCTACTTGCAGGTCAAAATCGCAATTCATAATTAGCAATATTGTAGGAGGTAAACATAGTTTGTAGATGTTTTGAGGTGTTTTTCTTGTCTCTTGTCTACCCCTGTGATTCTTGCACATGTAAAATGATACTTAGTCAAGGTTTTCCTATAAACAAAAATGGTTTTATACCAAAAAATATTTTTAGATGTGAAAACAATTGGGTTTTAAATAGTTTAACACAGAGCCTTTTTTAATCCTCTGTACAGAACCTGAAGATGTTTTTATTGATATCACAGGAAGTAAGGAAGTTAGAGTTTTACCATTTTCAAAATAATATCAATACTATCAAATATAATCCTGTGATTACAAGGACAATCTTGCAATTGAGCGAGTCACGACTTTGTCAAAGATAGCCAAAAAGTCAAGGTCTTGGTTTTAATGTCTTGCTTCCTAAAATCACAGATTCAAAATACCATTTTAAGAAAAGAAAGTATGAATAGAGGACATAAACATCTTATATTAAGTAATAATAAATTCCATGTGATAGAGTTAGTCCTAAATGATATATTTGACAATATCACTACTAGGATCAACAATATCATAATTACCAGTACAATACCAAATGTCTTAGAGTCACGAGTTTATCAAAAATGTGTCAATAGATAGATTCTTGGGGATTTTATTTCTATCTTGCACATAGAAACCACACCAATGGATAAGATCTTTGAAAAAAATAAGGTTGGTAGCAATAGATTAAAACCTAACTCCTACTATCAATTTCAACAATATCACTATTGAGACTGACAATATCACAACTACTAGAACACACTCGTGACTATAAAAGTCATGATATTATCTAAGGCCTAAACCCTAATAAAACCCCTAACCATTAGTGGTTTATAGATAATATCACAATTGGATTATACAAAATCATGGCTTCAATACCTTGAATATCAGGGCAATACCATGATATACCTGTATGTGTCAAAATTTGAAAATTCAGTCTTAAATCTTCATCTAGTTGGTCTTATAACCACTCAAATCAATTACAACATTGGTATTATATTTAATAAGGGAGGTTGGTCCCGCCGTGGTTGCTAGAATGTGCATCAAATTTTAGGGTCAAGCAATATTATCAAAACTAGCAATAAAACCTAAAACTCAATAACACCAATAGAAATGGATAGACGAAGTAAATCAAAATAAATGGAGCATTCTTACTATCCTTTTTAACTCTTCATTCCTCTATTCCAGGAATTGCACTTGAATGACTTGATATCAAAATTTGTGATGTTGGATTACTTTGAGACCTCTTAACAATGGCTTCCAATGCTTGAGTGAAATAGATAACGGCTTGGATGAGAGTATGAAGGCTGTTATGGATGTAATGAGAGTGAAAATATGAGAGCTTGATAGCTTGAAATATGATTTAAAATTAGTCTTGGTCATTTCCCAAGCATGGTCTTTTATAGGAAAAATGGAGGGAATTTTGAAGAATTTTAAATTATGAGAAGACTCTAGTTCAGAGACTTCTAGAGACTTGGAGGAGATTCTCCAATTCTAGAGGCTTCTCCATAGATTTAGGGGATAATGAGGGGTATTAGATAGGGATGTAGGAATGGCTAGGGTGATAGGGTGACTAGGGTGGTAGGTGGATAAAAATGAATTTTAAATTGTCAAGTGGGTTTAGGGAGTAGGTTAGTAGGTAATAGGATCTATTAGAGGTCTAATGGGGAGATTAATTGGTTTTTAGAATAAGGTAAAGGTTTATGGGATATAGGAATGGGATAGGGATTATTAGTTATTTTGGATAAGACATATAGGATTTAGGCTAAATTAGAAAAAATTAGTATAATTAGTGGGGCAAGCATAATTTACTGCATACATTCCCATCTATCCATCCCCCTCTATCCATCCTTAAGATCTTTATGTAATGGCCATTTTTATTTTCCACTATAGCCTTGCATTTCTTGAAAGTTTCAAATGCCTCTAATTTTTTCTTCAATAAGTACACCCATGTCTTCTCGCTGAATTCATCTATGAATGTCATGAAATACACATTCTTGGAGAAGGAGGGAGTCTTCATAGGACCACACAAATATGAATGTATCATATTAATAGGAGATCTATCTCTCCATGAATTACCCATGAGAAATGTGCTCCTATGTTGCTTCCCCAATATGCAACCTTCACATACTTTCTTTTCTTATTTTATGATGGGAAACCCTCTCACCATTTTCTTGTTGTGAAGAAGGTTCAACCCTCCAAAAATCAAGTGTCCATACCTAAGGTGCTAAAGAGTAGACTCATCTACTACCATAGTTTTGAATGTTACTACAAGTTCACATTGCTTCCTTAGAGGGAACATCCTATTGCTTGTCATCTTGACTATTGCAAATTTCTTTTTGATACCACTTCTATCATAAATAATGAAATCTCCATCTTCAAATCTCACTTTGTATTATTTTTGAACAAGCTACCCATTGCTAATTTGGTCGTGTTTTAACTTGGGCACATAATAAACATCTTAAATTTGTATTTTGTCACCTTTCTTGGTGTAGATAGAAACTTTGGCTTTACCCATGACTAATATTTTCATTATTTCCCATATTTACCTCTGATTTGATTGACTCAATAATGTGGTTGAACATCTCATTGTTCCTGCTCATGCCATTACTATAACCACTATCCAAATACCAAATATCTTTAGTATTTTTATCATCTATAATGCATGTTATAAACAATATTCTAAATTTATCATTCCTATTAGGTTTAGCCTCTTATGCTTCATAAAATTTGAATTTTACTTATTCAAATCACACTCTTTCTTTCTACACTCACCAACATAGTGTCCATACTTTTTGTAATAATAACATTGGACATTTGAATTTTCATACCTTTGTGTAAAAACACCTCTAGAAGTGTTGCTACTCCTTCATCTTCCTCTTACATGTGAGTCTTGATGGTTATGCCAAGTCCAACTTCTTGACTTATGCAAGTTCTTCCTCTTCCTCTATTGTTTACTCCTCTCCCCCTACCTCTTAAAGTGACATTAAACTTGAAGGAATTTTTATGGGAGGAGGTGGTTGACCTATTCAAACTTTATTCATGGTTTTTCATCAAGTCCTTAGACTCCTCAATGGTAATCACTGTAGGGTCAAATATGATTGCGAGGCTCCTCAACACCTTCTCAGTGATTTTATGATCTTCAAAAGTGTCTCCATTTGTCTTAATTTGATTGACTATGCTCAAATTCCTTATGAATAAGTCATTGATAGAATCATTATCATTCATCATCAATGTCTCAAAGTTTCTTCTTAACAACTTCAACTTGGCAAGGTTCACCTTGTCACTACCTTGATAGGTATTTTGTAAAATATCCCAAGCTTGATTAAAATGGATAGTTTTTCCTATCCTTGGAAAAATTGAATCAACTAATACCATTTGAATGTATCTGAGTGATTTATAATGATTTATAATATTTATTTCTATTCTCTTTCAATGCATTATTTTGTAATTGAGATAGTGCATTGAAGGTTGTTTGGTCTGTAACCTCTATGTATCCACCCTCCACAAGTTTTGACAACTCTTGTGATCAAAATATGGTCTTTATCTTAATACACCAAACATCATAATTATTTCCTTTGACCATAAGAGTTTGATATCATGAACTAGAACAACTTGTTTCCATATCTTAACAGACCTAAGGATCTAATACTTGATGTTGGCTGGGAAAATAATTACAATCATAGGTAAACAAAGGTAGTATAAAATTGAAGCTTTAGACTAATCTAGAAGTTATAAAATAGGGTGATGGAAATACACTAAAATCACATGCTAAAAATAATAAAATAGGTGAGGGAAAAGCTCAAGCATAAAAAATAAAAAATGCACATATTAAAATGATTCTATAAATTAATTCCAAATTGATTACATAATTTAATAATTATAACTATAGTTGTTTCAAAAAATTCTTATAAAAACTTCTGTAATGGCCTTTTTCCTTATTTGTTATTGGCTAATCTAGGAAACTCTATTTTATTCTTTATATTATGTTGATTGGATTATGGTCTGACTGTCGACAGCTTCTGTTCTTTTCAATCTTTATTTTATTCCCCTTTTTATTCTTATATATCTTATATAGTATATTGATGCTTTTATTTTCTCCAGGTTGTTCTTATTGCATGCTTTTCTACCATCTACCTTGTCTTCTTCTACATCCTACTAATTTTGTTTCCTCTTACATTTTATTTTGTCTCTTCTTTATTTTTGTCTTATATTATAAGTATTATAACCTACCTCCCTTTTTTTCACCTAGCTCTAAATGACTACCTGAATTTTAAATTTATATTATGTGCATAATGTTTTTGGTGGCTATTGCACAACTCCAGAGCTATCAAGTTAGGTGGGAAAGAATAATATTTTAATAGATCACTATTAAATAACTACGTTGAGTTATTTATGTGATATCCACACCTTTTATTTGATTTTTAGGTCTTGGAATATGCTTAGCAAGACATCCTATTATGTTTAATTTGTGAAGGTATGATTTGAGTGCTTTATGGATGTAATTAGGTTTACAAAACCTGCTTAAATTTGCATTAAATATTTTATTTACTTCACTATTTGGTTAGATTTTGAACCCCTAGAATAAATGTAGGGAATGCCTTCATTATTTAATGGACTTAGTTAGGTTTTTTAAGGCCATTTAGAACTATGTGAAGCCTATTTGAAATATATCTTGGAGCCTCCATCCTAATTAGGAATGGAGCCCTGATTTATGTTGAAAAATAAGATGTTAAACTTATAATGCTAACTAATCTTGGGAAATTCAATCATAATTATGAAAAATACTCCGAGCTTAACCATCAATCACAAACTAGTGGAGTCCACACTCTCCATAAGCAACCAACTAAAGTCAATGAGTTTGTGAGTACTAGACTAAAAAACACTTCATAATCTTATAAAACTAATTAGGTTATGTAATGTTGAAATACATTGATAAATTTTCTTTGAAATTATGTTTACCTATTTTTGAATTTGGAACTGAATAAAAAAATATGAACACTTTTTGATATCTCAAAATCTTTGTCAAGATTCAAAATCCATTTATCATTGTTTACAAAGTCATTGAAACTCAATTTTTTAATAGGGCTTGAGAAAGCCAATTAAAATGACAAAGGACTTATTTTTAATCATATACTTGTTTAATACCACCATTGATTTTATTTTGGCCAATTTCAAGACTTAATCGGTGAAGAAATTGCCAATTAGCATTGAGAATAATGAAGATTATTTTAAGATCAAATTGAGCTTGTGAAAGTTGATTAGTTATTGCATAGAAGTTTTAAAACTTTAAATTTATATTTGTTTTAATAAATATGATTTTTAAAAGGTTGAAACACTTAAAATTCACAAGACCAAAATGAAAAAAATAAGTGATGAAAGTGCCAATTAGCATTGAGAAGAATGAAGATTATTTTAAGATCAAATCGGGATTGGGAAAGTTGATTAATTATTACATAGAAATTTTAAAACTTTAAATTTATATTAAATTTAAGAAATCTAATTTGTACAAGGTTGAAACACTTATAAGTCATAAGACCAAAATGAAAAAAAGGATCCAATTAACATTTCTTGAAACTTAGTAAATCTCCTTAAGACTTTCAAACTTGATTAACATTATAGTGGAGTATTTTGAAGATTATAAGACTTAGTTAGAAAATGAATCCATGTAATCACTATATAAAACTCTTTGTAAATTTCTTAATTATGGTGCTTGAATTCCTCATTAATACCTCAACATACTGGTTTGATATTCATTATTCATATACTTAGACCAGTTTGACTTCATATTGATCATCTCATGTTTGAGCTCAAACCAATACACTGTATCATCTAAATTCACCTTGATCCTACTCATTTTTTCTAACTTACCTTAATGGTCAAAATGTGATGGGAAAGGTATATTATGAGTATATTTGTAATGATCATTGTATAATATTTGTAGTGGTCTTCAAAATGGCATAATTTTCATGGATTTAACCTTAAAATTTAGAATAAACATAGAAACAAGATGAATAAGCTTAACATTGTTATCATGGAAATAAATAGAAAATAATACCTAATGAAAAATATAGAGCTAATTTTCTTACTTGTCAAACTGATGGTAGAGTTATTGGCTTCATATCAACTTCCATTGATATTTTCCTTCATCATAATGGTCCTTATTATATGATAATAACTTTGGATGTTGATGTATGAAAAAACAAGATAGATTCATGTTCATGTGAATCTCTAGTGATATGAACTTTGAAGAAGGTATAAAACCACATTTTAATACATTCTTGATATGAAAGGTGTAAAGCCCCTATGGAGATTGAGCTTAAAGGCCTCAATATTTTACACATATGTTTGGGATAAAATTCCTCTTAGGTTACCATAACCACTTTTTGTAGACCTAATGACTATATTTTATTTTTGGTAAATAAATGTGAAGCATTATTTTCTGAGCCACTATCATTGGCAATCATTGGAGTAGATTTATGCATGTGAAATAAGCCTTGTCCTTTGAGTAATGGAATCGATCTCTTTACGCTAAAAAATTTCACTACCCCCATCTTGAGATACCTCTAATTGCTTGTTCGGAATGCAATTGGAGGTATTGTCATGAAATGTAAAATTTCATGACAACAAAACCTAAACACCACTTTTCTATGAAGTTGATATCAAGTTTTATATAAAGGTGCCAAATTTTTATTGAACTCATGGTAGACATGACACACTAGGATTGGTAAGAATTTTGCTACACATTACCCTTTATTTTGAGGGTTATGATGGAAGAGATTGACCAACACACAAACTTAGTGTGTACCAATATCACCAACCATATTCAATAATTATGTTGAATTTATTTAATGTATATTTTTAATATCGTTCATCCTATCTTTCATCAGACCTAGCTCAATCTCACAAGGCTCACTTAATTTTAATGTTTTAACATTCATTACACATCACAAGGCTCCTGTACTACATTATCCATGTTGGCAAGTATTTTTTATGTATGAAAAAAATATAACTCGTGCTATCCCTCCTTTATACTATTTATGTTGAGTGTTTTTCACCTCTTTAACACCACACTATCTCCCTTGCTCTACTCATGATAGCCAAAGATCTAAGAAATTAATTCAAAACACAATCATTTGTGAAAAAAGCTAAAAATTTATATTTCCTAATAGAAATCACATAAGAAATTTTATAGAAACATTTTTATAGTGTAATAAGACAAAACCATGTGCCTAAAATAGGCAACTGTGAAATCCTTAAAGTTTTAACAATAAAAAAGATTTTTTAAAAAATATTGTTAATTTTCTTTTTCTAAAATTGCTACAAGAAACATGATTTTATTAATTTTATTTTTATAAAATTGTCACAAGAAAAATGATATTTATTTAAAAGGCCTTTCTCAGTTCTATTTATATTTTTGCAACAACAATACTCAAAAGGAGTCTTAGTCAAAAATGGGTTGACTTAGTTCCGCTAGGTCTAAGCTAGATTTATTTATGATTTATTATTTATATCACAAATTTAGGGAGTCTTAGTTATTTAACTCATTTTTTATTTATATAATTTTAATAAAATATTTTTCAAAGTTTTTATAGTTTTTTAATTTATATTTATCCATATATTTATTATTCACAATAAAAAGGTAGCTAGTTGGTATTCATGATTCTAAATTTATATTATTTTGTTGGTTACATTCCCTTTGAAAGTATGCTAAAATCTTGGGTTTAATATGCCTGGACTACTCATTAATCTTGAAAGCATCCAAAATATGACCAAGGTTTTATTTTTGTTGCATTTTTATAACCCTACCCATGCAGGATTGATTAAGAATAAATCTACCACCTGGTATGTTCATAAATCCCTTACAGTATTTTGCCTTGGGTAAGGGATTTTGTATTATATGATCATATTTCTCTTAAATTCCCAGTCTAGATCGAGTTTCCTAGTTTATTTCTACTCTGCTATCACATCATCAACCAAATTATATCCTCCATTAGTCATGCAGTTTGACACAAACCTGATTAGTTCTATTTGTCCCATCCCTAAGAGAGGGTTTGTGTTGAAGTTGATTTATCAAAATACCTCAAGGGGTTTATTTATACTCTAGTTGGTGATTCTCATCATTCTCAACATGTCTTGTATATCAATTCACCCAACACTTGTTTTTGCTATCAATCTACTGATCAAAAGATAAAGGATTTCTGGTTGTATTTTCCTTGCAACAAACTAACACCCAAGCCTACTATTGATAACTATAAAAAATATCATGAATAAGGATGGAAAAATATAGGGTGTGTAAAAATAACCACAATAGGGGTGTTCTCAACTAGAAACCTATTAGTAATGCCAAAACCTATTCAAGCTCCGTGTCCAAGAATCAATGCCAAATGTGCAGCCCTATAGCAAGTCTAGTTAGTTAACTCAACATGATAATGATTTTGATCATAAAAAAATTTAAATAGTTAATCCCAAGTTTTTTTATAACTCCCATAGTTATTAATGTTCTTTTCAATTCACAAGTCTCTATCCAGATAATCTCACAAGATAATTCTCTAGTTTTTATCTCTCCTCACATATATCTTAACATCAAGAAGCTGGTAAATGATCTCATAGTACTTCATGTTGTGGGTCTCTATAATTCTATCACAACCCTCATCATTGATAGGCTATGATGAATGAAGAGTATATGGTGGAATATACATATACACATCCGTTTCAACTTTAGTATTTTATGCATTTGAATAATGCTCAATTCTTGAAAAAATATTATGAAACTCTGGAGGGCTTAGAATATGAGGATATGTCTCTTGACACTTATAATATATGAATTTATTCTCATGTATTTTTGGGTTATAATAGACTCAAATCACAAATATGCATGTTTAATATTTTCAGAGGAAATTTACAAAAATAGACATTCTCTGCCTTTAATAAGTTAAAGCACAAATTTCCTTCTCTATACTGTTAGTAAAGGTATTTGTCCTGATAGCATTTTTTTGAAAATTAATCATGATTTAGGTAGTGGAGGTGTAATTACATTAATTTCTCCAAAATGGCATCCACATTATGTGGATTCTAGATCTTACCCTATGTATCATGTCATATGGGTGATTATAAATATTGATAACCACTCTTTTTGGATCATTAATGTGTACACCTTAAATGATGCTAAAGAAAGGTTAGATTTATGGTAGTGGATTTTTAATAAAATACCAAACACCCATTGGGAAATATGTGGTGACTTTTAAATAGTAGAGCATCCTGTTGACAAGATTGGTTATATATCAATGCATTAGATAATTATTCAAAGGGAAACTTGAATTTTTATGTGCAATAAAATTGGGTTTTATGACCCCAATACCATGCGATGTCCCACTTATAAATTTTTATACACTTGGTCCAATATTTGAGGTGGATTTAATTGTGTGCTTAAGTGACTTGATTAGGTGATGGTTTTCATGCAACCTTACTTCTCCTTCAACAATTTTTTTTGTTGTTGGTAGAATCCATGCCATATTTTATCTTTTTTACCACTCTCCCATCTGATTTTACATCACTTGGAAGGTCAATAAACCTAATATATATATATATATATATATATATATATATATATATATATATATATATATATATATATATATATATGTATATATTTTCCTAAAATGCTACAATTTTGGAGCATGAGCCCACCACTTCCCACATTCGTAGAGTTTATGACATCGTCCCTTGGACAAATCAGCATTATATTAGGTTTAGTGGTGGTCTAATGCACTCACATACACCACTCTATTTATTTGAGTCTATGACCAAAAACTATCAAAGATAAGCCAACACTCCTCTAAAACCTCCTTTGAGATGAGTTGTACAGTGGCAACTCTAGATAATTACAATGCTTAGAGGGTTCAAATTTGGGGTGCATTACATTGGTTCAAAGTGGGAGACAAGGTCTCCAAGGAATTATTTCACATGCTTAAAGATAAACATGATATTAAATAGATTAAATCCATTTAGGATGCTAAAAAACTCCTTAAAAACTCTGAGAAACCTATGCTAAACTTTGACCAAATTCTAAAATAGAATAGACATGGTCCATGTTAAGTAGTAGATTCTTCAAAGTCAAAATATTTCACCGGCATGGACAGACCACCATTCTCTTTGTCTTCTTCAATTTTTAATTTTATGACCTATCCTCAGGTACATTTGCTTGAGCATTCCTCCTTGTCCAACCATGCCTTCTTTTTTATTGGAGTTTTGGGAGAAGATTTATTTACCTTGTCTTGGAATAAATTACCATTTTGTCCCTTCATGATTATTATTCCACTCCCCATTTTATTTTTATTCTTAGGAGGAGGTGTGGCAGACATAGGAATCTCTGTCACCCATTTCTCCTTCTTAGGAGAACTCGTTTCTTCCCCTTTAGTTTAAGTCTCGACCCCCACATCTCTGCTAGTCTCCTAGTATTTTCTAAATTTCTTAGCTCACCTTTTAGGGTATTCCATTAGTCCATAAATTTTATGGTAAGCGTTCCCTAATGTTCCAACTTATCCTCAAACTCCATTAGTTTTAGATTTAGGGTTTAATGAAGGGCTACAATGACTTTCCTCTCATTATTCCCCTTAACTTCTTTCAAAGGTGACTAGGAAGTATTCTTCCATTCATCCTTCATCAATTTAACTTGATTCCATTTAGAAATATTATAACCTTGAGCTTTGCATTTACCAATTTTGGCCTTGAGTATAGTTTCCACTGACTAAGTGCTTTAAAAACTAGCTTCATTTAGAGTTTTTTCAAAAGATTCAAAACTATCTTCCTCAACACCCTCAAACTCATTAAAGTCTTGTTTGGAGTATTCAAAACTTTCTTTGTCAACCAAATACACCTACTTACCCCTTAAAGCATCCCCTCTTTTCATAATGATAAAAATTAGACCTTGATGAATGAGGTCATTGGTAGAATTTGCTTGAAACACAATCACCATAATTTCAATTGATTTAAATAAGAAGCATGGAAAAGTGATTCAGTCTCCCTTAAATTTATTCATGAGAAGGAAATGGTGAGATAATATGACATGAAATTTACCTTCTAACATGATGCACTTCATGATCTATAGGCAAATGTCTAACTAGTACTTCAGCTAGTTCACCCTTGGGAAGCCTTTCTTCTTAGTGATGATGTCCATTTCAGAATTGAATAATTTATTGATAGCCTCATTCTTTCTACATTTATCCTTAAATGGTTTGGTACCCTCATAGCTCATACATGCCACTTTCCCAATCAGTTCTTTTGAAATGTACATCTCAGATCCTCTCATATGCACTTTACGATGGTGCCAACCTAGGGTGAATTCATTTGACACCTCTTCATCATATACATCAATTATTTTCATGAAATTACCTAGGCCTTCCTCTTCTATTTTATGCCACACTATGGGATTAGAATTAGATTCTATGTAGGAGATGAGTTCAATTATGTCCCCATTCCCCCCATTGTTGTTTTCTTTCTCATTCTCATTTTTTAGAAACCAGACCACTCTTGCCAATAAATTTGCCCACTTGACTTGGACATTTTAAAATTCAATGTTAATAATGTTGCCACACCTCATCTTGATCATGTGGTTCACCCTTACCATGTAATGATTAATGGTGATTTTCATATTAGGACTCATAAATATGGGTCTAATCATTTATGCTTGTTATCTACGCAAATACCCCCCTCCTTAGGCCTAATGATGAGAATACAATCATTGACAAAAGACCTAATAATTTGGGGTGGTAGAGCATCATCATTTTGTGACACAATAAATTTTTGATTAATGACCCTTATAATTTCCATCCTATCAGAAACCTTATTACCCTTCTTAAATACATGAATAATAGAGACCTTTTTGCAGTGTTTCAATAACCTTATTGAATCTTTAATATTTTGTTTAATTGACCATGAAGGTTTAAATTTGCTTGTGAGGGATTTGAGGATGTTTACGGAGTCCCCTTTAAACACCAATTTTTTGATACCTAAAATCACCACCAGTTAGATGCCCCATAGAGCCGATCTATCCTTGACCACATGGTTGGTTTGGGATCTTATTGGCCCTGTGCAGGTAGCTATAATGCCCTCTCCAAGTCTCTAATAATCCATCCCCCTCTAGCGAAACTTGAGTTACCCTTGGCCCACCCATCAAAGTTCAACTTCCTCTAGTTTTGTTAAGGTTTGGACTATTTGACCTAGCTTTTTTTAGTTTTATAAACCAATTTTGTGACCACATGTTTGATAAATATCCATCCTAAAAGGATAGAAGATTCAAGGGCAGATGCTGCAAATTTGTCTTTTGGAGTGAAGGCCTTCCAGTTTTTGAGTGACCATGAAGAATTTATTTATTTTTTATTTGAAGAAAACCATGTATGTATTGAAACCATATCTTGTTTAGAGACTCATTGAAAACCTATCAAAAGGTTTGAATGATGTGCCTCCAATGAGATTTAGAACTAGTTTATATATCTATGCAAATTTATCTAGAAAATCATTGTTGTATACATCAGAACATTTAGAAGCTTAAATTCTTTAACCATTTATTAGTTTTATTTCTAAAGTTTGGTATTATGTAAGTTCCAACATTAGTTTGTAAGAGATGATTTTCCTTTTATGTAATTCTGTAAATTCATTGACCTATTTGAAATAAATTAAAAAAAATGTTTCTTTAAATATAACAATCTAAATTTAAATATATATTGAAAAATCTAATATTAATAATATGTATTGTAATTTTATATTTAATTAAGTTTAATTACAATATTTACATAGATATTTTTAGTAGAATTTTATTTAAATTTATTTAATCATAATTCAATATTAAGTTATAACAGGGCTTCAAATTAGATTTATCAAAATTATAAATATTTTATTTATAAAATTATTTATATATAATCAAATTTCTATTTATATCTTTGATTTATTTTATTTAATTAAAAGTATATTTTTAATAAATTATTTAAAATAAAACTTTTGAATCTAAAATTGTGGCTTGAAAAAAAAAAGCAAAAAATAAGCATCTATTATAAATGGTAGCTGTTGTTACCAGTAAATAACAATGTAGGAACACAACTAGTCTGACAGGGATGGAGGAGGGTATGGAGCTTCAAATTGGATCTCAACTAATTCAGATAGAGAAGGGTATGGAGCTTCAAATTGGATCTCGGCTAATTCAGATAGAGAAGGGTATGGAGCTTCAAATTGGATCTCAGTTAATTCTTATCCCTTTTCCTCCACCTGCCAAATCTAACTTAAATCCGAATGTGCCTCCTTTCTACCCTGCTACGCCTACCAATTTTAACTTAAATCCGAACGCGCCTCCTTTCTACCCTACTAATAAACATCATCATAACACAGATCATCCAC
Organism: Torreya grandis; assembly: GCA_037957365.1. NCBI lineage: Eukaryota > Viridiplantae > Streptophyta > Pinopsida > Cupressales > Taxaceae > Torreya > Torreya grandis. Next base: position 2,341,745 of record JARHVA010001049.1, on the reverse strand, counting down.
AACCACTTGCACATGACCTTCAATTATGTTATGGCTATGGCTGCCCACAAACTGCTTTAAACCCTTATTTTATTTCTATTCATCACAAATCACTTGGTAGTTTCTATTCCTGATCGTATTCCTATTCCTAACCAACAGCAAGCTCAGGCATCCATAAATTCTCAGTCCTTTCAATTCAGATATTTTTGAACCAACGCAAAGGGAAAAGCGGCCGTGCCATTTGCCAAACAGTACGGGTATGTGAAAGAGCTTTTTGCGAGGACTGCTACAGCAATCATTACAATAGTTCTCCTTCACCTTTGAATTTTAAAGTTTGTTAACTATTTTATGTAATTTCCGTCATGTTTATAAATAGAGAAGTTGTATCCTCATTCATTGTCAGTTTATGGAAGTTGTAGCCTGTTTTTAGTCACTAAATTAAAGTTGTATCTTCATTCATTGCCAGTTTATAGAAGTTGCAGCCTGTTTTTAATTATTAGATTAGATTGAAGTTTTATCTTTACACATTCAACCTCATCCAAATGATGAATTGAATTATGAAGTGTGATTATATCGACTGTCATCTAAATGATGAATAGAAATATTAATCGTTCACTAGACATGAATGCATGGAAGTTGCATCCTCAATCGTTTTATTAGTAAACTGAAGTTGTATGTTGAGCAGTTAATGCATGCCTGAAAGTTAGTATCCTCAATCGTTTATTAATGCCTTGAAGTTGACAGTCTGCAGCCTGTTTTTAGTGGCTAACTGTTTATTTGTTTCATTTGTTATTTGGTTGGATAAATACTGCGTTCTTATTTAAAAATAAATATATGGTTTTAAATTAGTGTATTCCGAGTTTAAATTTAGAATGATTAATCTGAAATTCCAAGCTCGAGTTTAAGTATTAAAAAACTAAATTAACTTTATCGTATTTTTCAGTTTTAATAATTTGTATTTGTCTTTCTCAAAGTTTAGATCTCATAGTGATATTTAATGTGATATAGATTGAAAGCTATTGTAGGAAATGTAATACTAAATTGGTACATTAATTTTTAGTTTTTATTTATTTTTGGGTTAGGTATATAATTTTCTATAAATAATATTCATCATAAATTTTATTGATTAAAATATTTTTAATTAATAAAAAATAATTATTTTTCATTGAAAAAATATATTTTATTTAAATAAAAATTAATTAAAATTGATTTTATTGGTAATTTTTTTTAAAGGTAGTTATTTCTGTTAGAATGTATATATGTAATCATGTTTAATAGGTTGGGCTTATCATCTTACTGCCTCTTCATTGTATTCAATGATGTTGTCTTTGAATATTATTTTGTAATTTTATTATGTAGAAAAAAATGCTAAACCTTTGATTATTAACAATATGTAATTCCATTCTTAACATCTTTAATTTATAAATAGACATAACATACAATTGTTTATTAGTAAATATTTATTTTTATTCTTATATTTTTTATTTCAAATCTAATATAAACAACATACTCATTATATATTTACATTATTTGTGAACAAAACCATTTACATATTCTAAAATAGCCATAATTTCTATTTGTAGGATATTCCCACAAAAAAAAATTTAAATTTTTATATATTATAATTTAACAAAAAAATTATATATTTTTTCACTTACTAACACAATAAGTTGGATATATTTGTTATGCATATGTAATGATTGTAATCAAGACATATAGTTCTTTCACTAATATAAGTATTTTTATTTGAAAAGAATACATATACCAGAAGTTTTTTTTTTGTTGTTTTCTATATATGTTTGTAGTACATTTATGTTTAGAGAATATTCAAAAGAGAAGCTTTATAAATTTAATAATTTATATTTTTTCTTACAAAATAATATAATATGCATGTATTCATTGTGTATATAGCATAATATATATCTCAATAATAAATATACTTTTCTATTTTAAAAGTTGGCAAAAGGAAGTCATATTTTTTATTTTGTTTGTTGGTAATGTTATTTTCTTGTGGCCAGGCATTAGGTTTTTTTGGTTGAAAACATGTTATTTATATATATGAGAATATATAGTTAGTATTGGTTATTCTAAACATAGGTATTAGTATATATATTTGGATATTTTAAATATAAGGTATTAAATTATATTTTGGGTCATGCACTTGTATTATTAATCTAAAATAATAAATTTTTATTTATAGAAATTAAATTTGTGAAAAAAATAGAATGTGTGGTTAATTTAATAATGCAAGTACATTAACAAGTTAGAAGACACAATCAACTTAACAATACAAATAAATTACTAAGTTAGAAGAGGTAGATTTTTGATGTGGTACATTTATACACTTCACTATTTTAAACATAGGCCTTAAACGATATAGTTGCTCATGCACTTGCATTGTTAATCTATAATAGAAAACAATGTGCTAAAAATTTATTATGTTATAATTCAACCTTGTGAATAGCTAAATTAGTAATATAAGTACATTACCAAGTTAAAATATTTTACCTAAAATATAAAGCTCTGCAAAATAGAATGGAGAGTTCTGAGTAAAATATCACTTTGGTCATAACCCATATCTAATTTTGTGTTGGCCATTTTTTTCAAATACTTAAATCAAAACATGCCCTTTCTTATCACACTCCAAAAAAAAAAAAAAAATCACCTATTCATTATATTCAATAACATTGTCTTGGTCAATTCATGTTTTATAAAAGGCTTCAACATAGACAAGATCATTGGTAATATAATATTCCTCCATTCTAAGATTCTTTAATCTGTGCATATATGTGACTTGTAGCTCATTGTTAGTAATGAACACTTATTTGTATCTTTATATTTTTATTTAGAGTATAATATAAGTAAGATATATACATTATTTGTAATAAAGCTATGTGAATATATATATATATATAGAGAGAGAGAGAGAGATAGTATATTGAAAAAAGATATATATATATATATATATATATATATATATATATATATATATATATATATATATATATATATGTTTATATATATATATGTATATGTTTATATATATATATATATATGTTTATATATATATATATATAAAAACATATATATATATATATATATATATATATATCTTTTTTCAAGATACCCACAAGGGAAGTTTTGTGTTTTTATAGTTAATATTTTTCTTAGTTGGATATATCTAGTGTGTATTCTAAAGAAACCATATACTTGTCCCAAAAATACGTGTTCATATATATTTAAAACAAATCCATGAGAAAAAATTTGCATTGCTTCCATTTTATATTTTTGATTGAAGCAATGATATAAATTAGATAAATTTAGTGTATATATACCCACATGACTTCTTATATATATATATATATATATATATATATATATATATATATATATATATATATATATATATATATATATATATATATATATATATATATATATATAAAAGAAGTCATGTCGGTATTTAGCTATAATTTATATATCTCAATTTAGAGAGTCAAAAGAAGGCAAGTTTTGAATTAAATTTGTAGTTTGTATTTTTCATTGAAAAAATAATATGAGTTGTATGTATGTAGTCATTTTAAACAAGCCATGTAGGTGTTTGGTAAAATACATATAGTTTTTTTTTAAGAATACTTAGAAGAGGATTTTTACTTTTTTACAGTTTGCATTTTTTTTAATCTAAAATTATAGAATCTAGATATATTTGTTTTGTTTATACACTGATTATATATTGAAGGTGCATTGTTTCGTCAAGATTTTTAAAAATAGAAAAAAAGACAAATGGGTATCTCATTAATAGATGTTTTCTTGTTTGAAGAGTACCTTGAAGAGAAGTTGCATATTTTGTTTTATTTTTATATATATTTTTCAAAAAAATATTATATGTTAAATACACTTTACAATTTGCTCCTCCTCCCTTTAAGATTAAAAAAGAATCCAACATAAATCTTGTGCAAAAATATGAGTACAAAATTCCTTGATTAGTTGAATGAGATAATCAAGAAAAGAAATAAGATTGTACAAACACAGGAGATTAATTTCAGCATTCTAACAACTATTCTTCCCTATGTAGTTAAGAATCCCAAATCAAATTCTAGAATAATTATAGATCAAAAAGGGGATATGTATGTAGAGGTAGTGGTTCCTCCCGTTGAGAAAGATAAATATAGTATTTAAAAATTTATATTTAAAATTTTAAAATTTTATATTTTTATATCAAAAATAATATGAAATGTATGAATTCATTATATGTTCATCAATCAAAACAAAACAAAGTTATGTATTAAGAAACTATTGTAGGAGTTATAATTACATATTCCACATGTTAGAATCAAACAAAAGTGTAGTTATATAAAGTGTGAATGAAATATTGAGTAAGGATGTTGAACCTTCTCCTCCTAGATAGACGATGCAACTATATACCTAAACCTTCTTTTCATATAAGAGGGTGATGCAAAAATATGACTCCGTCACAAGTGTAACAAAATATATGGCAAGGGTTGGCACTAACTTGAATTATGGAGAAAAATAATAGCTAGTTGATTCCTCATTCTCTTATGCATGTACAATAAATTGGATTAACTTGGTATAAACATAATGGTTTTAGGACATGATTCATGCTTAGGCTGACTTGAGAAATCAAAAGAAGCAAAACATTAAGGCACACAAAGGACAACCAAAGGAACAAGTACCCAAAAAATGATGGAAGACATGATCCATGGGCTTGAAGATCCTTCCTTGGGTAGGATTTACTAATTGATGATATTTTTCCATGTGAAATTACAAATGCAAGTAAAGTAATAACATAGAGATATGTGTAAATAGGCTTGAGGTTGAAAAATAAAGGATTTAGATAAATATAAGACACATTTAGAAGGATTGGGACCAAATGAGAGGTATTTTGGGGTAAGATAAGTCATAGAAACAAGAAATTAAATGTAAGTGTGGGAAGCATGAAAAAATATAGGAAAGAAATTTTAGAAAAGCTATACCTTCATTTGAAATTATTAATGATTAGGGGGCAATTATATTCCATATAGACAATAGAGATTAGAACGACCCTATCTAACATTAGTTGGACTACCTTTCAACTAGCCTTTAATTCGTTCGATCATACTTAATGCGATATATAGATAGGGACATTGTACCAAAATTACGTGTCTACATAAATCCCCTATTTTATATAGAGATGTGACTTAATATATTTATACATCAAAGTATATAAATATAAATAACTAAAGTATGCACTTTTTGAAAGGAACAAAAAAATAGATTGTTCTAAGCTATAAAAATCTCAAGTTTCAACAACATAAAAAATCACATGAAGGAGTTGAATGCAATAAATTTATATGAAAAATAAAGAGTAGTAATATCATATCATATCTCCAAAAAATTGTCAATTACAATAAGAGTACTTCCCATATATAGGCAAATAAGATCAATGATAGCCATAAGATCATAGGAGATAACCTAGTGATAGAAAACCATTATACTCAAATATTTAATACCGCTATACTCAAATATTTAATATCCACACCTAAGTGTGTGGGAAACCTAAACAATGCTTAACATAAATAAATACTTAAGAAACATGAGATAAGGTAAATAACCTACTCTAAACCCCCCCTTAAGTGAAGTTAGGGGATAAGAATAACTAAAAATAAAGTGGCATATCCATAGTATGAGTCTCGACAATTAAATCTGATTAAGTAATCATATACAATATATTCATGAAAAATGAAGAAGGAAGATGTCCTCATGAACACCCCCCAAGGACAACTTTAGAAACCCCAAGCATGCCAGACAACTCAAGGTAATGAGGTGATGTAAAATTATTTTTAAATATGTCAACAATAAACTACTGAGTTAGAATGTACTATGAGAAAATAGCTCCATCTTCAATATGCTAACTAATGAAGTGCACATGAATATCAATATGATTGGTCTGTTGGTGCTTGATAGGGTTGTGAGAAATGTGAATTGCACTTTGGTTTTTACACCAAAATAAAATAGGTGAATCCTACATGAACCCAAACTCTATCAATAACCGATGGAGCTAAATAACCTAAAAACTCGTTTGACTACTACCATGTAGTCTGCCTCTATAGGTAAAAGTGCAATAACTTATTACTTCTTACAAGCCCAAAGAATTGGAGAATAACAAAGAAAAAATGATATCTAGAAGTGGAATGCCTATCATCAATAAAACATACCTAATATGAATAAGTATATCTAACCAATTGATTAGAACCTCTAGTGTAATGTGTAGACACCTAAAACTGGCTACAGATAACCTCCAATCAGGGTTTGGACCAATTTCCACCTAAAATGCACAATTTGGCCTAAAAACACTAAAACACACTAAATGATGTAAAACTGACATATTCAAGTTCCAATTTTGGCCAGGGTATCAATAAATGTGGCAATGCAATTTATGGGCCAACTAACTTTGATCAGATCATTCTGAGTCAAAATGCCAATTTTGCACCTAGGTGCTCTGGATTGATCTTTCCTATCAAATATCTTACACAAGATGCATATGCCTTTGTTATTTTCTATTGTTAAATTTTTAAATGGAAATAAAATTCCAACACATTTGATATTGCCTTCCAATTCCAATCCAGTCAAGTTTAGGACCAATAACAAGGCATTCTGATCAATTTGGGTAGTTTGTGCACAAAGTGTTTAATCATGCTTAAGATCTAATTAACCAAATTAGAGACTAATTAATAATTCCATGGAAACTTGTTGAATACTTATTTTTAGAAATGAATATTTAATATATGCATCATCAGGTGACCTCATTTCTTGGAAAGACATCCCTAGGCCATAAATGCCATAAATATCAAGATTCATGCCCTCCATGCCTCATCAATGCCTTCCATGATGCCCTCTATACCTCTTAATTACCCATTCTTCCAATTTCATGATGAGGATAATTATAAACTTAATTAAAAAAATTGAATTAATCTTCAACCACACATCTTAATCTTGAGATAAACAGTTGAGGTTGATTTTGGTCAAATCCAAAAATCTACAAATAGGAGGCCTCACAACATCATTTCAAATCTATTTTGGTGCAAAGTTATTATGCTCAAATATCTTCAAAGGACTTGATAATGCAAAGTTATAATGCCAAATTTATTTCAATCCAAGCCAAGCCAAAGCCAAAGGTGCCAAGGAGAGTTGGAGGTAGTCAAGCTTCTATTGTCAAGGACTTCATGAACACAAGCCAAGAAAGCCACCACTACAAAGGCATTTGGAGCATCTAAAGAAGGTGAAGGAATTATTGTATTTTATTACTTGATTTTTAGTTGTGTTTATCATTTGATTTTGTTAACTAAGCTCTCCCTAATGTCTAGGCCTAGAGATGTTATGCTATTAGTGTGTTTATTTCATTTTGTTTTCATTTTGGAACTAATAACATACTAACCATCCTCTCTTGAGTCAAATTCCTTGATCACATAATGGCACACCTGATGGGACTAGATGCATCCTACACATGAAGGAGATCATTTTTTAACTCTAAAATATTTATTTGAGCCTTTAAAACTCTTGCAATTTGATTTTCTAACTTTATTTTGCATTTTTGGTTACCATGGTTTTTACATAGTAACCAATGTCAGCAAGAATACTGACATCAGTTGCTTGAATTAACTAACATCGATTAGCAAAACCAACATTAGTTAGGTCTTGTTAGCCAAATTAACCATCATCAGTGGCATTAACTGATATCAATTACTATGTTTTTCCAAAAACATAGACTTGAGAGCTACTTTTTCAAAGTTCATTGTTCCAAGCTAAAATGAGCTTCAAAGCTAAAGGACATGCTAACAATTTTGTTGTAGGACCAAACTTAATATTTGCTCAAAACATGTTTAAATCACCTTTACATGCTTAAAAATCAATTAGGAACCTTTGTTTTGGGTGTTTAACAAAAAAAATTAGATGTTTTTGGTGAATGTTTTCAATGTTTACAATTAAGACCAAGGGGTCAAATGAACACCACTAAATCTTTCATTTTGGATTTAAAATTGAACACACTTGTCAATTCTTGTTTAAAATATTTTTTTAATCAAGTTTTTATTTGGAAAAAAGAGGGATGTTACATGTATGCCCTTCCATTTGTCCCCTATAGGGAACCCTTGGAATCAAAAGTGCCATTTGTATTGCAAGTAGCCTAGTCCAAGGCTTAGAAAGAAAGTCAGCTAAAGCACTCCCTAAAAACTCATCAAAGTTTGGGTGACCTTGAAAATAGCCATAAAGTCTTTCTATTTCATGTTTTCTATATCTTTATGCATCTTGGCTTGTGAGGGGAATGCCATTACCTCCCATGAGTTCTTTAGGGAAGCTTTGACCTAGGGTTTCATCTCCTGACATTGACTTCATTTGGCTCTTTTGAAGTTGCACACGGGATGTATCTGCATTTGGACATCTCACTACACTGAGTGAGCAACAAGATGTAGTGGTTGTAAAAAGGACTAGACCTTTTTACAACTAGCCAATGCAGTGATCACCTAATTTTTGTTCTTTTATTTTTCATTATTTGGTGTGAAAGTCATTGTCTAATTGATTCCCCTAGAATGATCGAAACCTTACTATTTTAGTAAACCCCATTTTGTCAAATCCTTGCTAGGATCTGGATGATTATACTTAGTGTATTTTGGTCATATTTGCTTGGTATGTTTTGAGGCTACAAGTTATTTATTTGTTTATAAGCCATGTCAAAATAATGCATTTGAGTTATGAAGGGTAGTGTTATGCTACCCAAATCATGTCAAAACATTTTGAGCATTTTAAACCCTTAAAGCATAACATTGATCACATCATTTGAGCATGCTTAAGCCATTATGCTGCTCAATTTTTTTCAAGACTAGCTCACCATTGTATCAAAACCATTTGTTTCAAACCACTTTATGTATACCATTTAGACATTTGTCATGTGCCATCTACTATCCAATCTTATCTAGCTTATTTGGTCAAAATATTAGTTTTCAACATTGAGTTTTCAATTAACCTTGTTAAGTTTAGATCCAAACATTGATTGATTTCTGTTTAAGCCTCAATTCATGGGGCTAATACATAGATCTTTCTATTTTGGGTCACATAACTTTGGTTAATCGATTACTCAAATTTCAAAACCATTGATGATTTTTTTGTTCAATACCTATCCTCATAATTGTTTATGCCTTTATTTGAAAAAACATAGTTTTTCTTCAAAGAGCCTTTTGTCTTCTACCTTAGTCCAACTGATCATGTTTATGCTTTATTTTGTGTGCTAGGTCTATGTCAAAATTGTTTCCAAATATGTTAGATTAAATCAAATCACATCAACCTTTATTTCAAGTCTAGCTTTTGACGATGTTTGGCCAAAAGTCATAGCACATGCCTGTTTGTTTGATCCTAGCTTTTGACTCTGTGTTTGGATAAAATACCTAACAACTCAACTTTTCCCTTTCCTAGTTTATACCTTGTTTGGAACACTTTGACCTAGACCTTTGACATGTCAGTTTTATTCAGATGTTTAACCTTTTGTGAATGTGACATTTGATATTAGGCTATTTTATGCCAAGTATTAATACAAATCATTTTGGAGATACAACTCCACTTTCATACCAAATTGGAGATACAACTCCAACTTTTGACCAAGTTAGACCAAGTTTGAACTAGTTGTCCTTTGGACATAGTTTTTTAGAGTTTGTAGATCTCTAAGTCTTTTTTATTTTGGAGATTTCATCATTTACATGGATATGTCTTACTACATTTATGGTGGAGTCACTTAAAAACTAACTTATGATAGAATGGCCACACAAAATGACTTTTATGGCTTTTGTTAAGACCCCAATGATGATAATATGGTTTGTGAGACAAATTTCTATTTGCCCCATATTAATCATTCATGGGAACAAATTCATGAAGTAACTTACGATCCAAGTCAAGACCTTGACTGGTATGAAGAGGCTAGTGAAGAGGACTTTGAATACCCAAATATAGATAATGTTGTTTGGGATACAAATCCATACCTTCTTTTCAAAAATTAGTACATAAAACATAGTCAAGAACCAACTTATGATCCAACTCATGACTGGGATGATATGGTTTATAAGGAAGACTTAGATGCTTTTGCTTATGCAAACAATCAAGTTTCATGATGTCCTTTTTCTATCTAATCATCGACTACCCCTAACCCTCCTTTGGGTTATATGAGCCATCAAGCTCTGTAATATCAAAGGAATACCATTACCATTCCTAAACCTAGTCCTTTGGCTTGTGTGTGTTGGATGAATATTTTGTCACCAGCTAGCTGATGGGAAAAATAAGTTGTTTCAACCATAGCATAGGGAGATTGATCGGCCAAATGTGTAGGTTTACCACATCAAAAGGGGACAAATCTCTCCTCTCATCAAGGGGAGGTTCCCTATAAATATGAGGTTCTATATTATATATATAAGCTAAAAATAAAACTCAGGGGTAAGACAACACCATCCATCTCTCTTTTTTTAGAGATGATGTTCATAGACAAAGGAAAAATCTTGGTGACATGATATAAGGTACTTCTCTTCTTTCAAAAGTGGTCTTCAGCAAACAACAGGAATTCTTTATGGTAGTGATAAGTAAATGTAACAAGGTGCAATAACTAGCAAAATGAAATGTAGCACAAAGTCTCCACCTCAACTACCAAAGAGTGAAATATACAAAGGACAATGGGGGCACAAAGTCATCCCAAGATACTTTACATAGAAATAGAAAAACAAACACACTAAAGACAATTGTGGCAGCACAAAGTCTCTCCATAGTCAACTTTAGGACACCTTCCTGATTACTTCCACTAGTTCTGCTTGTTGAATTAAATGGACAAGAATGCTTCTAGGAAATAGACATAAGAATAATTTTCTAAATAACACAAGATATTCCAGCACAAAGTCTAAAAGGTCACTTGTTTTCTCATTCAAATAAAGAAATATGATTACTAATCTGAGCTCAAAGTCTCAGGAAATGCCTTTCAATTTGGATAGAGTTTTGCTTCTATAACAAAAAGATCCCCTTTGCATAAAATAAGGGATTACAATATATAATGGCCAAGAAAGACTTGGCACTTTGTTTCATGAAATGGCCCATGCTACATTCAATGCCTTGAATGCATTTTCAATTTTGTCAAGGGGCCATGCTAGAACAAGGCATCAACCTTAACTATGGCATGTCAATTCATCTCAAATATCTCCTCCAAAGTATAGGCCACCTGGTCCTCTTTCTGATATTTACGTAGCTATCCACTTCACCTTTACTCGATGGAGAAAAATAGGCCACATCCTTGAGTGCTCGTGCTCTCTGATGTCCACCTAGTGGACTGTTTCACCTATTGGAATAGCTTTTACTTAGATATTTCTAGCCCTTCCCTCTTGTTCCCTCTTCTCTTAACACATTTTATCTCTTCCTTGTGATCTGAGCTCTTTCAGCTTCTTCTTTAGTTGTCACTGAGTTTTGTCTTCAAGTTCTGCACCATATTTGAAAATAAATGGGAATTTTGTTACCTTGAATTTGACATCTACAGGGACGTCATTGGTCACTGGTCACTTGAACCACTTTGAACCTTGAACCTTTGAACCATGAGAATGCATTGGTTCAATGGTTCATCAGTTCAGATGGCCCTATCGGTTCCTTAGTTCAATCAGCTCCTTGGTTCAATCAGCTCTTTGGTTCAATCAGTTGAACCATTTCTTCAAACTTGTCTCTAGAATTTATGTTTCCTTCCTTCACTCAAAGCTTCCTTGTGAACTTTGAACTTCTTGAACTGGTTGAACTCTTTGAACCGTATCAGTTCAAAGTTTAACGGTTCAACAGTTCATTCTCTTTGTTTGAATCCTTTTATTCTCTAAGTCTTTTGAACTTTATTAGACCTTTGAACCTTTGAACCTTGAACCATTTTGGTTCAAATTTCAATGGTTCATTCTCTTTCTTTGAATCCTTTGAAATTTTGAACTTTTTGGATTCTTTTTTTTTTGTTAAACTCGTTAAACTTTTGAACTTTGAACTCTTTTGGTTCAAGGTTCAATGGTTCAATGGTTCATTCTTTGCTCTTCAAATCCTTTGTTCTTTTAAGTCTTTCAAACTTTATTGAACTCCTTGAACCTTTGAACTCTTTTGGTTCAAGGTTTAACGGTTCAACAGTTCAATATTTCTTCTTTGAAGTCTTCTTTTGTTTAAGTCTTTTGATCTTATTGAACTTGTTGAACCTTTGAACTCGTTGAACCATTTTGGTTCAAGGTTCAATAGTTCAACGGTTCAACCTTCACTCTTTGAAGTCTTCTTTTCTTTAAGTCCACTAAACTTATTGAACTTTAGATCATGCCAAAGTCTTCAAACTCGTTGAACTCTTCAAAGCAGTTTGAACTTCTTTAAACTCGTTGAGCGGTTAACTCTTTTTTGAACCTTTAAACTTTGAACCTTTGAGCCTTTGAAGTGGGGTTCAATGGTTCAATAGTTTAATGGTTCATTCCATTTATTTGAAGCCCACCACTAAGTCTTTTGATTGAACCTCAACATTGAACTAGCCTTGAAAATGCCTAAGTGTTGGAACTTCTTTCTGAGAAACCCTGCCTGTTGAACCTGTGAGTTCTCTAGCTGAGAAGACTTGAATAATTGAAGAATTGGAGCGCTCAAAACATTTTTTTGAGAAGGGAAGAGAGAATTTTGGCCTACAGGACTAAAATAGTTGATATGTTGTTCCCAAAAATGAGTGACAGATTTTGGGAACAATAGATGGCTCTAGTTCGGAAACTTCCATCAATTGTAAAAATAATCGAAGGGAGTATAATCCAGAATCTCTAGTGCCTTTAAGTATGCCATTGGGCTACAGAGTCATGCTATCCAAAAAATAAAGGCACTAAAAAGAAACAAAAATAAAAAGCACTAAATAGAAATAAAGACTATACAAATATACATATGTACAATTGATGTCACCTGATACTTCAAGGATTGAAGTGATTCAGATGTTACCCACTGTGAGGAAGTGAAAAGGGCATGCCATCTTGATACTTCAATAAGAAACTATTTTCACCATTGAGCTAATGGATAGTAAATGGGCCTCTCCATAAGGAATAAAATTTCCCATGCATTCCATTTGGTTCTCTTCTCTTATCCCATAACAGAACTTGATCACCAATATGAAAATCACAAGTTTTTGCTTTCTGGTCAAATAACTTCTTCACCAAACTTTGATGCATAGCAATTTGGTCCACCACCATAGTTTGCTATTCATCTAGCTTAGTCAAGCACATGATCCTCTTGTCGATGGAGTTTTTATATGTTTGATCTTCAACTGCCTTTGCCAATTTCAATATTAGGAATTCTAAGGTGATTGGTATCTCTGCATTGAGACCATACAAAAGTTAGAAAGGTAACATACCTATTGCCCTCTTGGGTATAATTATGTCTGCCCATAAAGCATCAAAGAATGCTTTATGCCAGGTTCGTTGGTTGTCATCTACCAGCTTTCTGATGATGGTCACCAGGTTCTTGTTGCTCAATTTTGCTTGGCCATTTTTTTGTGGAAAATAATTAGAAGAGTGGCAGAGGGTAATCCCATAATAACAGCAGAAATGAGTAATCTCATGGGAAGAGAAATAGGCTACATTATCTATCACAATCTTGGTTGGGACCCCAAACCTAGAAATGATGTTTTCTTTAAGGAAATTACATACTACTTCTAAAGTAGCATGCTTGGCTGGAATAGCTTCCACCCATTTGGTGAAGTAATTTGTGGTTGTGAGGACATAATCATGTCCAACTCTTGAAGATAGGTTTATAGCACCATTGAAATCGATTCCCCATTGCTAAAATGACTTTTCTATTACCACTGGCTTAAGAGGTAAAGCAACTAACTTGGGTCTTCCAATGAACTATTGGCACAGTTCAGATCTTCGTACCCATTTATATGCATCTTGAAACATAGTAGGCTAGTAATGCCTAGATCGCATAATCCTATGAGTAGTTACAGGTGTAGAAAAATGTTCTCCACAGGCCAGATTATGAAAAGAATCTAAAAGTTGGTTCTATTACACTTTATCCACATATCGAAGGAACACTCCATCAAGGTTTCTCTTATACAAGTCGTTGTCCCATAAGACAAAATTGGCAACTTTTAACTTGACAATCCTCTTTTATTTATGAGACAGGTGAGCAGGATGCTCACCATAAGTAAGGAAATGAGCAATACTTGAATACCACTCATTCATGGTAGAGACAAATAGGACTATTGGCGTGTCTTCTATTTCTATTTCTTCATGCCCTATTTCTTCTGGTCTGTTATCAACAATCAATTGACAGAGACCCCTTCCCCGCACAAGCTTCATTGGTTTGATAACAAGATCAAACTCCTAGATTTTAGCAACCCAATTTCCCCTTTTGGTTCCAAACTCCTATTGAGTTAATATGGATTTGATTATGGTATTAGGAACCAAGATAATAATATGTGAATTCAGGATGTAAAAATGGAAGTGCTTGACCGCTTTTACTACTGCATAAGCATGCTTCTCCAAATTTGAATATTTTAGTTCATGAGCTTTGAGAGGACAAATCATGAAGGATATGGGAGATTCTACACCTTCTTTATTCTATTGAACTAGAATTGCTAAAAGTGTGTGCTTGAAAGCATAACTATACATTGTGAAATCTTTGGTATAATCTAGACAAACCAGAATTGGGGCATGGGCGATAGCTATCTTTATTTCTCAAAATGCCAATTTGCCTTCTTCAATCCAGCTAAAAGTGGCTTTTCCCTTCATCATGTTCACAATGTGGTGAGTCTTCTCGATGAACTCAGGAATGAACCTTCATAAAAAATTCACCTTTCTGAAGAAAGAGTGAATTGTAGTCTTGTGGGCAGAGTAAGCTCCTAGATGTATTTGATTCTATCTGAGTCAATCTTTATGCCTTCTTGGGATACAATGTGTCTAAGAAGTTTCCCTTCTATTACCCCAAAAATAGACTTCTTGGAATTTAGAGAAATGCCATTCTGGTGACATCGTTCCAACACTTGTTGCAAATGGCACACATGATCAGGACGACGCTTGGAAAAGATTGTTAAATCATCAAGGTACACCACAATGAACTTACCCATTTCATCTTTGAAATCAAGGTCCATTGCTCTCTAAAAAGTGGTGCTAGCATTTATCAGGCCAAATGGCATTGTTTGATATGCAAAGGTGCCCCAATGTGTGATGAAGGCCATCTTATGTTGGTATGCTTCACCAACTTCCACTTGATTATACCTCAAGAAGCCATCCAACATTGATAACATCTCTGAAGTAGTCATCATCTGAAGGATTTGATCCATGATGGGTAGAGGGTAATTATCCTTTAGGGAGGATTGATTTAAATTTTTAAAGTCTACTCAGAGGCAAATTTCACCATTCTTTTTTCTCACAAGAACTATGTTTGTAATCCATGTGGAATGATGGATTGGGAAAATTATTCTAGCATTCAACATTTTCTATATTTTAGACAAAATAGTACCTAATATCTTTGGATTATACTACCAGGATTTCTACTTATAAGGCACCAAATCATTCTTGAGAGGAATTTCATGGTGAATTTCTTCAAACCTGAGTGATTTTAGGTCATCATAGGAGTACGCCAGAACATCTATGTACTAGTGGAGCAGAGCAATAAAATTGAACTTCTCTTTTGGAGTGCAACACTTCTTGATGTTCACCATCTTGGGATTTTCCTTAGTACCCAAATTTATTTGATCAAACTCCTGGGAGGAGCTTGAATCCATTTGTTGTTGTTTGATGAGCATGTCGTGCTTGTAAAATAGTTTCTCAAGGGAAACCAATCCTTTGGGAATTTTATTCCCTTTTAGCTGTAGGAATTCTTCACCTGCATTTGAACTTGTTTCAAGGGCTAATTCAAGTTTCTAAGACTCACTACCTTTGAAGTGAAGTTGTTCAAAGCTATCCTTTTATTTCAAAAAGGCTATGATTTGGTTGTCACCATTGAACACTTGTCAATGGTTGGCATTGTCAGGCACACGTGATCAAAAGACTAGTTTGATAGTGTACCTATCTCCCTTAAAATCTAGGTGAGAGACCAAAAGAATTATAGAAATAGCTAATTCATCAGCTCAATCATTGAATTCCTTGGGTACTGTAGAGATACTAAAAGCATCAAAGCTTTCAATTTGATCCCAAACTATATTGTGATAATGGCGCAATCTCTCATTTTTAGTTTGGTATAGGTTCCTGACCTGGCAAACCACTAGCTCAACATCTCCTTTGGTGTGAAGGAGTTTGACACCCTTGTCTTGAGTGGCCTTTAATCTGAGTAGTAGTGATTCATATTCAGCAATATTGTTGGTGTTGTTGAACTACAATTTATAAGAATAGGGGAAAATATCTCCTTGAGGAGATATCAACAGAACCCTGATTCTTGAGCTAGTAGAATAATAGCTACCATCAAATTTGAGGATCCACACATTATCAAAAACTAACCTTTCCTTAGATTTTTCTTCATTTGGATGGGAAGATTCCTCTAGGCTTGTACTGTGTTCTACAAATCCTTCTGCTGTTCTATCTGAATCAATTTTTAGATTGTCATTTTTAGAAGTTTCATCAGCTAGGGCAGGAACATCCTCTGTAGTTAGGATGTAATTACCCACGCTTGAAGACTCAAATAGAATTTGAGCTTCAGGCGCTGATGTTTGAGTGACAACATATTTTGCTTCCTTCTCAGGGAGCAATCTCTGCATGACACCTTTGATCGGGATCCTCACCTCAGATAGGTCCATACTTAACTCACCACCAACATCCTTATAAAAATTTTGCCCAAGAAGAATGTCGTATGAGGCTGGGGCATCGGCCACCAGGACTGTCATCTTAATTCTCTTGTCTAGTAATGCCGCAAATGCAAATTGGGTATCCTTGATTTGTCCCAGCAGTGGCATTTATTTGTTCTCCATGGAGAAACATCTCCCAAAGGTCTTGGTTGTTGTGAGTCCAAGAGATTTTTCCACTTTGGTAGGCATGACATTATTAGATGCACCTGAGTCTATGATACAATTGTTCAACTGGTGTCTATTTATCAGCAAGGAGACATAAAATGGTTTTATCCTCCTGAGAGTAGCAGGAGGAGCAATGACAAGGTTATTCTTGGTGGATGTGGGAGTCACCTTTGGAATAAGTGGTCTTGTAGGGATGGTTTTATTCTTTACACATTGAACCAACTTATCCAAATGCTCAGGGTTGGATTGTAGGAATTCAAATTCAAACATTTGAATTTTGGTTTTCTTGACATGGTCGATTATATCAAACTTCAAAAATGAAATAGGAATAAGGGAAGATAGTTCAACCTTCTAGTTTTTAGGGGGGGTACTGGTCTACAAATTTGAAGTTGAAGATGAAGGAATGCTTGATGTACTTACCTTTTTAGTGATCATCGAGTCCTTTGATTGAAAAGGCAAAGTGGTTCCCCACTTAGCAATTGAAATTGTTGGTTGAGAATAGTCCTCTATTTTTTTCTTATCAGCTTGCTGGGCTGACTAGTTCTGGGACCAAGGGAATACAATGTATGATCCATCAACTGCTTCACCTTTACTTCTGGGTTCATCATGGTAATTCAAGAAACCAATGTTAGAGTCGCCAGATAATTCTTCTTCTCCCTCTGTGAAGAGATTAGCATCATCTTCTAGTTTCAACTCAGGTTGAAAAAATAAATTAGATTCTATTTCAAGGTATCCAACTGCTGAGTTGGCTAGAGCTACTTCAATAGCAAGTTTCCCCTGAGGGGGAGGAAGAAAATTTTGCTACCCTTGATTCTTGGTAGCATTGCCTTGGTATGATTTATTGGGGAATGTCCTCCTTGGTATATCTCAGTATGAAAGAGGAGCAGACATCCCTTGTGCCATTTACTTTCTGAGAGCTAGCAACTCATTTTCCAACTTTTGCACCATTAGATCAGTGGTGCCTATAGATGGATATTCAAAGGATGAAGAAGATTTACCTCTATTAGGATCTCTCCTTATCTTCCCCACAAAGATGAGATCATCTTCCACCTCAATAGCCAAATCCTATGTTGTAGCAAGGTCTATGTGGCCAACACCTCTCAACAAGAAACTCACTTTAGATAGTTGAGAGTTGATGAAGAAGCATTTGAGATTCTCAACTATCAATTGAGAAATTGTAGGAATCCTATTCCTCAGCTTGTCAAACTTGGCTATGAAATCTTTCACTAGTTCATGAGGCCCCTTCTTCATTTGTGTGAGTTGAGCTAGTAGGGCATGTGCATCTTTAGTAGGCTTAAACCTGGCTTTGAATTTGGCTTTGAGGGTGTTCCAATCAGTCATAGTCTAGGCCTACAGATGATAGAACCAGTCTATAGCAGTGCCTTGCAATGTTTCCATAAACAGCCTAACAACTATGTCCTCATACTCCACGCTTATCACACCACAGGCTATGTTGAAGGCTGTAATATTATCATCAAGATGAACTCTCCCATCACCAAATAACTTGGGGAAAATTTTCCTTGAAATGCATGATAACTCATGTAGAGGTGGAATTAAATTGAGTGGGCCAAAAGAGTTACCCTAAGGGCCTTGAACTGCCATTATTTGACTATTGAAGGGAGGGATAACAAATGCTTGAGGGGTATGTATTGATAAAGCTCTACTAATAGTAGAAATAGATGCTTTCCTTGGTAATGGAGACCTGACTTTTGTAGGAGGAAAACTCCTAGTTCACTAAAGGTGAGATGGAGAAGGAAACATGTCAAAATCACTTTGTTGTACCAACTCAAACATAGGGTCAACAATACCTTTAGATCTCTGGCTTTGCATATACTATGGATTTTCTAGATTGTAAAATAAAAATGGGAAAAAACTAGAACTACTTCAATTTGAAGCTTGAGGCTTCAAACTATGTGTTCTTCCCCAGTGGAGTCGCCAAAAATTGTTGGGTGAATATTTTGTCACTAGCTAACTGATGGGAAAAATAGGTTGTTTCAACCATAGCATAGGGAGATTGATCGGCCAAATGTGTAGGTTTACCACATCAAAAGGGGACAAATCTCTCCTCTCATCAAGGGGAGGTTCCCTATAAATATGAGGTGCTATATAATATATATATATATATAAGCTAAAAATAAAACTCAAGGGTAAGACAATACCATCCATCTCTCTTTTTTTAGAGATGATGTTCATAGACAAAGGAAAAATCTTGATGACATGACAGAAGGTACTTCACTTCTTTCAAAAGTGGTCTTCAGCAAACAACAAGAATTCATTCTAGTAGTGATAAGTAAATGTAACAGGGTGCAATAATCAGCAAAATGAAGTGTAGCACAAAGTCTCCACCTCAACTTCCAAAGAGTGAAATATATGAAGGACAATGGGGGCACAAAGTCATCCCAAGATCCTTTACATAGAAACAAAAAAAAAACATGCTAAATACAATTATGGCAGCACAAAGTGTCTCCATAGTCAACTTTAGGACACCTTCCTGATTACTTCCACTAATTCTACTTGTTAAATTAAATGGATAAGAATGCTTCTACAAAATAGACATAAGAACAATTTCCTAAATAACACAAGCTATTACAACACAAAGTCTGAAAGGTCACTTGTTTTTTCATTCAAATAAATAAATATGATTAACAATCTGAGCTCAAAGTCTCACGAAATGCCTTTCAACTTGGGCAAAGTTTTGCTTCTATAAAAAAAGATCCCCTTTGCATAAAATAAGGGATTACAATATATAGCAGCCAAGAAATACTTGGCACTTTATTTCATGGAATGGCCCATGCTGCATTCAATGCCTTGACTACATTTTTAGTTCTGTCAAGGGGCCATGCTGGAATAGGGCATCAACCTTAACTATGGTGTATTAATTCATCTCAAATGTCTCCTCTAAAGTATAGGCTACCTAGTCCTCTTCTTGATATTTAGGCAGCTTTCCACTTCACCTTTAGTCAATGGAGAAAAATAGGCCATGTCCTTGAGTGCTCACACTCTCTGATGTCCACTTGGAGGACTGTTTCACCTACTGGAGTAACTTCTATGCAGATATTTCTCATATTTCCCTCTTGTTCCCGCTTCTCTTAACACATTTTATCTCTTCCTCATGATCTAAGCTCTTTCAACTTCTTCTTCAGCTGGTCACTGAGTTTTATCTTCAAGTTCCATGCCATATTTGAAAATAAATGGGCATTTTATTACCTTTAATTTGACATCCATAGGGACATCATTGGTTGCTGGTCACTTGAACCACTTTGAACCTTGAACCTTTGAACCATGAGAATGCATTGGTTCAATGGTTCATCAATTTGGATGGCCCTATCGGCTCCTTGGTTTATTCAGCTCCTTGGTTCAATCAATTGAACCATTTATTCGAACTTGTCTCTAGAATCTTTTATTTCATTCCTTCGATTGAAGCTTCCTTGTGAACTTTAAACTTCTTGAACTAGTTGAACTCTTTGAACCATTTCAGTTTAAAGTTCAATGGTTCAACAATTCATTCTCTTTCTTTGAATCCTTTTATTCTCTAAGTCTTTTGAACTTTATTGGACCTTTTAACCTTGAACCATTTCAATTCAAATTTCAATGGTTCATTCTCTTTCTTTGAATCCTTTGAAGTTTCAAACTTTTTGGATTCTTTTCTTTTCTGTTGAACTCATTGAACCTTTGAATTTTGAACTCTTTTGGTTCAAGGTTCAATGGTTCAATGGTTCATTCTTTGCTCTTCAAATCCTTTGTTCTTCTAAGTCTTTCAAACTTTATTGAATTCATTAAACCTTTGAACTTTGAACTCTTTTGGTTCAAGGATCAACAGTTCAATCTTTCTTCTTTGAAGTCTTCTTTTGTTTAAGTCTTTTGATCTTATTGAACTCGTTAAACCTTTGAACTCATTGAACCATTTTGGTTTAAGGTTCAATAGTTCAATAGTTCAACCTTCACTCTTTGAAGCCTTCTTTTCTTTAAGTCTACTAAACTTATTGAACTTTATAACTTGCCGAAGTCTTCAAACTCATCGAACTCTTCGAAGCAGTTTGAACTTCTTTGAACTCATTGAGCGCTTAACTCTTTTTTGAACCTTTGAACCTTTGAAGCAAGGTTCAATGGTTCAATGGTTCATTCCATTTGTTTTAATCCCACTGCTAAGTCTTTTGATTAAACCTCGGTGTTGAACTAGCCTTGAAAATGGCTAAGTGTTGGAACTTCTTTCTAAGAAAGCCTGCCTGTTGAACCTGTGAGTTCTCTAGCTAAGAAGACTTGAATAATTGAAGAATTGGAGCACTCAGAACACTTTTTTGAGAAGGGAAGAGAGAAATTTGACCTATAAGACCAAAATAGTTGATATGTTGTCCCCAAAAATGAGTGACAAATTTTGGGAACAACAGTGTGAGCAACCAAGCTTTGCAACATGCTTTCATCATTTCAAGCCTAGTCCTCTAGTTTGTGTGAGTAATCAAGCCCCACAACACCCTATCATTACCATCTTAGGACTTCATCCTTTGGCTCATGTGAGCAATCATGCTCCCCAATGCCCTATCATTATCCAACCATAAGTCATTCCTCATCCAGTACCAATCCCAACCAAACCTCAATCCATCCAATCATTCAAAGACCAAGATATATTCAAAAATGGTATTTTCTAACTCATTAGAAACCAAGGCTAAGAAAACCAACCAATCCAAGATGTTTCTATTGAATCAACCATTTGTTATAAGTTAACTTGTGATAAATTACCCATTGATCCTATAGTAGTTGTCGAGGAGTCTCACTCTAATGAGCCAGTCTTTGTCAAGTAATTTCTTAATGATTATAACCACCTTTGGGAAAATCATTACCTTGACCATGTGCCTATTTTTTGAGAGCCTCCTATTGATAATCCAGTCTCAAAGGAGTTATCTCTTGACCTTTTTCCCATCCTAGAGGAGTCCCACTTTGATAAACTAGTTTTTGTGGATCCCATTATGACATCATAGGCTATTACTTGTCCAATACCAAGCATTAAACAAGATTTCATTGTAATGGAGTACCCATCAGATGAAGAATCAAAATTAGAGTCAGGTTGTATTCTTGAACCAATATTAGATTTAGCATCAAAATCAAAATCAACATCAGTCTCAACATTGGATTCAGATTCCCTTGAGTTATAATTAGATTCAAAAGAAGAATATGTTTATGGCTATTATAACATTGGTTACACATGCCTTTTAGATTGATTTGATTACATTTGTGATCCTTATATAGTTTTTGAGGATGAGTACTTCAACTTTGACATAAGTTCTCCTAGTATCTTTTATGAGGATTGTGTAGCCTCTCCCCATTCCATTATCATTCTACAGGACATTACCATCAACCAAGATAGCCATATTATTGACATTCCATCTCCCATAAGTGTCAATTGGGATCAACAGAATCACACTTTGTTGAACTACATCCATGGTGACATAGTAGTTGAAGAAGAGTAAGGAGGCCAAAATAACATTCATGTAGTAGAAGAATACTCTCCTAGTGAACCTTTTCAGAGGCGCTAGGGGACAATCCAATTTAGAACTCAACATCTTCTAGTGAAACTTTTTGAAAGTGTTGGGATAAAATCAAATTCAAAATTCAACATTACCTAGTGAAACCTTCTCTAAGGTGCTACAAGATAATCAAGACAACTTCATTGGTGAAAACCTCTTTGAGGCAACAATAGTTGAGCATAAAATTTCTTCATTGCTTGATGAAGATAAAATCAAAGATCAAATCAAAATAGATTCCTATCCACAACCTAATCATATGGTAGCTACTATCAAGATCAAACAACAAAAAAAATTGGTGATCCTATTGAGAGAAAAAGTCTTCAGCCCCACCATAACCAAAGTTATATTGAATCTAGTATCATCAACATTACATGTGACTGAAAGTCCTAATATTCATTTGTTTCCCCACCATTACCCTTTCCATTATAATTTACCATTCCATCTCATAAACAAATCTACCATCCATTATTTATCCTTATTTACCATCCATGGTTGTACTTTCCTTTGCAGAGGATATAAAAATACCTTGTCTTGATGTTTTAAGGAATTAGAATCAATCACCAATGAAGATCACAAAAGCATTTTTGACAACCAAATTTGTAGGCCATTCTTGATAGAGCAATTATTCTGATGAGGTGTAGGCTAATAATAACATGATCAAGTATTCTATTTATATCATTTGTTGATTAGGACATGCATCTCCCCATAAACAAGAACAATAGAATCAAAAACCACACCCAGGCCAAAAAAATGTACCATACCATTTCACATTGCCATTTCCATTGCCATTGTTACATATCTATTTCCCATTATTATAGATCCTATCCATTTACCCCATCACTTGGGGGAAAACCCTCTTACCATTTTAACCCAATTATCAAACAATCATTATCCTAAGCAAGACCATACCATCCTATCATTCCATTCCTATCTAGACCAAAGCCTATTTTTGGTCATCCTACCCAATCCTATTTTGATCTTGGTTCCTTTGGTTCTTCCTACACATTTTGTGGGGGGATTCCAATCAATTTTTAACAATCAATGCAATCCATGTTTATAATCATAGTCTATGAAAGTAGTGTGACAGTTGATTTGGCAAGATATCTTTCATCCTATATCCACATTTGTTTATATGAGTCTGATTATAACTACCTATGGCAAATTAGTTCTCACTATTATTGCTACTAATTATAACCACCTATGGGCAAAATAGGGGCAATACTTATTTACCATACATTGCCACATCACCTTGCCATTACTATTTTCATTTGACTGGCCATTTGCTAGATTTGAAAACTTGATGGGACCTAGTTGGTTTTTCCCCACCTTTTGTATGGATAGAACTACTATGACTTGAGGTCATTTTGGGACTATGTGGGTCATGCTCAATTCATGTTGAGGTCACCACAGTCCCCCTTTGCATACGTTCTCACCATTACATGAGTAACCTAAGCCAAATGCTCTCACCATTTTATGAGTAGGTATCTTGTCATTCTCTAACAAGTTAAGATACCTCAAAATTCTAAAAACACTCATAACATTTCAAAAATCCAAAAACATCTGTCCTATCTAAGCCTAGTCAATTTTCCTTGATCCACCTTATTACGGCACAATCATTGTTAGGATGCTTTCTTTTTCTTTTATTTTCAATGTTTTTGTTTGTTTGTTTATTTGAAGTTGTTTGTTTGTTTTTTTGTTTACTTGCTTGTTTGTTTGCTTTTAGCACTGTTACCTTGACTCAGTCTATATATGTTCATTGGGTGATTACTTGCACAAATTATTCTTAAGTCTATCCATATTCATACATCAACATTGTCATCATGGTTTTTATCATTTGCGCATTATTTTTAAGTGTTTATTGGATATCGGGAGTTAGTCCTTATGCATATTTTGGGATAGTCTTTATGGTATTATATCATGAAGCCTACCATCACATGCTACAACAAAAATCAGCTTAAAAAAGGTCTAAAATCAATATATCTATAAAATTTTCTCGTTGGCACCTTGGTAGATCCTCCCATCCCACCCTTGATCAAATTAACCCATTGGCCATTCTAGTTGTGTCATTGTTAATCAGGATGAGAATCTCCGCA
Organism: Torreya grandis; assembly: GCA_037957365.1. Lineage (NCBI taxonomy): Eukaryota > Viridiplantae > Streptophyta > Pinopsida > Cupressales > Taxaceae > Torreya > Torreya grandis. The sequence goes on along the minus strand of JARHVA010001049.1, from coordinate 2,317,149 downwards.
TTGGTAAGTATAATTGAGTCATTCACACTGATTAATCTTATTCTTATATTCATTTATTTCATCACTTTGCACCCACCCATCTTTAACCTATAATTTAGGTTATGTCCTTGAGTTATGCTTGCTAATCATCCCTAACTAGGGCACAATCATCTTTAGCCAATCTAGGTCACCTTAATGATTATAATCGCCTATGGGCAAATCATTATTTTTGACTTTTCTCTAATTATAACCACCTTTGGGCAAATTATTTTTTTTCTACATCAACATATACAAGCATTTTCTCACTTGGATTAATCTCAACCATACATTAATTCCACCTTTCTTCTAGTTTTTTTTAGGGACCATCCATCAATAAATGTGATAGCCACTCCCTTGAGGGGGCATCATCATAGGCTTCCCAAATCATTTAGAGCTTTGTTCTTCAAACATCATCTTATTTTTGACATATAGAACATCTCTCATTATTTGAGAAGACATTGTTTTTCCTATGGTTTGCAACATCTTCCCAAACAGGGGCAAACTGTAGACTCCTAAAACTGGCCACCGATAACCTCCAATCAAGATTTTGACCAATTTCCACCTAAAATGGACAATTTGGAATAAAAATACTAAAACATGCTAATGATGTAAAATTGACATATTCAAGTGCCAATTTTGGCTAGGGTATCATTAAATGGGGCAATGTAATTCATGGGCCAACTAACTTTGATCAAATCATTCTGAGTCAAAATGCCAATTTTGCATCTAGGTGTGCTAGATTGATCTTTCCTATCAAATATCTTACACAAAATGCATATGCCTTTGTTATTTTCTATTGGTAACTTCCTAAATGGGAATATGGTTCCAACACATCTGATAGTGCCTTCCAATTCCAATCTAATCAAATTTAGGACCAATAACAAGGCATTCTGATCAATTTGGGTAATTTGTGAATCAAAGTGCTTAATCATGCTTAAGAGATTATTAAAAAATTAGATTCTAATTAACAATTCCATGGAAACTTGTTGAATACTTGTTTTTAGAAATTAATATTGAATATCTACATCATCAGGTGACCTCATTTCTTGGGAATACATCTCTAGGCCATAAATGCCACAAATATCATAATTCATGCCCTCCATGCCTCATCAATGCCTTTCATGATTCCCTCCATGCCTCTTCATTTCCCCTTCTTTCAATGTCATGATGAGGATAATTAAAAACTTAATTCCAAAAATTGAATTAATCCTCAAGCACACATCTCAATCTTGAGATGGATGGCTGAGGTTGATTCTGGTCAAATCCAATAATATATAAATAGGAGGCCTCACAACATCATTTCAAAGCTATTTTGGTGCATAGTTATTATTCTCAAATATCTTCAAAGGACTTGATAATGTAAAGTTATAATGCCAAATTGATTTCAAGCCAAGCCAAGCCAAGCCAAATCCAAAGGTGCCAAGGAGAGATGGAGTTATCCAAGCTTCCATTCTCAAGGACTTCACGAGCATAAAATGAGAAATCCACCACTACAAAGGCATTTGGATCATCCAAGGAAGGTGAAGTAATTATTGTGTTTGATTCCTTGCTTTTTAGTTGTGTTTATCATTTGCTTTTGTTAACTAAGCTCTCCCTAGTGTGTAGGCCTAGAGATGTTATGCTATTAGTGTGTTTATTTCATTTTGTTTTCATTTTGGAACTAACACCATTCTAACCATCCTCTCTTGAGTCAAATTCCTATATCACATAATGTAATCCAAAGTGGGAAGTTCCCTATAGATATCATAAAATACTTTTAGCATCCTTCTAGTGATTGTCATGAGGACTATGTGCAAACCAAGATACAAGCCTAACTACAAAATAAATATCGAGGTGAGTATGGGTCAAGTACATGAGACTTCATACCAACTACCTATATAATGTAGGACCACAAAGAGGACTAGTGAAATTAGAATTAAGAGTGACCCTAGATTTAAAAAGAGAGGGACTTGACTTGTAATCAACCACACCAAAATGTTGAAGAAGATCAAAGGTGTACTTCTAACTAATTTTTAATTGACCAAGAAGAAATTATTTATTTTTTGTTTAAAGAAAACCATGTATGGATTGAAACCATATCTTATGTGTAAAATCATTGAAAACATATTAAAAGGTTTAAATTATGAGCCTCCAATGAGATCCACATCTAGTTTACATATCTATGTAAATTTATCTACAAATTCATTGTTATATACATCAGAGCATTTAAAAGCTTAAATTATTTAAATATTTATTAGTTCGATTTCCAAAGTTCAGTATTATGCAAGTTCTAACATTAGTTTGTGAGAGACATGATTTTCCTTTTATGTAATTTTGTAAATTCATTGACCTCTTTGAAATGAATTTTAAGATTTAACAAATTATTTTTTGTTTTTTCCAGTTATTGGAGGATAGAAACAAAATAGAAGTAATGTAAAGTAATTAAATACAATAACCATCAATTTTTTTTTAATTAATAGGGATGATAAATTTTAAATTATAGCACTAAAGTGAGGAAATGAAAAACATTAACAACTCAGTAATGTGCAAGTATACTCATGTAATGAAAAGATGAGGTAATTAATTAACTTCCACATCAAAGACTTTTATATGATAACCATCTTGAATCATGTTTTTGATTTTTGTCCCACATGCACAATGCAATTAATCTTGAAGTTAATCCATTATGTTATTTAAAATTTTAGCACTTAGTCAATACATTTTTAAGTTAGATTTTTATAACAAACATATTTACATGTAAACCTTTAAATAAATGTTTTGAATAAATAAATTTTTATGGATACCTAGTTTCATGGGGTAAAGTAAGTAGTTTTAGTGGATTAATGTTATTAAAAGTTTGTGTGACAAATCTCTATAAGTTGGCTATTATTAGACAATGATGGAACAAGATTCTGGCCAATATATGCAAAAATGTATGATCTATCAGAAACATGGGAATCTCATTCATGCCCTAGCATAAGATCTGAAACCTATTATGATTCCATGGATATTTTATATATAGGGCCTTGATTTAATTAGCAAGATCAATCTTACTTCATCAGATGGTCATAAATTCATTATCATGTCTATGAAGCATTTTACCAAATGGGTATAAGCAATACCACTTACTTATACAACAGGGCTCTAGATCTCTAATTTTATTCTCAATTAAATCATTTACCACTTTTTTATACCTATTAACATCATTTCATATAATGTAAAATCATTTAAGAATCAAGAATTTGAGGCCCTATGTCAAAAATATCACATCACATAAAATTTATCTTCCCTTTATTATCCCTAAGGTAACAAACAAGCAGAAGAAACCAATAAGACCCTTGTCAATATTTTGAAGAAGACTATTAATCAAGCAAGAAGAAATTATCACACTCAACTATATCTATCATTATGGTCTTATTATACAAGTGTCTATACACCTACTAGGGCAAATCTATATGCCTTAATTTATGGGATCAAAACAATTTTGCTAGTAGAAGTAGAACTCCCCTCTCTTCAACTCTTATTGAGAGACATTATTACTGATCATAATATCAAGAAATAACATCTAAAATAATTTAAACTCCTTGAAAAAAATTTGGAAGGCCTTGGATCACCTCTGAGCATATCAAAATAAACTCAAGCGCTGATACCATAAGAAAATCCAGGTTAGGGAATTTAAAATTTGTGATTTAGTACTAAAGGAGAATAAAAAAACACTAATGCAGAATGAGAAAAGAAGGGGAAGTTTTAATCTAATTGGGTAGGTCCCTTTGTCATTATTTCCAAGTTTGGATCAGGAGCATATAAACTAGCCATGTTAAATAGAGAAGAGTTGGATGATCCCTTAAATATCATACACTTAAAATGTTTCTATACCTAAATTAGGTTTCATCATCCTCCATCTATGAGACACCCCATATCTAGCCCATCCACCCATCATACCCCCTAATCATTCAAAAAAATCCATCCAATGGTGAAAACTAGCTCATTGGTGCCTTGGGAAAGTACCATGATGAAAACTAGTTCCTGACATCATGGTAAAATAACCTTGACCATGGTCTCAACAAATGGGCATTTATCATTAGGTTATGAAAAGTAATGCAACCTAATTGCTTCAAAAAAAATGAAAGACATGGTTGGTCAAGGATATTTATTTGAGGGATCTCTAAAGTCATTTATCCATACTTGGTACACATAACCCAGAGTTCCATCTACATCTGCATTATTTTTATCAAACTTTTGGCAAATCTTCTTTGATAGGCACATCTCATTTTTTTAGCCTCAACTCAACATCCCATCACCACTCATTGTTATCACTAAGCCTTAGGTTCACACCTTTCCACTATTAATCATCATTATGGAGGCTCACAATAAAATAAAGTTCTCTTTCTAAAAATTTAATCCAACACTGTGTTATGATGCTTGAAGGGTCATCATGACCCCCATGTTATAACCTAGTCGGAGTTTCATTATGGATATAATTTTGGACACATACCTATCCTATATATATGGCCCTTGTGTTATCTCTATAACCATTGTCTACCACCATCAGTAATAAATTCATCATTCATGTAAATAACTCCATCAATTCTTTTCATTATTGCTTTATGTTATTTGTATTGTCTTATGTGTGGTTATGTGAACATGTATGTAAGAATGATCTTTATGTACATATTAATGTGTTTTAATGGTTGAGTTTGTTTACATTAATCTCTATGGGAATGAGGATGGAATTATTGACCCTTGAATATTTATTCGGAAAAGGTCATCTCTTAAACAAAGTTCCCTATGCATTTGCCCTAATGTGTCTTGGAATTTTCATGTCCTTGACATATATCAAATGATGCAATATTAAAAGAGGAATACATTTATTCACATCTTGACAACTTCCAAAACCAGCCCCATCCTAACCAATCTACCATCACCAAAATTCTGAATCTAAACCCATCCCATTACTACCTTAACTCCATGGTGCAGGAGGGTTTCTACCATAAACACTAAGAATGGCATGAGAAAAATATGGGATTAATTTCTTTATGACATATCTACCCCATGAATCCAAGCCTATCACATCTCCATTATAAACATGTAATCATATATCCATCATATCATCTAATAACATCCATAAAAATCAAAATAAACATCTCATGTACAACATCAGCCATGAATAATTAAAGTGTAGATACAGCATATATATCTATCATCACATCACCAATAAAATACTTAGATCAATCCATAGTATACATCAATAGATACATCATGACATAAATATGAATAAAATATATAACACGTAAATATAATCATCACATGTATATATAATCAAAGTCATCATCATATGAATAATAAAATACATCTCATATCCATATGTGCAACAAAACAAACAACATCCATACATCTATCAACATAAATCCTCATCATATATATATCAAATGTCCAAAATATAATATCCACATGGAATCCATGTCAAAATATATCATACAAATACATGGATCTCATGGGGAAAAAATGAACTAGTGATACAAAATCCCTTATACATGTATATATACATAGATCATGGTTGTGGCCATAGTGGCCTCAGTGGTCCTCCACCTCCTCTAGAAGGCTATTCAACAAATGACTAGAACACATGAAAGGATCTAGTGCATTAACCCTCTATAATTACAACCTCATGTAACATCTAGTAATATTGGGCCTCATGTGTAAGTAACACAATATGCTTGATCATCCCCATCATACCTTGCCCTCGCAGGGCCTCATCTCTAGTTCTCTCTACCACTGCTAATCATCTAGTCAATGTCTGAATATGGAACTTTTGCTTTGCTACCTAGCCCTGTAAACCTCCAACCTACCCTTATAAGCCTATAACTTGACCCTATATAGTGGTAACCTATCTTTGAGCCTGGGTGAGCTGCATATCCCACTAAATCACCTTTGATTGTAAGGTAGTAACCTGTGTTTATAGCTAAGATAAATACCCATCCCTTTGAGAAATATAAGCCTACAAATTAGCAATCTATCCCTATTCCTATGCTAATCGAATACCCCCTATGCAAACATACTCTAAATATGGGCTTGCAATTAATCCCATTTATGTGCAATACCTACACTCTCTACTAAACATGCCTAAATCTCACCCTGTAGTCATGATATCAGGGACTCATCCTCCTCTATCCTCAATGGCTAAGTTGTACTTTCACCACCACCATTTCCACCTAATATGTTTGAGGATGGGTTGATACCTATACTTATGGTCCTACCTATGTCTAAACTTAAGACCGCACCTATGTTGTTATTGCTACTTGATCACAATTTCCCCCATCTACCTCTATAGCATCCAAACCATCATCTCCTCCCTCTTATCTCTCTTGGGTAGGCACCTATCTCCTCTACCTCACCTTCTTATGTATCTTAGCCCATGCCTAAGTCACTCTCCTCACTATCCCTCTCTTAACCACCACCTAAGAATGTGTCAATCTAATTGATATTCGATGCTGCCACCATGATGTGTATGTTATTATAGAACCAAGATTTGGGATGGATGTGTAAAAATACCATTGAATGGGTGCAAGACTCTCATACTCTATACAAGGATCCACTCTATTTTTAGGTCTCCCCTAATGTCGCCTCTCTCGCTCACTAAATGAAAATAAATTTTTTGGGTCTGACATGTCTTGAATGAAACCAAACTACTACTATACATGATCTTGATGATATCTCTCAATAATATAATCTCATTCCTCTAGTCACATAACATGTTGTAATCATATACTGCATCCATGCCTCATTATCCTATCAAAATCTAATCTATGTATAGGACACCCATGTAATATGCTCAAGGTGAAAACTATCAAAAAACTCTATGTAATATCACATCTCTCCCATATAACCCAACTATACTCCTAATATCATGTGCCATAAAAAAACCATAGGCTACCTAGGCTCAAGCCTTACAAGTCTACCTAATGGTTGTTAGATAGAAATGTCCTCCCAACTCTAGATCTATAGTAGTAGTGATGATCTAAAACTCTATGCACTCCTATATGCACCTAAGTGTAGCTCCCTATACAAATGAGCCAAGACAATTGGTCCCCAAATAAATACTTGATGATCATGGATCATGTCTACAACTACATTGCCTAAACCAAGATGAAACCACTTTCCACTATTTTCTAGTAGGAGAATGATGAAAATAAGAGCTATGACCACTAGTGTCAATCTATCTAATGTACCCTCTCATTGGCACTTATTGAATTCAATGCATTGATATCGCATCCCTATCTATAAACTCCCACCCAATTATTGTAATGTCCAGGCCAATGTGCATAACCACCAATAGATCCTATCTCCATGCATGGGTAAATTTAATATCTTATAAACATCCTCAAGTGTCATTATCATCTCCCTAGTAACAAAGTAGAAGGTACTCATCTCTGAGTGCTATCACTCTACTAATGTTATAATCAGAGCTATATCTATGCAAATTAGAAACATTATTTCCACATCATGTAATCCCACCAAATCTAATACCATAAAATCCTTTAGTGCCACCTATCACATCTTGTTTAGTACCTCTAGATGTCATAGTCATGATTTCATCACACCTAAATCCTCCTACACCAACCACCATTCACTTATCATTATCCCCATCATCAAAACTTTATCCTCACTCATATAGAATCCACCCCCCACATCCATACACCCAATCTATCCAAAACACCCCTATCTAAAATATCATTAATCTTATCACCCCAGTCTAACCCCCTATCTTATCAATCTTGTCCAAATTACCCTAGATCCTTATCACCCAAAATACAAAAATTGACCTAAAACTAACCCATAGACCTAAAATTGACCCACTCAATTAAATAACTTCATCCTATTCCTCTAACTTATCCAACTCACCTATTCACCCCACCCATGAACCTAGTCCACTAGCCTCAAATTCCCTAAATCCATCTAACTCATTCAACTCATCACTTACCCATTTTTCCTAAACACTCATATTATTGCCACTCATTAATAGTGATATTCACAAACTCATGACTTGTTAATTGTGGTATTGCAAACCCATAACTCATTAATAGTTGGATTTTAAACCCATGACTCTCCAGTCATAGATTATAATACCATAATTCCCCTATAGTGATATTACAATACTATAATTCACTACTTGTGGTATTTTAATACTGCTATTTCCCCTACAATCCTATACAACTCATGATGGTAATATCTTGACTAAGGGCAAAACTACCAGTCATGGTATTGCCAAGCCAAATTAGATGGCATATTTTTATACAAAATACACCTCAAAATCTATCAAAAACTAACTAAAATCATAAAAATATTGAGCTAGAGTCTATATTACTCATTGTAGGTCCATTATCAGCTTCTCTCTGGTACTCCTAGACTCTCTCACCATGATGGGAAGCTTGAGGTAGCTAATCTATTGTTTCACCTCAAATTTCAAAATATCAAAAGTCAATGAGTGAAAATGACCCTATTTTGTCTCTTTTGTCATATATTACCCTTGCTTAATAGACCCTTACTAATATCCCCTATCCCCATTCTATCTTATTATCCACACATCCTAATTCAGTCAATTTTAACTATCTTCTAACATTGTTTGGGGTAGGACATGTCCAACCCCTTATCATCCATCTTATCCCACATCCAGAACTACATCAACCTATGGTCTTTTAAGACTATGTAGTTAACACTTAGTCTTACTATTTGTGCCTAGGGATAACTTAGCCACCATTCATCCCTCATACAGATCCTATATCCTAAATAGTCACTCAGTAATCATAATCCATTTTAAGCCTCAAATCTTACAATATGTAGCTATTTATAACCAATAAATATCCCTTATCACTATTATCCCTCTTCAAGCTTCCCTTAGCATGTATCCTTTTTATGGGACTTATCCATTAGCTCAAACCCATCTTATTTAATCAATGTCAATTTTTCAATCAAGATACCTTCTAAACATTGGTCATTTTTCTAGAACCCATCACTTAAGATACTTTATAATCATCACTCTTGGGGCATTGTTTGGTTAATTGGGGCATCCCAACCCCATTTAGATACGAGTCTTATCCCACCCTATGGTTTCATTTTGAATGATCATCTAGGCCACTTTCTCCCCACATGCTCCCTTAAGGAGGTATCATACCCCACTAATAATTGACACATTCTAACATCAAGGTTTTTATTTGAAATACCATTACTCCTTCCACTCATAACACCCTTTTAGAGAGGGGCAAAATGTATGCACTAAATTATGCTCACTCCACTAATTATGCTAATTTAGCCTAATTCCTATATATCCTATCCAAAATAACTAATAATCCATATCCCATTCCTATATCCCAAAAACCTTTACTTTATCCAAAAACCCAATTAATCTCCCCATTAAACCTCTGATATAACCTATTGCCTACCAACCTACTCCCTAAACCCACTTGATAATTTAAAAATCATTTATATCCACCTACCACCCTAGTCACCCTACCACCCTAACCATTCCTACATCCCTATGAACCCTAAACCTCATTAATACCTATATAATCCCCCTCATCATCCCCTAAACATATGGAGAGGCCTATAGAATTGGAAAGGTTCCTCCAATTCTCTAGAAGTATCTAAACTAGAGACTTCTAATAGTTTAAAATTCTTCAAAATTCCCTTCATTTTTCCTATAAAATACCATGGTTGGGAAATGACAAAGACTAATTAGAAATCATCGATCAAGCCATAAATATCTCATATTTTCACTCTCATCGAATCCATAACAACCTTCTTTCTCTCATCCAAGCCATTATCCATTTCACTCAAGCATTGGAAGCCATTGTCAAGAGGTCTCAAAGTAATCTAACATACCAAATTTTGATGTCATATCATTCAAGTACAACTCCTAGAATGGAGGCATGAAGAGGTAAAAGGATGGTAAGAATGTTACCTTTATTCCAATTTACTTTTTCTATCCATTTCTATTGGTTTTATTTAGTTTTAGGTTTTATTTTTGGTTTTCATAATATTACTTGAACCAAAACTTTGGTGCATAGGGGAGAATACATATCAAATGAGTTTATGGATTTTTTAAAGTATAATGGCATAAATAAGTAATTTACATCCAAGTATACACCACAATAAAATGTTGTGGTGGAGAGGAAAAACTAGACCATCCAAGAGATGGAATGGAGCATGCTTAAGGTAAAACATTTATCCAATGAGTTTTGAGCTAAGGCTATAAAAATAGTTATATATTCATTAAACATATGTCCTATAAAGAGTGTTAGGTATATCATCCCTCAAGAATCATGGATTAATTAAAAACCTAGTGTTGAATACCTTAAAGTGTTTAGATGTGTGCCATATGCACATGTGCCAAAGAAAATAAGAACAAAGTGGGATGACAAAGGTGAGAAATGTATATTCATTGGTTATAATGAGTAATCTAAGTCTTATTGGTTATAAAATCTAATCATGAATGACTTTATAATCAGCCAAGATTTTTAATTAATTGAGGATACAACATGGGAAGAAAGACAAGAAGAGCAATAAGTGCAAATAAGGTCTAGTAGACCCTTTATTTAAACTAAAATAGTAGGTGGTACAACCTCTCATACACTGAGTTGGAGCATTATTTAACAAATGGTTGAATCATCTAGTTGTAGCAACCATTAAGGAGGTCAAGGAATAGTTCATGAGTCAAAATCATCCTGGTCCAACTCAAGTCAATGTTTACCAAGGACAAGGAGTTTGAAATAAGTTTATGAGTAGTCAAGGTATGAAGAGAACTAAGATAAAACAATGAATTGTGCTCTCTTTTTATCATTTGATCATATTTATTTTGAGTAACCAATCAAGGATAGCAAATGGTATGATGTAATGGATGCATAAATTCATGACATTGAGAAAAATCATACTTGGGAACTAATAGAGCTTTTGGCAGGAAAAGAGGTCATTTGATTGAAATGGGTCTACAAGAATAAAAAAAATCTTGAAGGTAATATATAGAGGCACAAAGCAATTCTAGCGGTGAAAGGATACAATCAAAATATTGGACATGACTATCATGGGACATTTTTACCCATACCAAGGTTGTAAATGGTGATAACAATCATAGCTATAGCTTCTCAACATAAGTTAAAGGTGAACCAAATGGATGTCAATTTAGCATTCATGAATGGAGTGTTAGAATAAGAGGTTTATGTGGGATAACCACCTAGATATGAGACTCTAGGGAATGAAAACAAAGTATATAGGTTGGAAAAAGCATTATATGGGATCAATCAAGCACTAAGAGCATAGTATAACTAGATATAATCTTACTTATTGAGTAATGGATTTATCAAAATCATTAGTGTACCCACTCTCTACATCAAGGTAAAAAAAAGGGTATTATAATAGTTTCTTTGTATGTAGACGATATAATATTCATTAAAAATGTAAATCAATTAATAGAAGTGTTCAAATTAGCCATGAAGAATGAGTTTGATATGATTGATTTAGGTTTGTTAAATTACTTTCTTGGGATAGAAATCAACTAAATTGATGAAGGCATGTTAATCCAATTATGCAAAAGAGATTTTAGATAGGTTTAGGATGTTGGATAACAAACCAGTATCTACCCCAACTAAAATAAGTTTTAATTACACAAGGAAGATTGAAATAATAATGTAGACCCCACAAAATATAAGATTTTAATGGGAAGTCTAACGTATTTGATTGTAACTAGGTTAGACAGCATGTATGCATTTAACCTCATATCTAGATTCATAGAGACACTTAAAGAAACACATTAGCAAGCAGGCAAGAGGATCTTTAAGTATGTGAATGACACAAGAAGCCATGGAGTATTATATGTAGTAGTAGATGAGTTTTAGTTAGTAGGATACACAAATATTGATTTTATTAGTATTGTATATGATATAAATAACACATTTAGGTATATGTTTCATCTTGGGTCAAGAGCCATTTCTTAGGATTCAAAGAAACAACCCATATTTTCACTTTCAATAGTTGAAATGGAATATATAGTAGAAAATGCAATAACATATTAGGCCATATGGAATGGAAGAATACTTTCATATTTTCATGAGGATAAACCAATATCATCAACAATATTTTTTGATAACATATCCTCCATTGAATTTTTAAATAATCTCATCTTTCATGGTAGAAGAGAGCATATTGCAATCTGGTGTCATTTCATTAGTGAGCTAGTATAAAAACATGTAATAGAGCTTAAGCTTTGTAATTCAAATTAGTATTTAGCTAATTAATTTACTAAGCCTTTACCAAAGGATAGGTTTATACATTTAATATAAATATTAGAGGTCATAGATATAGAATCATTGGCCCTGGATGGTTTTATGTTGGTTTTGGAGACCTACAAGCTAGCTTTAGAATCCCATAATAAAGCTTTAGAGTCCATAAAAAAAAATCTAGAGTACATCAGTCATGATCTAGAATTCAAAAGTGAAGCTTTAAAGTTCATCATCTAAGCTATGGAGTCTATTATCTTGGCTCTAGAGTACATCAGAATAGACATAAAAGAATATGGGTAGATGAGAAATGTTACAAATATTTTTTATGGGTTGAGGATCATTATACTTATCATGGTATAAAGGTCAATAATAAATGGTAATGTTAAAATACTATTCTATCCCACCTACCAAGACAACTTTGGAGTTGTGAAACAATGATCGACAAAATTAATGCACAAAATTTGAATTTAAAATTTAGGAAGTCATTTGGAGTTGGGAAGAAAAAAAGGAGGTAGATGAGAATAATAATAGTAAAATAAAAAGATAAGGAAGATAGAAAAGATAATTTAAGAGTAAAAAATGTACAACATCTTGCATAAGAAGATAAGGCAAAAGGCATAAAAATATGTAGTAAGAGCAACCTGGAGAAAATAAGAGTAGCAATGGACTGTATAAGATAAAGAAGAATAAAAAGGGGTAGAATATAAATAGTAAGAATATTAGAATATATTAGTATTTAAACCATAATGGATAAATTATACATGTCCAAACCAAACATAAAATGAACTTATAAACTTAAGTCATGTCAACTCTTTTAAATTAATTAGTTTTATTTGATGTTATAAAGATTAAGTCATTCAAAATTATTTGAATGCTATGATGTGTATGTATTAAAGTAAGTAAAGTTCCAACTCAAGTTTATCTAGGCTAAACTAGGGTCAGGTCAAGTTAGATGGTAGTTATGTAACTACTTAAGGAGTAAACTTCTATAAAAAAAATATATGATTTCCATTGTAATCAGTTCATATATTTTCTTCCTCTCATTCCAAGAGAAGGAGTTGATGCATCTTTATACAACTTGTTCATTTTCAAGGAGTGTTGTGAATATAATGCAAACAAGTGTATAAGATAAATGGATTGCTTTGATATTTTTGACTATTTATTATTTGTAAAATTGTATTACAATTTATAAATAAATAAATCCATTAAATCTTCTTCTTTCTTGATTATATGTAAAAAAATTTGGTTTGTAAAACTGTGTTGAAAATCTAAAATGACATATTTTGTGTTATATACACATAACCTAGTTATAAAAAAGACTTTGAGATTTTAGGCATTCATTTATATCATTTACCATGTGTTTTCATTTACATGATGAAGGAAGATTATAGACCATGATTGTTTGAATTCAAACAAAACCCTATCTAAAAGGAGTAAACTAAAGATTTGTATTCATTTCTAATCATAAATATAGAGGTATTTTTTAAAAATTTGTGTCATGAAACCCTTCTAGTGATGCGCTCCATTCACTTATTTTAATTTTGTCTTTTTTTCCTTTCTGAAAATGTATTTTTTGATTGTTTTGCTATCTAATCTATTCTACTAAATATGGGTCATATAGGTGGTGTTATGTGTTTTCTATACTAATGATTTCCCATTCTTCCTTCCATTATATTTCCATTACTATTTTTTCCTCTTTCTTCAATTTTTGTTGCCTTTTCATACTTTCTAGTTTAATATACTAAAATTCTCAAAAACCCCATCATATAAGGGAGTTCCCCTATTAAACGTAAATAAAAATCATGATTTCTCCATTTTTTTATTTTTTTATCGTATCTAGTTAGGTGTGATAAATAAATAATCAAAAACACAATGCGACATAAAATCTTGCTAACAAGGGTGCATGGCCCCTAGATTATTAAATAATATTTGGTTTCCTTATTTTTTTTATCTAGTGGAAACACATATGTTTTTCTCTATTTATGTTTTTTCATCTCTATATTTCAACTTTTATCTTTAGGTGATGAGATATTAGGTGGTTTGTGTTGTATTATTGGGGTTTTAAGTATAATGTTAATTTTTTGTGTAATAAACTCATATGGAAGTTCTAGGGATTACATTCTTGGAGCCATTTATTGGCTTTGAGGATTTTTGGAATATTAATCAAAGGAAGTAATTTCCACCATTTGGCCACTTTTTTGTTGTTCCTTTTTTTTCCATAAGTCTAAATTATAATTAAATTCTACCCATTGTAAAGATGGGAACAACATGCTCTTCTCTTCAAGTGAGTTATTTTTGAGAATTTTAGGTTACTTCCAATTAGTTGTTAGATACTTTTTTTTTGGATTTTGTGGATTATATTTAGGGGCATCTTATATTTCACTAGATTCAGATTTTTTTTGCTTTTATCATGCCCTTTATTCTTTAATTTAATGATAAGAATTTCCTCAACAACAAAAATGACATTAAAGTTATATCTTATAGCATTTCCTTGTACAACATTGATATTTTTATTACATAGTAAGCTTAATTTTGATGGAAGTGAAAATGTGTTTTTGAAATTGTAAATTGTATATTTTTTGGGATTATATCAAAAAAATATATTTGGAGTCAGTCCATCATCTTATTTAGGTTTGATCTTTTCATTTCACCATATAATTTCCTTAAGAGTTTTATTTCATTCATGAGATATAGTTCCTACTATTTTTAAATTCATTCACTTTATTTTTCGAAGTAGTATTTGCATCAACTCTTGAGAATGTGTAAGGCTTGACTAATAGGTTATCCCTAAGAAATTTATATAAAAATATTTAATCAATCTAAGTATTCAAGATTTAATTATTTCTTTATTCTTTGTAGAATAAAATTTGCATACAAAACATGATTGCATGAATAGAGTCTTATGGAGGATAATGCAACTGAAATGGAACTAGCCAATTCAATTAAGTTTTAAATATAAAAAAACTCGTATTAATTATTAGGACTATCAACTAATAGGTTATTTCCATAAAAACCAAAATATTTTCCTTATCTAAAATTGCAAACTAATGGATTTATATTTTTGTTGCTTCTATATTTCACAACTAATTGTTGTCAATGGGTTTATACCTAATAGTATCTTAGAAGATTAAGAATAGACTAACCCCTTAACTTTTGTTGCATGTGGGGTCTAAAAAAATGGATCATTATCTACTATTTGTAGTTTCCACATATTAATTTTCATGTATAACAAAAAAATACACTTTACCCACTTTACCCCGTAATGTCATGTATTTTTTCACTTTATATATATAAACCATTTTTTAATGAGAGGTCACTGAACCTTATGATTAACTTTTATGTTAAATTTATCATTCTCAAACAATTTTGAAAGGATAGTTTTTAGCATTATATAACTGTTGCATTAATATTCTTAGAATGTTAATTGCTAACACTTTTTATGTATATCCAATAATGTACAAGATTAATATGGAAGTATTAAAATTCTTTTAAGATATAAAAATAATAATTATTTTCTTAAGATGTGTTTTATTATTTTTCAAAATAATGGAGTTTTATTCCTAATTAAATAAACAATTCTAAGTAAGGTAAATCAGTAAATAATGTGTAATAATTAAACCACTAATTTATATAAACATATTGTATTTTTGCCTTTTCCAAAAATACTAATAAATGAGAGAAAATATGACTTAGATAATTTTGGATTGTTCCAACTAAGACAAAGTCTATAAATTTGCATGCAAGACTAGGACACTATCGCAAACAAGATCCTAGACTTCATTTTCTAATTGGATAAGACCATTGGAATCAGACACTCTGGGCTTCAGTGTTATAGTCCTTCTTTAGTGTTGTTGTCCTAATGGTTTAATCTTTTTGTGTTTTTTTATTTCTGCTCAAGGTGAGCCTTTATACCAATTTTTAGGTCTTCCCTATCAATAGATCTCCTTGTATAACTAATTCTTCATGTACTTGGATCTTCTATGTAATTGAAATAAACTTTGGCAAATAGGAAAAAGGGGTTAGTGAGTAAAGGATATGCTTGTTGCACTCCACACCCTATGTGTGGGCATGTTGCCTACATACCAATACTCTAAAGAGGGATCAAGTTAATGTAGTTCTCCCATTGAAGTGCTTGGTGCAATAATGTGATGAAAATGCAAGTAGATGCAAAACTGGGTGTACTTCAGATGGATAGGGACTAGTGTAAGGGCTTGAATAAGCTTAGAATAATATTATAAGGTTTTATATAGAGAATAGGGGAAAGTTCTTGAGTATACTTGCTTGTATTCTTGCTTATCTCTTATAAATGAGTGCCAACCCTTCTTAATGGATTTTGAATGGCCTTTTATAGAGAACCTAATGATCATGGGTTAAATGAATTCACATTAAGCTGACATGAATTAAGATAAAAATTTAGGATAATATGACTGTTAGGACCAATTTTTCACTTGGACAACAATACCATAAATAAGACACCTTGGGTTTCAACACTCTTATCCAAGTTGAGTGTTATTTTCCAAAGGGAATGAGAACTGAGGGATGGGTATGGGCCTAAAAGAGTTGCATGTGTATGTAAGGGTTAAGTATGGAATGTTGTGGATGACTGGGATTCAATGAAAGAATATCCTATAAGGGTTTTATAAGCAAGTAGGAGGACCTATCAATTGGGTGTCATTAGCCACACTCAAGTAACCAAATTTCACATTTTATATGACTACATTTCCCCCCCCCCCCACTTTATGCTAGTTATGTAGCAAAGTAAAATATTAGGATAAAGGAAATTATAAAGCATACCTAAACTTACCTATAAGGGAGAAGCTCATGAAGTTGTGTGGTGTTGGATATGCATAAAGAGAGCACCCTGTGAAGTGTGAATCTATAATGAAAAACATAGAGTAGATCAGTTCTTACTAGATACATTATATCTAAAATAAGAATTTATAAAAGCTAGGTAAGATAAATATGAAGAGAAAGGAATGAATACACCTCACTAGGTAGGTAAACCAATACAAAACCTATTGTGATGACGGATTGTGTTAAATTATGTTGGGTATGTTTTGAATCAAGAGTAATATCATGGATGGAGCTGAGAGCTCAATTCCCTAGAAGGTGGCTCAAGAATACAAAATTAGGCCCTTTAGCTCCATCATTGCTAATTAATTAAAGTTAACAAATCATGTGTGTGCTAATCAGTGTTTGGACTATGTGTCTAATCCCTCTGAATATGTGGGTCAAGAATACAAAGGCTAGCTAGTCCTTTGGCTCCATCATTTCTCTGTGAAGTGAAGTTGTTAAGTGATGCTGGTATAGAATAGATGTCATATGAGATGGCTCATGGAGGCCATAGATGCTCTAAAATCTAACAATGTGGTATGGATAGTTGAATATATGTTAGAAACTAGGCCACTCTTAGCCATTTTGAAATATGGAAGTTAGACTTGTATGAAATCCACTCCAAAACTGATGCAATATGCTAATGTGAAATATAACTTGATAACTCAGGTACTTTGGAAGTTAAACTTATACGAAAGTTCAACTTGAGAATTATGCCAACCACCTATGATGGAATAAGGCATGCAACTTCTGACAATACTTGGGTAATAAACTAAACTCAAAAACAAAATAAGAATAATATGCCATGCACATTACCCCCAATCACTGGTGTCTAGAACATGGGTTCTGATCTAGAAGTTATGTCAACTACCTAATCTAAAAATGGAAGTGAGATCCATCATGTTGCACGTGATGCCCCCTATATCTATATTCTCTAACTAAAAACTATATTGAAACATGTTGAATCTAGACTGTGTTGTATCGACAAACTTATGACTGAACTCACTTTTCTATTTGTTTCTAAAAAAGCTAATCTTTTTGTTGTCTAGATACGATCACCAAAATAGGACACCCTACTTTCCATTATTGTATTATAACTTTGGTGTTGTTGTCCAATGCCAAATTTGATGATGTTCTAGAATCTCTACTATCTACCTGGTTTATTCTTCCTAGTCTGATGTCTAGATTCTATTTTGAGTATTTTGAAAGCTACTATTTTCACCACTAGGAGCTTTGATCTTTATAAAAAAAAACCTATTTGTTTCCCCCTCTTCTAGGGGTAGGAATAGGTACCCTATAATGACTTCCCTTAGAAGAAAAGAGTCTTGGAAGTGTGTTAACTATAAATATATATGATATAGCAATGATAATTGATAAGATATCTTGAGATATAGCAATATTTGTATTAAGAGATTGTTATATCAACAGGTGTATGCCTAGATAGATATAAAAATATAATAACATGTTCAATATAGTGAACTAGAACTATAAATTTTAGAAGTTAATTGTTAGTTAGATGGATGGATCATGATGTCCATCATGGCATCCAAGAAATCAAGGTAAATTCATGATATGGATTATAAAATTGTAAACAAGGACAAGCAATCAAGCAATAAGGATATAAAATAAGAAGAAATAAGCATACAAGGTTGGCCAAGGGGCCATGCAAACAAGGGACATGGGAACATGTCACTTAAACTATAAATCAATCATATAAGGCATGTTCAAATGCCACATACACATATAATTTAAAATAAGCAAAGATTGGCACAATGGCTATAGGCACATAGAAGAGTAAAAGCAAGGGACATTGGCAAATGTCCAAAGGTATACACACATGAATAGAAGCAAATGACATTAGCAAATTTCCCAAGGAACACATAAGAAACAAAATTGGAACTAGAAATGCAATCACATCTAGCTACGTAAATCAAGAAAAGAAAGCATACAATTTGGAAATACAAATGCATCTAACTAATCAAAGCAAGAAGTGGAAGTATATAAAACATGTTAGTACAAGACTACGTATATGCTTAGAGATATATAAGTGTTAGATACTAGTGATATTTTGATAAAGTAATCTATGTAATCTAGTAAGTAATGTACATCAACATGATAACTTGGAGTGTGTAGTGTAGGAATGACATAACTTGGATGGCATAGTCATGTTGAAGATTCCCTTAGTGGGAAGATGTATCGATGTGCATCTCAATGTATAAGTAAGATGTCCCCTCAATGGGTAGAGTGAAGCAATCAAGGAGCTAGAATTTACTGCACACACTCAAATAAGATCAATTGAAGCATGGTAATGTAGATGAATCAACATACAATAGCATGAAATAGTGAATGTAAGGGCTAGCATGATAGTAGTAATGTAAAGCATGGATGATGCATATAATCGAAATGTTTTTGGTATTTTGATAAATTTGAATGTTTTTGTATTTTTATATAAGTTATGTATAATCAAGCAGAAGAAATTATGTACAAGCATGTAAATAAAACACTATATACATGATAATATAAAAGACTAGGCTAGAGGGGGTTAAGGGATCTAAGGATAGAAACTATTAGGGATGAAAATAGAGGAAAGGGTGAGGTTCATCATCAAAAAAAGTATCATCATAGGCTATAGATGTTGTGTTTATGGTGTCATATTACCAAAGATAAATTGAAGATTGCTCTAGTGGTGCAGATGTTGACTCTGCTCTAGGACATTTTGTCCTAGTAGTAGATGACTTCAATAGAAGGCATGGAGCTAGTGCTTTTGGTGGTGTTATAATCTGAATAATGCCTCAATATTTTAGTTTATCCCTTCTTTATTGTAAATTTGTACATGATTTTATATTATGGCCTATAATCCTATGAAAATTAAAAAATGGGTGACCATCGAGATGTGACAATTTATTGATAGATCTATGTTGTATTGTAGGTAATGTGATCAATCCATGATCAAGTAATATCTATAACATAAACTATCAATGATGTTGTGTGATGCCTACCTAAAGTTGAATAAATGCCTCTATATCCATAGAGGTAACCTTGAGAACTATATGTATTAAGTGGTTTGACTGTGGTCATGAGTGTGGAGTATATCTTGAGAGTGTAGTGCGATATGTTAAAAGTGTTGTAGGATGTGATATGAGAGCTATAGAGTCATCTCAGTACTCTCTTGGGCCAGCTAGTGTAAATTTCAATCTACACCCATGCCTTATAAGAATGTGATATTACATATATTTAGTCTAAAACCACTATCAACAAGAACTCTCTTGACTCTGTTGGTTTTGACTTGTACTTATATGAATAGTGGCAAATTTTGATCAATAATTGTCTGAGAAGGCATATCCTTACTATCAAAAGAAATCATAGCTTCAATAATTTTTAAAGTGTTGACCACTGATGTAAAATAATAAGGTTCTAAATCAATAGGCATATAAGTCTAAGTGAGTGCATGATAAATAATATCCTTGAATACATTAGTTTTTTGAAGAAGTTCTAACATGGAAATTTTAGCTGAAGTATTTCTTAACTAGTCAACAATGTCATATGACTTGTACAAATCTACATATGCAGGTGGGTTGGTCCTAAGATGGGTTAGAATAGTGAGGTGATGGAGCTCTTGGGTAGGTGGAAGAGGCATAGGGATCATTGAGTAATATCTATATCTACATTATCTACTATTTGTATAGGAGTAGTAGCTATGGGAGGAGAGTGAAGGTAATCAATGGGTCAAGGGGGTGGAGGGACAAAAGGTGTCAAATGGGCTCTCTAGCAATGGGTAGTGACCTGTGGAAGAGTGAAATGGACCATGAAACATGGCTTGGTATGGGGAAAGGGCTCTAAGAGAGGTGATACAGGAGATGGATCAACATGTTTTAATAATAAATTGCTTAACATCATCCCATGTAAAGAAAAATAAGCATGAAATGCAAAGAATGAAACTTTGTACTAACATATGATAAACTTCATCATTCATGTACATGATAGGACCTATTACGGTTCCCTTATTATTTTCAAGAAATGTAAGAAAAGTTTGTAAATAAAGGAGCATCATTTTTGCAATTTGGCTTATGGATGTAAGGTGTTACCTCAAGAAGAAAAGTAGGAACTACTATATGCAAATAGGGATTTTTTGAAAATATTTATGCAAAATACTATGAATTTTTGAATTTAAATTTGATTTTCTAAGTTTGATATGTGACTAAAAATTTATAAAATTATTAGAAAATTATTGGAAAATAACTAGGAAGCTAGTTGATACAACTAGGGTTTTTTGAATGAATTTTTAAAATTAGTATGATAATTTTTTTAAAATTATATGAATTTATATAAAAAATTTATAATTTGCTTGAAAAAATTATGAAAAATCAAAAAATATTTCTAAAATTAACAATATATTTTTCCTAGTGTTTGGAATGTGTTTGTATGCAAAAAGGACCTAGTATGTGCAAACTAGGGTTTTAACAAAAAAAAGGTAATTTTGAAATTAATTTTTAGATTTTTTATTTTTAAATATAGTAAAAATCAATAAATTATTGGAAAAAATTATAAATAATTTACCCTAGGGTTTTTGTGTGAAATTTGAATCACATCAGGTTCATCAAATGTTTTATTATTTTTTATAAAAATGTAGTCTTATTCCTAATTAAATAAACAAGTCTGAGTAGGGTAAACTAGTAAATAATGTGCAATAATTAAGCCACTTATTTGTATAAATAGATTGTATTTTTTCCTTTTCTAAAAATATTAATAAATGAGAGAAAATATGACTTAGCTTATTCTAGACTATTTCGATTAAGACAGAGTCTCGAAATTTGCATGTAAGACTAGGACATTGTTAGAAATAGAATCTTGGACTTCATTTTTTGATTGGATAGGACCACTAAAATTGGACACCCAAGGCTCTAGTGCTATATTCTTTATTTGATGTTGTTTTCCTAATGGTTTAAGCTTTTTATGTTTTATTCACCTGCTCAAGGTGAGCCTATGTACCAATTTTTAGGTCTTCCTTGACAATATAACTTCATGTAAAGCTAATTATTTATGTACTTGGATCTTATATGCAAATTAAATAAACTTTGGCAAATAGGAAAAAGTGTTAGTGTGTAAAGGATATGTTGGACATACTTCACACCTTGTGTATGGTCATGTTGCCTACATACCAATACTCTGAAGAAGGATCAAGTTAATGTAGTTCTCCCATTGAAGTTCTTATGAAATAGTGTGATGAAAATGCAAGTAGATGAAAAATTGGGTGTACTTTAGATGGCTTAGGACTGGTGAAAGGGTTTGAATAATCTTGGAATAATATTGGAAGGTTATATGCCAAGAATAGGGAAAAGTACTTGAGTATCATTGCTTGTATTCTTGCTTCTCTCATGTAAATGAGTGCCAACCCTTCTAAATGGACTTTCAATGGCCTTTTATAGGGAACCTAATGATCATGGGTTAAATGAATTCATGTTAGGCTGAAATTAATTAAGATAAGGATTTTAGAGAATATGATAATTGGGACCAATTTTTCACTTCGACAATAGCACCATAAATAGGACACCCTAGGTTTTAGCTCTCCTATCCAAGTTGGGAATTATTTTCTAAAGGAAATGAGACCTATGGGGATGGGTTTGGGCATGAAATAGCTAATTAGGTCTATAAGGGTTAAGTCCAAAAGGTTTTGGATGACTCAGAATCAGTGAAATAATAGCCTATAAGGGTTGTACAAGCAAGTAAGAGGACCTATGGATTGGGTGTCATTAGCCACACTCAAGTAACCAAATTTTGCATTTTATATGACTACAAGATGTAATTTAATTTAAAATACTTTTTATCCTAAAATGTATGATGGTAAATTTTTAATGTTATTTATTATGATATATTATCCCTTTGTATTGGATACATAATTATGTAATACAACTTCATATTATCTCAAATAAATATAGTTAGAACTAATCACTTCATAAAGTCAAAAGTGAGTTCCCCTAGGCAGCCTTACATTATTTTCTCCCAAAAATTAAGGCCAACAATCCCTAAGGGATCAACACACAAGGAATGCTTCTTAATTAGATTTTGTTTAGAAACATTAATCTCCCCCAGAAAGACAATAGTAACTCTAAAGTTATTAAGGGAACTCCTCTATCTCATGTGGAGAAATGGACAGAGGTAAAAACTCTAAAAATAAAAGGAAAAAAGTGGCCACTAGTGCCAACACAAGAGGAAGGAATACTCAAAAAAGCAAGGAAAAATCCCTTGATATTGGCAAAGGAAATTCTTAAGGATCGTAAAATATCCTAAGATAGTCCAAGCTTAAATGATTTTCATGAAACTTATTTTGAAGGATGAGGTTCCCTTAGGATATGTATGTCTTACTAGGATTACTTTGGATTTTATGCTTTGAAAGTGAATTAATTTCACAAGAACCCATGCTGGGCTTCTTTGTGATGTTGAATTATTGGTGACTTTTTGGCAACTCAAGCTGGGAAGTAATGTGCACCCACTTCTAATTCCCAAGATAATTCTTAGTTTAAGTCATTGGTGCATTAAATGCATTTCTTTTGTACATGTTTTAATTTTGAATGATCAGAGAAAACTTCCCTCCAAAAAAAGGTTGGTAGGAAGAACATTTATTAATCAACCTACGTAGTTGTAAATTCAAACATTCTCTAACTTTATTAGTTTTCGTTGGTTTGGAAAGTTAGGTTTAGTTCATCTAAGACTAGGTTACTACTAAAGGGATGTAAAATTTAGGACACTCTATGTACTTCAAGTGCCCTATGATAGGTGACTTCAAACACCTGTCTAGTATTATGATGAATAGGAATTTGGTTATGTATGTTCCCGATAAGATTTTAAAAGAGGCTAAATAAAATTATAGTAACTCATTCATTGGTAAATTCATTGGAGAAATTCATGCCATTGAATCAACTCAAAATTAAACCAACAAGAAATGGACTAGGATTGGAGTTAAAATTATTTCTCTCACTAATGAGTGTTTTTTGTTTTCTTATACTTATAGAGAAGATAGTATGGAAATCCTTAATGAAGGCCCATGGTTGATGGGAAGGGAAATCCTCATGCTTCAACCCTAGAGATGGAATTGGTCTTATATGGATTTTAAATTGGATCAGATTCCTCTATGGATGGAAATCTTTGCCCTCCCTCCTAAATTTTGGGTGGACTAGATCTTGAGAAGTATTGTGGAAAGTTTTGGTATGTTTATGACTATTGACCTTGCTACCCACTTATGTAAAAGGATGATTTCAGCTAGAATTTATGTGTAATTTGTAGTGGACCAAAATCTTCCCAAATATATTCAAATCAGGTTTGCACTGGGATCTTATAACTATAAAATTATGTTTGATAGGGACAAAGAAATTTTCTCAAGTTGTAGGAAATTTGATCGTGTCAAGCATTCATGCATGGAGACCCAAGGAGACTAGAACTATAACCTCAACCTAGAGGATCTTAATGCTAATCAAGGGTTCCATAAATATTGTGGGGAAGTTTTGAATCCCCCCCCTCACAAATTTTTTAGAAAAATTAAGAGCCAAGAATATTTGCAACACATCCTAAGTTTGACCAATCTATGGATCCTATCATAATTAGTTTTGTTGGTTTTTATTTTTGGTTGTTGGTGCTTCTATTTTTCCTTTAGGGTTATTTTTGTTTTCCTTGATGGTTCGTCTTTTTTTTTTGGGACCTGGTCTCTTTTGTACCTTGAGGGGACCCCACACTTAGTCTTATGAGGAACTTTTGTTTGGCCAAGCTTCTCTTTGGTAACCTGGCCTTACTAGTGTGCCTCAAATTGGGTTACTTTCCTACTCATGTTGGTTTTGTATGTTTTTTGTGAGACTTGGGCCTCCCAATATGCCTATACTATATTCCATACCAATCAAAGGTGGGTTCATCTTAATCCAAACACTTATTTCATAAAAAAAATTATAACCAATAATTAATAAATAAATTATCATTTTTTTATCAAAAATAAATAAATAAATTACCATTCATAAATATAATCATATTATGAAGTTAAATGAAGATTGTTATTAAATTAAAATTGTTTAAAATAACTCTCCATCCTTTAAAAAAAAATCTTACTATGATTTTAATTGTCATTTCTAATCATCATTTTAGTGATTTTTAAAAGTAACTATAATATTATTTTTTAAATATAGAATTGAATATTTTAGATTAATTTATAAGTTTATTATTCAAAAAATTTATTCTAATATAACATATATATTTTTTACGATGATGAAAACAAATGATTTAGTATATTTTTTACTATAATGATGATTCTTTATATTACTATAACTATAAAACAAAATGAATGATGACAATTTGATTTCATATGCTTAAATTTACAATGGTTAAATGTTTTTTTAGTTATAAAAAATAAAATCCAATATAATTAAATTTTACTCATCTTTATCTATAATATAAATAAGGGCACTAGTGCCAAGTCCCTATGGGAAGAGGGAGAGATAGTTGAGTGAAAGATGTTTTTATTTGAAAAATTCATCAACCAGGTGGAATGCCATGATTATTGTTGTATTTGATGAATGTTGCATCAATTTATAGATAAAACATTATATATACAATGGAAATAACATTTTAAACTATAGAGAGAACATCTCCAACCTTCTTAAATCTTGTTAAGGTTGAAAATATTGAATCTTGATAAAGTTAGGATTGATGTTGAATTGTGAAAAAATTATGTAAATAAACCCCCAAAAAACCACTTGGTAGATATATAGTTAGTTTGACATAATTACAAGAGATGTAATTAGCATGAAAAAAAAGTAATATTGGATCATAATTATGTGCTTCACTAGGTTGGTAGAAATTTGATTTTTATGAAGAGGAACATTAGTGAATTTTTTGACTTGCACAACTACTATATCAGGTCTAAACTTGCATTTTCCTAGATCCCAAAGCTATTATCTTCTTCTATGCCTTAATATTCAATAAGATTGATAGAATGGAAAAGTTTAGATCAAAAATGTTGGTCTTCTAGAAAAAGTGAAAAAATTAGAATCCATGTACAAAAGGGCAATGAAAACATGGCTAGAAAAATAAGTGGATAAAATTATTGTGCACACATCTTATTAACATAATACTTGATATTTTTACACTGTTAAGGAGATAATTGTCATATGTCCAAAGAAAAAAGAGTGTAGTACATGTATCTAGCCCTCTGAGCAATAAAACATTTATTATTGATCTTGTCACATTACATGAATATACATCTTTCCTATACACATTTAAAATAACTTAGGAGAGAAATAATTATCAATCAAATACTTTCCTAAATTATTAGCAATGTCTCACTTGAAATTGTGGTATATTTTGATTGGATCAACAAATTTTTTACTTTAGCCTTAGTTTTCTCAATCTTATCAGCATGACCACCTGATCATCTTTGTATACCAAAACATAAATTAAGGTCACAGATGAAAATAATTAATCATTTTCATAAAATCCTTATTAATTTCATTTTTAATTGGAAATCAAAGAATTTATGAAGAAATGTGATAATACCATTTCTAAAAACATTAGTTGTGGGTTTTCAATTATGTGATTGGAGGGTATAATGTCCTAAGGCTTTGTAGCTTTTTGAAGATCCTCTTTTCCATCAAAAAGAGATAATGAATCACGTGGTAAATTGAGCTAGTCTAGTACCTATTAAATTCATTCAATAGATAGTCCTCCATTTGAAAATCGCATGATCTTATAAAATTTAAATAAGAGGTTAGTGAAAAGCACTCACATAAGAAGTAGTGGATAAGTAGTGAATGGCAATAGCAAACTATGTAATTATGGCTTACACATAGAAAATTATTCAATCATGAAGGACTAGTCCTCAGCTTCTATGAAAAAGAAGGCATAAAAGGCTCCAATAAATTACCAAGATATGTACATTGACAAGAAGTATTCAATAGAATGGCACATGCTACTAGATCTTCCTTGTAAATCTTCCAAAATTGACTATCCTATGTTTTGTAACTGTAGTATGTATCTTTTAGCTCTAATTTGATAGTACTAACCAAAAATAACTTTTAAAACTAAAGAATGAATATAAGCATTAAGATTACTTGTAAGTAGATATTTCCTTTAGTGGGTAATGTCCTAAGGCTTTTTAGCTTTTTGAATATCACCTTTTCCATCAGAAAGAGAAAATTAATCATGTGGTAGATTGAGTTGATCTAGCACCTGTAAAATGCAATCAATATATAGTCCTTCACTTTGCAATGGTATAATCTTATAAAATTTAAACAAGATATTACTAAAAATCATCCACATAAGAAGTAGTGAATAATTAGTGAATGGAAATACCAAAGCTACCCAAGTTTGGTTTAGAGATGGAAAATTCCCCAATCATTAAGGACTAGTCCTCACCTTCTATGAAAAATAAGGCATAAAATGCTCCTATAACATTGTCAGGATATGTATAAGGCCAATTGAAGTCTTCAATAGAATGGCACATGCTAGTGTATCTTCTTTGTAAAGCTTCCATAATTGACTATCCTATGTTTTGGAACCATAGTATGTATCTTTTAGATCTATTTTGATATTAGCAAGAAAAAATAACTTTTAAAACCAAATAATGAATATAATTATTAAAAATGTTACTTGTAAGTAACCATTTCCTTCAGTGGGTATGATCCTTGCCCTTGTGAAGGCTTGTTTAAGATTAACATAAATGGGGAAAGCAACAAGAAATAAACTAGATTCAAAACATGTTAGAAGATTATGGAGTTCATAAAAATATATCAAAATATCACTTTTAAAAAAATGAAATCAACAAAACATGAAATGATAAAATTTTAAAAAATAGTTCTTATTACATTTTCCATAGCTTTAATGTATTGTTCAACTATATTTCCAACACTCTCTCCTAGGTCAGTAGTTACCTTATGCATTCTACATTTTGAGCATTTGGTACAACATATCCATAACCTTGACTTGGATTCAATTGTATATAACATTACAACCTACGCTTTACTCATCATGACTATTAAAAAACTTGTACATAAAACCCATACTTTCTTGAAGGTTTTGAAATAAAACTCAAGGCATGATGAACAAAGTTACACAAGTTTTTAAGCAATTCATTATTTTTTTCATTTTGTAGGTCTACCCATGTCAAAAGTATGTCTGACACCTGGAGTTTGAAAATAAATAGTCCAATGATAATCATAACAGATCCTATATTCCTAACTAGAAGGTAGTGTTTAGTGTAGATGGGTTAGTAATTCCTATAAAGAGTTGCAACTTTAAGAATAATGGTATCTCTAAGTTCTTTCAAAGCTCACCTCAGGTCTATTTGTTAGCAAATAATATTGTCATGTCTTGAAATGAATATTGGTGTTTTTAGAAACATTACTAAACACACCCATCCCATTACTTTTATAAAAAAATTGAGAGAATAAATCAGTAATTAAAATATGGGGTAAAATAATAATTAGCCTTGTATTATGAAATTCAAAGTAGAACTTTTAAAATAGATGTAATCAAGGTCCATTATAAATAAATTCATTACCTAAAGAGCCTTTACAAATAACAAATACAAGACAAGAAATAATAATAGGGACATTACCATGATCTGAAATTGGAGTGCAAATTTATGTCATCTTAGTTAGTCAATGTTGTGTCTTTTATTGACTTATTATCATGTCCAGTCTTGAAAGTGTCATTGCCAATAAAATGCAGAGTCATGAAAATCAAAATGAATGAACATTTTACCATGCTTGGCTTATTCAATCAATCTATTACATAAATACAAGTCTAATAGACTGAAGATGTAAATATTAGTAATCACCTTGAAAAAGAGGCTTGAATTTAGCTTTAGACATGAATATCATAAACAATAACTTGAATACATAAACAATTTTCAAGTGAATAAAAACACCTAGGAAGGAAAGTAAGAACACAAAGAAAAGAGTGTGTGAAATGTAGGTACATATCAAATATAAACTAAACCAAGGAAAAGATGTATAATAGAAAACATTGAAGATATCTAGTTGCATTTCAAGATGGGTTCCTTAATAGTCAAATTGGATGAGATTGAGAAATACAAACTTCAAATTTTTTTGTCATTGAATCTTTAACATAAAATTCATGAGAGATGATTGAGTGATGAAATTTACCAAGATACCATATTCACCTTGATGGGCACATTTTATACCAATTGACAAGGCCAGATGAAACATTGTTGTGTTAAAACATGATCTATATAGGAAAAATGAATGGATCAGCATTGGAAAAATATAATTACACACACACACACACACACACACACACACACACACACACACACGAGAGAGAGAGAGAGAGAGAGAGAGAGAGAGAGAGAGAGAGAGAGAGAGAGAGAGAGAGAGAGAGAGAGAGAGAGAGAGAGAGAGGAGAGAGAGAGAGAGAGAGAGAGAGAGAGAGAGAGAGAGAGAGAGAGATGTGTGTATGTATGTATGTATGTATAAGTTCTTTGTTGCAAATTTATTTGAAAATTATTAGTGTTTATTTATTTACTAATTCATATTATTGGGATGGATAATTCAAAAAAGTGAATCTAGTATGAGATCAGTCTTTTCAAAGGAAACTACAAACTATTTTAAGTTGTCCATTCTTTATTCTAGTTCAAGAAAAAAAGAGTTTTGAACAATACTTTAGTTATATAAACATGTCACAACCATGTGCAATACTAGACACATGCACATAGTAAACAATTGTAAATTATATAAACATCTAGTTGTTTATGTATGGTGGTCTACTCAATCTTCCAAACAAAGGTAACAACACAAAATGAAAATCTATCTATAACATTATGCATATGCAGTCAACAAATAGTAGAAAGTTCTTACAAACATCTAGCTATTTATAACCCATTGCCATGTTCTTTGATGAATTAATATGGAATTCAATGTGATTCTATCAAACCAAGAAACCCAAATCATGCAAAAAAATACATTGTTAAAATCCTCATTATACAAACTTGGCAGAGAAGTTAATGCCCATCCTCAATCAAAGTAAGCTGGGTAATAACGTGAAAAAAATTCAGCCAATCACCTTGCAAAAGCTAACCTTTTTTTGTTTTTTCGTTAAAAAACTCACTACTCTACTTTTTAAAAGCCTAATATTTTCTTATTAGCACACTAATCCATACCATTTGATTGGAAAATAGTTTGAAAATTAATTCCAAGTTAGATCCAAATGGTTCCAAAAGTCTTTCTTGGGCATATAGACTGATTGGAGGTCAAAGGGCATGGAGATGCATTAGTCTTTGAATTATCCATAACAATAGTTTAAAAATGATTTTGCATGATAAATGTTTAGTAACAATGGATTATTTCCTATACAATTTTATTTATCCAGCACTAATCCATTTTTTTTATGTAGTCTATTGATAATGAATGAGGCAATAATTTAGGTTTTCAAATGCCTCACCTTTGAAATTAAATATAGGTTAGTGGTTGTATTAAATGATGGTTGTAATGTATGTGAAATTTGTAGTAGAAGTAACCTGCATATCAACAATAGATAAATCAATGTTGATAAATACATATGCATAGAGTAAGCATTATGGCATAGATGGTAATTAGCAAGAACAAAAGATGTACATTTTTTAAGAGTGATATGTCATATAGGATTATAATACAAAGAAGATGAAAATGTATTGAAATGGAAAATTTGTTATTTTCTACCATAGCTATTGGTATTCTCTTTGTTTTATTCTCTAATAACTTAAATGTATGTATATAAAAGACCTTAACTGTGAGATAAACCCCCATAAGCAGAGTATAAAATCTATTTAGTGTTACATTAAATATAATTAATTTGTGAATAACTTTGAGTAAAACTAATAATTGAAGTAGTTAACATTGTCTTACCTCATCTATCATGGGTAAAAACTCTTTGGTGGGCTAGAAGACAATAATTCCATCAATTTATTTCAAAAAACAAAAATGAATAATAAATTACAACTTTTAGCAAAAGATATTTAGTCACATACAAGACTGTGCTAGAACATTTGTTTTGCTGGAAATTTAATTTCATTTATAATAATCAACACCATATATAGACATATGTTTATATCTAAGCATGAGATCATTAACCCAAATGATTATGAACAAAAATTAGACATCAACGGTGAGGCAAGTGATGTGCTTTGATTGGAAGCAATATTAAACTCCTCATATGAAATCACATTATAATTTAATTTCAAACACCATGGAATTAAATAGAAATAATTAACATTTATTAACTCTTATTACACTTTGAAATTTTGGTTACTAATTTATATATTACTATAAATTAGTATAAATATTTAGAACATTTAGAACATAATGTCAGTAAAAAATTAACTATTTATATTATTTGGCCAAAGAAAACATGTAAATGTCCTTTTCATAGTGGTATGCCAATAGAACTAAATCATGATCTACATTTAATATTATATACATGTTCTTTTTTGTTGTGTTTATTAATTCTATAACTCATAAGTTTAATCAATCAAATAACTTAGCTTGAAAATAGTTGAACTAAAAAATTTCATATAAATATAACCATCTATTTATCTTATCACAATTAAACTTATTTCTTCTAACTAGATGGTCATCTAAACAAGTCATACTAGCTCAAATTTTGAGGCACTAGATGGAACAAATTACTATTGTCGAGGCTTTTGAAAATCCCTGTAAAAAGATTTTAACTAAAAAAATTAGATACAAGGGATAGCTATGGGTAAATATAAAGATGAAGGACCAAAATAAAAAATAGAAAACAACATATAGATGCAAAATCATTAACAGTGAAATTGCAAGTGTATTTTCCATTTGTACTTGCACATGACTGAGGACATATATAGGTTTAACATACAAGGATTTAGAAGAAATATTTTTTATATTATTTGCTTAAGATTCAGAATCATGGATCTACAATCTAAATGATAGAGAGAGAAAATAATTACATTGCATGTTCTGTTCAGTATAAATGCTGATAATTTCTTTCATTTTATAGCAACATAAAGATACATATAAATGCAGATGCATATGTGCAAGTTCCTTATCAGTATACACAAGTTAAATGGGAAAATATCCCAATGGAGAATTCAATAAATACTAATTGATTAAATGTGTATGCAAAGAGAAGCTTAAATTCCCTTGTAATATGAAGATTGGTCTATCTATTTGGTGGCCTTGTTGTCAATCACTTTGCTTCTATAACATACTTTATGAGAACTACAAACACCAATAAGGACTCTCAAATGCATAAAATAAAAAATCTTATTGTAAAAGGAAATATATATCCAACAAAATGTTATTAATTGATTTTGAGGCTTATGGTACCTTACAAATGCTAATAAATAAAGACTATAATTTCAATGGTGTTAAAAAAAGACTCTACTTCTTGTATAAAAAATAATAAGTACAAGCATTTCTTGTATGGGCATTCAATGTGTATGAAAAGAGACTAAGAGGGTTGATAAAGTAAGCATTTAGCCTTTGAGATCTAACTCCTTAGAGAGGTGCACTAAAAGATCAAAGGATAGAAGGAAACCCAATCACTTTCAATAAAACAAATAATGAACTTCAAGCTCTACCCTTTAAAAATACAACTTACATCTCAGACAAGAGTCAATATCATGTACGATGCATAATCCCCAAAGTTTTTCCTAATCATGCATAGCTCTAATCTTCTTAAGACATTTATATAGTAATCCATTGTGAGGCTTAGTTTAAGGAATAATATAAGTTATGCAATGTTGATTATCAATGAGAGTACATAATGAATCTATTTTATGCAAAGACACTTTACCTTAAGTATGAGGTACAAAAAAGTATAAGAGTTTAATGAAGGATCAACATGGTTAACAGTTTTTCTAAAGCCAGTTTTTCTAGGAGGAATGCATATGTCAAACTAGGTCACTACTATTCCTAACCAATCAATAAAAGAGAATAGAGTATCTTTTAAAGATAAGTCACAAATATTTAACAAAGAGTATACTAAGCTTATGAAGAGTATATCCAATATATGTACTATCAAAGTAGGCAATTTAATAGACTCCATTTACTCAAATAATCAACACAACTATTTGCTAGTGTTAACAACCTTGTACAATGAAATATCTTATCATCCTTGTATGAAAATGAGACAAAGCAAGAGTCATGAATAACACAGAGTAAGAAGTTCTAATATAATATGATATAACAACTTGCTGAACAAACCATAGAAGTGTAACATCTAGAAGGAATTAGGGAAATTAATTCTCCATTAAAATAACTATACCAAGATAATTGCTAAGTACATCACCTTTTAGCATGAAAATAAAGAGAGAGAGAGAGAGAGAGAGAGAGAGAGAGAGAGAGAGAGAGATACTATTAAAGTACATATCTTATTTAAATATTTCATTGCTCAAAAGAGCACATGGATCTATAACAATGTCAAAATTCTTCTTGTATTACAAAAACTTCCTAGGAAGCTATCCCACAACAAAGTATTCATGATAGTAACTCAAAAAATGTCCAAATCAAAGCTTTCATTCATAATTTTATTTGTACAAGGCTCAAAGAGATTTAAGACAAGTTATAGGCCAAAACCTTTAAGCTCAACCCTAATTTAAGATGGATCAAGATGTCAACAACATAAAGTATTAAGAATAGTCATTTCCTCCATAAAACCATTTGAAACATTTTAATATCAAGGGTAGAGGATGCACCAAACATGACAAATAAGAATGATGAAAATTATACTATGGAAACTCTCACAATTGGCATCAAATGTCTAGATTAATAAATGACTTTAAATTTTAGTCAAAAAAATCCTAACAAACAAAAAGAGAAGGTATGCACCCTCTTGTTGCCAACAACTCCAATTTTTTCAAGTTCCTAATATTAGGTCTACTGCATATAATTGAGTTTAAAAGTGGCAATGGTAAATGTAAATACATATTCCATTATATTGAAAAATATGTAATGGCCAATCTTCCATGCTTCACTGCACATTAAGCAATTAGTTATTATCATCCATGGAGGACCATAGATGTGAAAAAACTTATGAAATAAATGATACTTTTAATCAAAAAACTAAATTGATTTAGAGTACATGACATGAACCTAGAAAAACTTTAGTGAAAATAGCTAACATTCAATCTAATAAAACCATGATCTCATGTTGTGAAATAAAGAACATTGATTGTACCAATAACATCCTTTATTGTTGAAGGAAATAAGATGTAAGTTGATATTGGAGATGGGAGAAGTTTGTCACTTATATCTTAATACTTTCTCATTACTACCAAAAATAGATGAAAAATATGATGATTGTGTCCTACAATATCAAACAAGCTAGATTTCCATCTCTCTGGTATAGTAGTGGCATGGAAAAAATTCCCCATATCATAGAAAGATGTTGTAGCAATCTCATATGCATTGGAAGGCTATTAAAACAAGCATTGTAAGAAGTGTTAAAATGAAGCCTTGGAAGAACTTAATAATGTCCATTTCAAGTACAAGGTAATAATATAAGACACAACATGCATTTCATAGTGATTTTAACGATTAGATTAATACCTGCATAGCTTTTACAAAACCCACGTAGCATAGACAAAACATAATAATCCCTTAATATTCAACTTGCATATAGGTATTAGCACAACCAGGAGTTCAAGTAACACCACAACTATAAGTCAAAATTCATTTCCTTTTCCTTTTTAAAATCACATTGCTATAGCAAAGACAATCTCAGAGCAAATCTAGACATAAATGTTTGCCATATTATTTTTCAAAGAGCTTCTCAATAGACATTGCAAGGTTTTTTAGTTTCATATAATGTTATTTTTAAATTAAATTATTGAAATATTCCAAAAACAATATGCACATATGACCAGCATAAGCTATAAATGTCATTCCATTAAATATATTAGAAATTTAAGAGCAAAAGGTCCATTCATTACAAACCTTCATAATGAAAACCACTAGAGATACAGTTATAAATGGAGAGAGTTCAATATAGTTCATGAAAAGATGTAGTAATCAAGCATCCAAGAGATATTTCTATATATAATACCATCTTATATTTCAAAATAATTATTCTCATCTATAAATTACTATTGACAATATTCATAGAATAAAATAACCATGAATCTAAAGTACCAATGAAATAGAGGTCCATATCATACAAGTAAACCTCATGTATCAACATCAAGAACTATTTAAGGCCAGCATACATCTCATAATACAAATTGTTTGTGTATATATTCCTATGCATATACCAGTATATATGCATAAAAATGTATGCCTAGATATTTCTATATTAAAAAATCATTATATATCAATAATACCACCAAAGAGGATTCATATCCCTTTTTCACATTTCACGCTAGAGTTTTAGAGGAAAAGAGAAAAATGAGAATCAATGCCTACATAAGTTATAAATCAAAGGAAAATAAATGACATGGTTGAAAAAAGAAATTCAAACCAGGCAATTCAACATCAGATTCAAAGTTGTGTGCTATGAAGAAACTTAGAAAAGTTATGCATATATTGGCTTGGTATTTATATAGATGATCTAATATTGGCATTTCCACTGTGTGAATTGAGATAAAATAACAAAAAAAATATCCAAAAACCATTGACCAAGTCATTGAGTCTCATTCTTCTCTGAGGATGTTAAAAATGTTTTTTACCATCGTATTAGTATGCAAGATTTTTCAACATTAGCACTTATAGTTACATTTAGCTTTAATCTGGATTTAGACTTCAAACTATTGGCCAATTAGATGACATAGATTAGTTCACCAATAAGAAAATATTATCCTTTTCCAAATTAGAGTAGCACGTTTTTTAATGGAAAAACATAAAAGGTTATTTCATGCAAGGTGATTGGCTGAATTTTTTTCATGTTATTGTATACATCACTTTGATTGAGACTAGGCATTGATGTTTCTACCATGTTTGTACAATGAGGATTTTAATGTTGTATTTGTTCATGTAATGTGGGTTTCTTGGTTTGATAAAATTGCATTGAATGCTAGATTAATTCATCACTCTAACTTGATTTATAAACATTCCTTGTCATGGCTGATTTTCATTAATTATAAATTCTTATAGCCTTATGTTGAAAGAGTGAATAATGATGAAGTATAAAGATATTCAAACTTGTGTTGTATGAGGAAAGTTAGAAAAGTCATGCATATATTAGCTTAGTTTTTGTATAGATGATCTAATATTGACATTTTTACTGCATGGATTGAGCTACAAGAACAACAACAATATCCAAAAATCACTGACCAAGTCATTGAGCCTTACACTAATTTAGAAGATGTTAAAGTTGTTTTTTATCATCTTATTAGTATGTTTGATTTTTATAACATTGGGATTTATAGATCCATTTAACTTTAATCTGGAATTATTCTTAAAACTGTTGTCCAATCAAAAGACATTGATTAGTGCACCAATAAGAAAATGTTAGTCTTATGCAAAGTAGAAAAATAATTTTTTCAATAAAAGAGATTATTTCATGCAAACTAATTACATAAAAATTTTAATGTTATTACCCAACCTACTTTGATCAAGGCTAAGCATAAAATTGCCCACCAAGTTTATGTAATGGGGATTTGAATGTTGTATTTGCTTGCATGATGTGGGTTGTGTGCGTTGATGAAATTACATTGAATGCCAAATTAATTCATCAAAGAACTTGGTAACAGGTTATAAAGAGCTAGATATTTGTAGAATGGATTACAAAGAGCTAGATGTTTATAGAAGCTTGCTATTGTTTGATCATAGCATATGTAGAGCACTATGTATTGTTGTATGGTGTTTATATAACCAAATATTATCAATTTTTCCATGTTAATCTTGATCTATGCAAGGCATCATCTATTCTTAGGAAGAGTATATTTGCATAGAATCAAGGCAAAGGCAATAAACACAAATGTGATGACTTTCAATCATTAAAAGCTTGGCATTTGAAACATCTAAAATATAGTAATAATAAGAGAAATTTAATTTTTCATTATCTCTTTAGAGTATAACTTTGTACTTAAAATGTACATATTATACATTTAACCATGTATCTTGGTAATTGCAAATACATTCCATCTAATCGTAGTTAGAGATCCATGATTTTAAATCATAATCAATGAAAATTAAAATTGTTAAGTTCTAAATCTTAGTATGTATTATGAATCAAATCCATAATTAGCCATTTGTAATTACATTTACCCATATCTAACCCCTATTGTTTTCCCAAGATAATTATTAAGGAAAAACTTACAAGATTGTAAATGCCTTACCTTGAAAGTGAAGTGCAAGGCAATGTAAAATCACAATAAATACTTCTAGAAGGCTTTAGAAAGTGTGCTTTGAATGATCTGCAAGGAAGTAGAAATATAAACAATTAGCAATTTTATATTTTTTGGGGATAGTAATTCATAAAATCTGTGAATGATCATCATAGAACTAAATTATGAACCATTGATATATATATATATATATTCTCAAAATTTATAGTGAGCATGTTATACTAGAAATGAAAGGATGTCAAGACATTTATGAAAATGTACAACTAATGTAGAGTTATTTCAAAAATAGGGAAGACAACCTCCTGCATGTGAAATACATTTATGTGAGATGGCATGAAATATAGTCTTATGATAAAAGATTAAAATAGACATAATGGTTCTTAGCTATATCTTGTTACTGTGGTGAGAACAATTGAAACCAATGGCATAGTTGAAGCTGTGGCCTAATGACAATTAAGTTGACATGCCAATATGTAGGTTGTGTTTGTCGAAGTAGTTCCTATTGTGATTATTGAAATGCTTTTTTTCCCATAGAGTTATTTTATAAGACAATTAATCATAGTCTAAAAATAAAATGCAATGTCTGCAATCTAAATTTGGCTTCCATGAAAGAATAAAGAGGAAAGCTAGTATTGTTGAAGAATGTTCTATTCTAAATGACAAAAGTTAGAAACATATATGGATAGAGTTTTTGTTTGGTTTTTTTTAAAGATTCATTATTATTGTGGAAAATGCCATATATCTTGTATAATGTTGCAAATATATTACACTTCTATGCATATAAACAAATTCAAATCAGCATATCAATAAAGAGATAGGAACTAGCATATCAATATGCATTAATTTAGAATCTTTTCATTGTTACTACTGTATCTGTAATGAAGTTCTAGTTACAAAAAAAAGAGAAAACAACATTAATTTTTAATGTTTTGATGTGAATATGCAACAAATTTGTAGTGATATCTTTTATAGCATGAATAGTAAAGTCTATCTCAAAAAAAATTCATGGTGTTTTGAAAAATCTATGTTGTCATGTCTTCAAAATAGTCCTACATCCTTAATCCTAAAAAAAACAAGATAGAAACAAAGAAAACAAAAATGAAATATATCAACAAAGGCCAAGAATAAAAAATTGATGTTTTAAAACATATATGCAATCCAAAATCAAAGAAAACTCATAGGCTTTGAAGTATTGTTCATTCTTGTTTAGCAAAGTACACTATATCATCCATTGCAATTTTGAACACACTGGTTGACTAAAAATTTTAATATCAAAAACACAGTTGTTGAAATATCTTATGTATATTGGTCAAAAGATATTGATATTAGTTATGGAAGTAATGTCTCTATCAAAGGTTTTTTCAATATACATTCAACCTTTCCATATTTTGTATTGACATTTCACACCAATTCATGCACAAAGGAATGGCCTAAATTTGGTGGACATGTTGGATAGGATAAAGAAGCATCCTGCTAAAGATCTATTGATAAAATTGCACGGTAGAAAGAATTGCATACTTGTTCAAATGGAGCTGAATAAATGTTTTTTGTCTTTAGCATT
Organism: Torreya grandis; assembly: GCA_037957365.1. Lineage (NCBI taxonomy): Eukaryota > Viridiplantae > Streptophyta > Pinopsida > Cupressales > Taxaceae > Torreya > Torreya grandis. The sequence continues at coordinate 2,278,190 of JARHVA010001049.1, read as the reverse complement.
CCCATAGCCTGTAGATGTTACTATTATTTTTCCTTTTTTGGCAAAAAAATTGAAGAAAATGGGGTAAAAAATAAAAATAAAAAAGAGGATGCTTGCCTTGATGCTTGCTCCAATTATTTTTTGCAAATTATTTTTGGTTGTTTCATCAACTAGTGGATCTATGAAAGATGCAGCATTTGTCCATAATGTTCGAGAGCCTTTTGGACCTTTATGTATAATTTTTTTGAAAATGTAGATGTGATGGAATTTTGACATTAGTTACACCTATATTGCATGGCAAATTTTTTGGTTCTATTCTCCAAGTTGAATTTATGATTACATAGTTATAGTTAATTCATAAATATCTCTAATCATAATTTATTGAAGTATAAATTTGCAAGGAAGAGTATAGGCTTAAAAATGTAGTATTGTATTCTATTCTACCATATTTAACATATAAGGTGAATTGAGCATTTGTTTGCTATAAATTTGTTACCAATGCCCCAAATGAGCCCACTAAAAATAAATCATCTAAATCTATGACATAAATGATTGTGCTACTCAGTATGAGTATGTGTTTCTTGCAAATAGTAGGGATGTCCTGCATGTTTGTTTTTGAAGACAACACCATACAAAAAGCAATGTATCCTCTCTCACATTTTATTTTTTCCTTTATTAGAAAGTCTAAAATTTGAATGTTATTCCCAGTAGCTATATGTGTCTCAAATTTTACAATTATTTTATTGTTGATGTTCATTGTTATTTCCATTTGTCCATAGACATCAACCAAATCAACATGAAATATATTGGACTTTATTGGTAAAGAAGGATTCATAACATGGTCAAGTCCATATATTTTTATAATATATCCTTTAAAAATAGTGATGTTTTCCTAGTACAAATATCCAATATTGTGCATGGTGAAGTTGTAATTGTTTGTGTGTTGAAACAGAAAGGAAGAAAAGTGTTTTTTTTCCAATAGCATTTTAAGAAGAACATAAGCAATAAACAAAATTTTATTGTAAGGCAAAAGAAATAAGCAATGGAAAGAAAAAATAAAGAGAAGCATAAAATTATTTGGGTGTCACCATTTTTGTAATTGTTATTCAGCACAACTTGTAGATCTATTATATTAGATGAAATGTCTTGTTGTTTTTAACTTGCTTCTTCTTTGCTTGAAATGTCTTTGCCTGATTCCATGTTTTTTTTTCCTTGATTTTTTTAAACAAGATAACTTTTATTTCAGGTTGTCTTATTAAAAAGTGTAAGAAACAAATACCATAGTTGTGCGCATTAGAGAAAGGTAAAAAAAACAAGAAAAACATTGTTTATGTGGAAAACTAGTTAAGTATCTTAAACATTATGTCATTTTTTTGTTTTTTAGTTCTACCTATATAAGAATACATTAAACATAGTCCAAAACATGCAAACGAGAAAAAGGTTGTGAACAAAAACCATGTTTGTTGGGTATCAATTATTGACATTCAAGTATTATTATCTAGGATAAAACAAATTGCATTATGATTAGTCCAGTATGTATCTATTGTTACGATCTGATTACATTGACTTGTGTTGTTTTACCAAACATGATCAATGAGCTCATTTGTAGATTGCTTTTCTCTTTGTCTTAATAAATGCATATTGAAAATATACAAATGGTTTTCAATCAATATTATTATTTTATTGGAAATAGACATATTGATGTTAAATTCTCCTAATATATATGTTTCTTTTGTTGTGTTTGCATTTGACAATATTTTTTCAATGACATTGATGACATCCAAGATAGAAGTATATAGGGATGCATACATATTAATAATTGGGGATTTATGTATATGTATTGTGGCATTTATTGTTATTTCCTATATTTTGTTTGTAATGTATTGTAATGGTTTTATTGTCATAACATGATTTCTAACACATTTCATTATACCATGGACATTATAGCCCATGTTATAAGTGAAAAAGTCTAGAATGTGATTAAATGAATTGCTAGATGTTATATATGTTTCTTGTAAGCATAAAATATTACATCTCATCAGGTCATAGTCATTGGCAATGTCCTATACATGAGGGTTAAGTCTATGAGTATTCAAAGAGCATATTCTAATAGATTAATATAATAAATTTGAGAGAATGCTATGATCAAATGACCATTTTTAATCTAATTCCAATCTTGACATTTTAATAAAAAAATTCTTGTTGAATATGAAGTTCTTTTCTATAAGTGGGCTTAGCAAATATAATGAATCTATGCTTTTCACATGAGAAAGAGTTGTATACACTAAACCATGCCTTTTTATTCAAGATGGATTGAATGTAACACCTTCCATGGTGATTCCCTAGGGCCTGTGTATTATACATGCATAGGTTAACTATACTGGAAATTGGCTTTGTACTATAATTATTTTCTTATGAACAGGTATGCGGGTAGGCATAGAGTCCAAAATATTGGCATCCAATCTACATCGATGTGGATTCTATACAAATGGACTTGCTTTGTCTTTTGCAAATGGCCAATTTGAGAATCATTAAATTTTATCCAAACAATGTCATAACTTTGGTCCTTGTCATATAGTTTAAATATGCCATTGGATCCATTGATAAGACCATCTTGCACGTCATAATTTTCAAAAAAAATGTCAACCATCATATTAGGTTTTAGTATGATTTTAGTTGGAAAACATATATTATTAGCATGTCCTTTTTTTCATTGTATGTATCATCTTCCTTGTCTATTGCATGAATAACACATTTTTTTTGTGGAACAAGTGTCAGCATCTTGTTATTGTGTGCTTTAACATTAGCCTTTAGATTTAAAAAGGTATGGGAACATAGGATTAGCTAGTCTTGGATGCAAACATTTTTTATTTAGATATGTTATATCATCTATTGTGTGTGAACATGTATGTATTCTATTCAAAATTGAGATAAAAGTTTCATCTATTTGGTACATGGTTTATTGTAATTGATAAAAAAAATTACGTTTTATTGCGAAAAATAATATGCAATTAGTTCATTGTTAATTTTTGGATGCTCAAAAAATAAATAGTCATTCATGGACTAAACTTTATATAAGTCTCCACAAAATATCATGTCAATGTTTCTAAAGTGCAAAGTTGGAAGTTGCATTATGTCACACAATCGTCTGTCAATGTAATATAACATTTTTGCTCCTACAAGTGATATTTCATCTATTAGCACTATTCATAATTAGTTTTAACGTTTGGACAATGCATCCAGGTGTTAATTTTTTAATGGAATAAATTCTAATTTATTAAATGGAAACAAGAAAGATGAATGGAATGTCACTCTACCTACATTGCATGCATATTTCCCTATGTATGCAAGAATAAGGCCTTTTGGCTTGCATGGATAATTTTCAATATATTGAGAATAAATACATATCAACATTTTATGTATACATTTTGTTTTGAAAGTATTTCATGTTCTTGAACCTCCTAATAAGAATAAAGACAATGGCTTGCCTTTATTTTTGCATTTTTTACAAGAAAAATCTTTAATAATTGCCTGTTGTTCTTCATTTGACATATGTCTATGTTTTTAGTAGCTAGAATTATCAAAGATGTATGTATGATGGACAAACTCAAATGTTTTTTTACTTTGGTGACCTAAATCAAAGTTTTTTACTAGAAATTCCATGTGTAAATCATATTATTCCTCCATGTCTTTTGCTTCATCTATATAGAAGCTAACTTTAGATGTGTTAATAGTATCAAGCTATACTTAGTCAGTAGCATGTTATATGCTTCCCCAAGAAGGATTTATGTCATAATTGAACTTTGAATCATTATTTTTTATAATATTCACATGTGATTTGTATAATTCTCTCCATGTTTCAAACCCTTGCTTTAAACTATTTTCATTATTCTAGAATGGCACATATAACAATAAGTGTTCATGGAAATAATTTTCAATATCAAGATGTTTGTTATAATTAACAAAGCATATAACATGAGTTTTATTTATTTTCAATGGCTTTCCATTTTTATAGTAGCTAGAAAAAAATCCAGATAAGCAAATATCGTTGATGGTTGTAAGATGCACAATGTAATAGTCTATAAGAGATTGACATTTTATATTTTTAGAATCATCTAGCTCATATCTAAGAATAATTTAAGGTTTTAAGATAAATGTTTGTTCATCAATACTAGATGTTTTTACAAAAGTGCATATCCTTGAATATGGTTCAATGGAAAATATAGCACCAAGTGACCAGCCTATTGTGCAGGCATCTATTGATATTTTAGCATCACATTTCCTAGTCTATGCAACATCTAAATAGCATCTATATTCATTGTTTCATGCTATTTTCATATTTGATGAAAATCATGCATGGTTTTTTAATTTCCTTTTGTCATATGCAAGCTACAATATGTTGTCACAACATAAGCATTTGAAATAATTTTTGAACTATATTTTCTTGCCATAAATATGGCGTGTTTCTTATAAAGCTATTGCTATATAATTATGATGGTGTACAAGCTAGGAAAACAGTAGGTTGTTTAATTTTAGCATGGATTTTTGCTATGTATTGGGACTCAGACATATGTATGTCTTGCAAGAAGGTATTGAAGTTGTTAGAAATAGTGTATTGTTATGTACTTAGAAATAAGTAAATGTCTTTTAATTTTACAATTTTAAGTTCTTTTATTTTTGTAGATGGTTCAAGTATTATTGTTTGTTTCATTGGCATTTGAGGGAAATTGTATCTACACGTTTTATCTTATTTTACTACAACTTTTAGTGTGATTGTGTATATGAAATATCTCCACATCATTATCTAACATAGGAGTATCACAAGTTATGTATGTGTCTATAAAATTTGTAATTGTTAAGTTCTTATCTTTGCCATATATCAGTGCATTATGCACCCATACCAACTAGTGATCATAAGCATTTCCTATTTGTTGGAATTCTATTATGCAAAAATAATCCATGATTTTTCCCAAAAATAATTCATGATTGTAAAGCATTTTTTTTAATGCATTGATTCAATGTCTATAATAATGTGTACATGTAACTAGATCCTTTTTTGTAAGAAATGAAGCATCTTCAGATTCATTGCATTTTTCAAATCTAGTATCTATTTTTTTTAATACTTCGAATTAAATTGGTTAAGCACATTTATAAATGGCTTCTAGCAATTTTTGACACTTGTAAAGGTCAAGAAAAATGTTGGTGGCCCTAATTGTTGTATCATGACGAATGCATTTTTTTAGACCTTGCATGTAATCAAATGAAATGTATATATTTTTGAATTCCAAATACCCAATTTCTAATTTTAGTATTCATTCTAAATTTGGCTTGTATTTGACATCTTTTGCCAAAATCTTTCTACCTTTTAATTAGTTGTTTCTAATTTGAACCCACATTGTCTTTCCTACTTGATCTATAATTTTTTTTACTACATTAAAAGTTAAATTTGTAAAATAATATGCAAATCGATGAATGGCATGGAACAATTCCCATTATGTTATTTTTTGATATGTATATTTTGTGATGAAATCCTCATCATGAGGGTCTCCAAAAAAATAGTTGGAAAATTCATTTCCTCAGAGTATTTATCTTTGAAAATGATAAGTGGGTGATTGTCTTCTATTGGTGTTATTGTGGTCATCTTGCCTTAGAACATAGAAATAAATCTCAAGTCTATAAAACTAGGTATTAGTGTATCCTTAGAGTAGTTTTCTTCAGAATCAAAAGACATGTTTGCTTCATTATTTGTATCAAATCCAAATTTACTCAAAACATTATTACTACTTGAATTGTCTCCAGCAATAGAACTCAACAATGGCTTCCATTTTGGATTGATTTGGCCATTTTGGGTAATGTACAATTTTCTTGTACATAAGTCTTCTAATGCTTTCATAAAAAGATATGGATGAATAACCCCTTGTTGATATGAATTTTTATATTCTAATTTCATTTTTAAAACCATATCAATTATTGTTCCTTCATACATATATTTGGTGATGCTTTCAAAATTTTAATGATATTTGATGACACATTGATAATGGGACCTTTTATCCCAATCTGAAGTTTGTTATAGCCTAGTTCTCTTATTTGTGAAAATGTTATTCTCAATGCAACAAGACTTTCTTCAATATTTGATAGCTTAATCCCAATATTTAACTATTTTTTTTCTTGATGTTTATAGGTGTTGCAAATCTAGGAAGCACTTAGCTTTTTAATGACTAGTTACAACTTGTGCATATTTTTTTACAAATTACTTTATTACTTGCTATAAATTGTTGTCATGTGTCTACTTTAGCTTGTTTTAAAATAATTACACTTTTCTTAAAATTTAATGTTTTGAAAATGTAACAAACATGTATAGGAGTATCAATGATTTTTTGTGAAAAAAAATTGTACTAGCTTTCTAATAAGGTTCTTGAAAATTTTCTTTTGCATGGACTTTCCAGTTGCAATTTTCAATGTTTTAAGAAATGTTTTTTATCACTATTATATTTCCATGAATTTTAAAATCTTGGATCTACTTTACATCTTATTGTTGCATCATCAATTATTCATAGTGTATATGATCTATATTTGTTTCAAAAAAAAATTGGGCATGAAATTTGTTCCAAAGCAATTATCATAGATTTTGTTAATTTATTGACTAGATGATGACCATAGATGTATAGTAATTTTCAAAAAATATGAAAACCATTTTATAACAAATTCTTCACCTTCTATTCCACTATCATCATAAAATCAAACCCATTTTTATTATATACCCTTGCCAATTTGCAATGGTTGGTATGTTCTTGAAAAAATTATCCTTTAGATTTGTTTCCAAATAAGCATATGCATTTACATCTCCTAAAACAAAGGTGTTTCAAAAATAATGTTCCATATAATGATGTAAATACCATATATTAAAATCTTTAATTATCAATTGGTAAAAATCATTTAATATGCTATCGCCACAACTAAATGTTTCTTCTAATTTTTTTATCAATCCATTTAGCTACAATTTTGTAGCATTTACTTCCCAATGAAGAGAAATCATAGTGTAATATCTAAACAAAGATAATTGTCTTAAATAATATTTAATATTGTTTAATTTATTATAATATAATGGTTCATAATGCCCATACACTAGTTTCCTATCATGAAAAAGTATGCAATAAGGAAGCAAATGTGAATGTTGATTAAAGTGCAAATGTTTTTTCTTGTTCATCAGAGACCAGACATAAAAAAAAATGTTGAATTATTTATAAATATATGTTATGCAAAAATTGTCATCATATAAACCATGTTATCATTTTGATGTGCATGCAACTGTTAAAACTCACATCTATTCAAAATATGCTAAAGTATCATATGCATGGTGCAGCCTATATATTTCTTTAGGATTCAAATCTAGTTCTAAGGATCTCAGTGCAACTTGATCATTCTTTTCCAATCATCCCTATAGAATTTATTTAATTCCAACATGAAGTTATGTAGATGTGTATCAAAAATTCAATAAGACTTGAAATTCATCAAACAAGCAATTGCTAACATTGTATTTAAATGAACATGTTCTAAACAAATTTGCTTTATCCAAAGCAATGTCTATATTATCATAACCATTTCTGGTGACTGGCCTATATTCCTCTACATATATGAATTAGTTGGTGCCATCTACATATGCCATTTTTTTGTTTTTTATGCATCGATAACTTTCCTTAATGTTCATTGGATCATTATTTGACATCTACTACGAAAGTGATTAAGCAAGATAAGAATTTAAGCCAATATAAAAAAAATGGAAGATATTTATTGAATGCTAGTTATCACAAGTATAAAAAGTTTTTGATTTATAAAAAAAATAATGAATAACACCAATGATCTAGTTATGACAACTAACATTTGTTAAGATAGTCACCAATTTTGTGAATAAAATGCAGCTTATTTAGCAATATGATACATGTGTTAGATACACACAAATAACCCATAAACAAATAATAAATATGTTTCAAGTGATCGAATTAGACATAAAGTATGTTATTTTTTTATAATAAATATCAAGATTCAAAAGCAATGTTTATTTGTTTATTCTTTGCTCAGGATTCAAAATCATAAATTCATCGATTAACTAGCTCTAATAATTCATTAAGTTGGAATTGCCCTATAGAAATTAAATGAAAACCACTTGCATGCAAATCCCTATCAACTTAAAATTTGGTAATGGTTCTATAGATATTGAATGGGATTCACTTGCATGGTAGCCACCAATGGACTTAAAATCTAGGAAATTCCCAATAAACTTTAATAAGATCACAAACTAATATATGGAACAGTGAACATGTAGATAAAAACATATAAAATAACCAATCACAAATCAAAATATTCATAACTTCAAAAAATCAAGAACTACTCAAAATAACCCTTGAAGGATATATTTAAGGTACACATCATAGTATATCATATGCAAAGTTGTCAAATAAATAATGATATTTTAACCCCTTGACACAAAAAGTCTTAAGAATATGCAAAACAAGTAGACTTGATAGAAAAACTAGAAGTAGTTATCAAACAACTCCATAGAATGAGTGCAAAATTGAAAAAATAACATTGACAAAACTTAAAATAAACCAAAGAAATAAGGAGGATTATAAAATAATTGTAGTGCATAGAGAAAGATCCATAAGCAATAGTAAACTAAAACCAAGCCAGAAAATATTTTGAAAATGAACTACAATAAAAGACATAATCCAATGGTTTAAGTAAGCAAAGTTATTTTGTAAATGACTTTATGCTAAACACACCCCTGTATAATAAACACAATTTCTAAACTCTTCTACAGAAAGAATAATACTCAAAGCTTGAGGAAACTAACAAGCTATAAATCACAAACCATAAAATCGCTAGACAATACACAAAATAGGGTCTATAAGCCCATCATATTTGTCATCAAAGCCATGTTCAATGGCATCTAAGACCCAATTTTGATATCTTTATGGCTATAAACTATCAAGAACTTTTTATTATGACCCATTACAAATAGTTTACTTAATTTATTTATATTTGAAAATTATTACGAGGATATTAAAAGCAAGATCAAGAATAGTTTAGGGTCTATGTTATGGCATCAAGGTAGCCAAAGGAGAGCACCATATTGTGGTTATGTGCATATTTTGGACTAACAAGAGAGATTTCTTGAAATTATTAATACATATATTATATAGAGTCTACATGCAAAATAGATTTATAGTTGAGATGATTTATCATAGGCATAAACATAGGATAATGTGTAAATGAAATGGATTACTCTATTTTAGGCAGCACAATTGTAGTTTTTTTTGCCTAGACATCAATTCATGTCTATATAGCAACACACACACATGAATCAATGCAATTTCAAAGTAAATGTCATATCATATATCCATTTGATGACAACATAACAATTCTTACAAATTAATGAAATAAGTACACATAGTTCCTTAAATAGAAACCAAGTAAATTGATGATAAATATGTATTATATTTTTATTGATTCTAAAGCTACGTGCCAAATAAAATACATATTTTATGAACCATCACAAATAGTTTATTTATATTTGAATATTATTATGAGGATATTACAAGCAAGCTTGAGAATAATTCAGTGTCTATGCTGTGGCACCAAGGCAGCCAAAGGAGAACATCAATGTGCAATTATGTACATGTTTATGTGCATGTTTTGGACTGGTAAGAGAGGACTCTTAAAATTATTTATATAGATATTATACAGAGTATGAGTGCAAAATAGATTTACAGTCAAGATGATTTATCACATGCATAGACATGAGAGGATATGCAAATAAAATGGGATACGTTGTTTTGGGTAGGACAATTGTAGTTATTTTATCCTAGGCATCAACCCATGTGTATATGGAAACATACACACATAGAACAATGCAACTGCAAAGTAAACATCATACCATATACTAACAAAACAAGTATAGATAGTTTCCTAAATAAAAAACCAAGTAAATTAATAACAAGCTTTCCAAACCCAAGATTCCAAATTATTCATGTCAAAATAATTGAAAAGAAAGAGAGAACTTGCATGCTAAGTTTTTTTTCTTTTCAAAACTATGAAATTATATATAATTTTTAAAAATTATAGGGGCACTTAATCTATTTTAAAATGATAGCCATGTTCAATACTTCACCTACATGACATGATATTGATCAAAATGTCAATAAAATAAGATGTACACATTTTAATGTGATTATAGTAATCATTAAAATATGTTAAATATATTCCTTTGGTTTGGTCTAGCTAGGTTCTAAACTGATTAAAAAAATTGGCATATGTATATAATATTAGTAGCAATTTATTTGGTTTTAGTAAACTTATATAATTTATTAGTTTTGACAATGTTAAGAGTTAACCTAAAATATATATTTTATTTTTAGTGGTGTTTTTCAATAGATTAATTGTAATGGTATACTAATAACCAAACTCCTTTAACATAATTCTAAAATTTAAGAGTTATTCATTCTACCAAAATTTTAACTCCAAAATTGTTTTAATGAAAATAGTCGTACAAAATGTTGATTTCAATTAATTAATATTAGTAACATATTTATCTTTAAAAAAATATAAATTTAAAGGATTTTTTTTCAATAAAATAAAAATTATATAAAAAAGTAAAAAAAATTACAAGTATTTCATTCGATAAAGAGCATAGTATTCCAACCCATATTCAAATATATCAATAGAATATTATATAATTCATAGTATTTTCCATGACACATTGGCATTTCTTCATAATAATTTAAACATGGATTTGGTATATTCTAAATAGTATGCATATTTATAATGTAAATGATTATTATTAGACATTTGCATAACTTAGTTCCCACAACATATATATACACACTGCAAAGGCAAAGACCTAGTATAAACACATAAATGACACTTGATAGAATATTGCATGAATGAGTGGGCATAATATTGCTCAATCTTAAATATATCAACCAATACACCAAAAAAATAATGTCCAAATTAAGGAAAACTTATCTCATAGTAAGTTTTTCACTACTTCGCATTAAAAAGTATTGTTTCTAACATCAGTTCAAGAAAATAGTTGTATATCAAAAAAATTATGTTTCTGATGTTCAAGAATTTATGAAGAATGACTTCAAGTCCTTAGATCACTCTAGAATAAAAATAGGAGACTAAATAACCATAACATTATATAAATAAATGGCATGAAATAATCAAAAACTTAAACAAGACTAGCCAACATATTAATATCAAGGTCAGAAGATGAACCAAACATGACAAATAAGAGTGATCAAAACACTACTAAACACTTAGTTTGTTCTTCTCGAGTTTCCCACATGGTAGGTTCTATTATTTAAATGACTCGCACGGGCCAAAAAGGGAATGTCAAAAGCAAACTACTTGACCAACCCATAGCTTTTCAAAAATATACATTAGAAGGCTATTAAAATAGGCATTACAAGGGGTGTTAAAATGAAAACCCATAACTTAACAATATCCATTTTAGGTACAAGATGATAAGAAAAGGCACATACTTCACTCTAGGGAATTGATAGTGTCATAGTGAAAAATAATGGTAATGATAATAGCACAAAAACAAATGTCATAAAACAATCAAAAACTTAAACAAGGCAAGTTAACATATTAATATTAACAGCAGAGGATGCACCAAATATGATAACTATGAATTATGAAAATCCTATTGTGGAAACTCTCATAATTGACATCAAATGTCTAGATTAATAAATGGATTTTAAATTTAGACAAAAAATTCCTGACAATGAAAAATGAAGGGATGCACTCTCTTTTTGCCAATAGTGCCAATTTTTCCAAGTTTTTTTCTTAGGTCTACTGCATATAATTGATTTTAAAAGTGGCAATGGCAAATGCAAATGCATAGTCCATTTTAATGAAAAATATCTAATGGAAAATCTTGCATGCTTCACTACACATTATGAAACTAGCCATTATCATTTATGAAGAACCACAGATGTGAAAACACTTATGAAATAAATGATACTTTTAATCAAAAAAATCACTGGATTTAGAGTACATGACATGACCTAGAGAAACTTCAGTGAAAATAACAAACATTCAATCTTATGAAACCATGACCTCATGTTGTGAAATAAAGAATAATTACATAAATACCTACGTAGCTTTTGCAAAACCCAGGCAACATAGACAAATCCTAATATTCCTATCAATATTTGACTTGGATGTAGGTGCAGGCACCACCAAGATTTGAAATCAAACCATGGCTACAAGGTAAATTTCATTTCATTTTCCTTTATAAAATCATGTTGCTACAACAAATATAATCATAGAGTAAATCTAACCTTAAATGTTTGCCATATTGTTTTTCAAAACACTTCTCAATAGACATAGAAAGACATTGCACTTTCATATAATATTATTTTTCCTTTAAATATACACTATTCCAAAAACAATATGCACATGTGACCAACATAAGCTAGAAATGCCATTCATTTAAATATATTAAAACTTTAAGAGCAAAAGAACCATTCATTTTAAACCCTCATAATGAAAACCACTAAAGATACAGTTAGAGATGGAGAGAGTTCAATATAGTTCATGAAAAGATGTAGTAATAAGGAACCCAATAGATATTTTTACATATAAGACCATTTCAAATTTTAAAAGAATTAATTTTAGCTATAAATAGCTACTTCTAAAATTCATAGAAGAAAATAACCATGAATCCAAAGTACCAATAAAATAGAGATCCATATCATACAAGTAAATCAATCTCTATACTTTCATGTATCCACATCAACAACTATTTAGCTCTAGCATGCATCTCATACAACAAACCATGTGTGTATATATCCTTATGCACATATCAGTATATATGCATAGAAATGAATGCATATAAATTTATATATAAATAATCATTATATATTAATAATACCACCAAAGAGGATTCATACCTACATAAATTTTTAAAAAACCAGGTAGTGTAGACAAAACCTAATAATCCTATCAATATTCAAATTGTATGTAGGCTCCAGCACCACTAGGAGTTAAAATCACACCATATCTATGAGTAACACAAAATGGAAATCTATCCATAACATTGTGCATATGCACCCAAGAAATAGTAACAAGCTTCTACAAACTTCTAATTGTCTATAACCTATCGCCATGTTCTGTTAAGATTTAATACATCATTCAATATGATTCCCTTAAACCAAACAACCTGCATCACATAAAACCTAGCAGATAAGTTAATGCCCATCCTCAATAAAATCTAGGTGGACAATAACACCTAAAAAAATGCATCCAATCTGCTTGCAAAAAATAACCTTTTTTGTTTTTCCTTTAAAAAAACTCACTACTCTATTTTGTAAAAGTCTAATATTTTATTATTGGCACACTAATCCATGTCATCTAATTAGAAAATAGTTTAAAAACTAATTTCAAGCTAAAGTGATGAATTAATCTATAATTCAATGTGATTCCATCAAAATAAACAACCCACATCATGTGAACAAATATAACATTAAAATCCTCATTATACAAACCTAGCAGAAAAGTTAATGCCTAGCCTTGATCAAAATGAGGTGAGCAATAACATGGAAAAGAATTCAGCCAATCTCCTTGCACAAAATAACCTTTTTTATTTTTCCATTAAAAAACTTGCCACTCTACTTTGTAAAAGCCTAATATTTTCTTATTGGCACATTGATCCATGTCATCTGATTCGCCAATCATTTAAATATTAATTATGGGTTAGAACCAAATGGTTCCTATAGTCCCTCCTTTTTGGACTAATAATATTATATGGATCTTTATTTTAATGTAAAAGTATATATATATATATATATATATATATATATATATATATATATATATATATATATATATATATATATATATAAACTTATAATTTTTTAAAAATTAATAATAATACTAGTACAAATGTCTTAAATATATCTATCTAAAAGTTGCCAATACATTTTGATTTTAAGGTGCCATCTTGAATTTTTAAAAAGAGACATTAATTATTGACTATTAATTTTATCTGTATATTTCTTTGTGATTGGTGATAAATGGTGTCAAACTAGTTACATCATTACATTGTGCTCCAAAAAACATTCCAAGGAAAAATTGGGCTCCAAACTCCACTGTATGCCCATAATATCATGATTTTTTATATCCTTCTCGAAGCAATAAGGAAAATCCCATATGAAAATAAAATTAACATCAAATTTAAAGTCAAAACTAACCTATGATAATAAAATTGACATCAAATTCAAGGTCGACCATTTTTATTGACATTTCATGTTATTACACTCCACCACAAACCCTGATTGTTATTGTTGCTTATGTCTATCAGTGTAAATTATATTTAGTCACTTTTGAAGCACAACCTAGGGTTTTATATATCTTTGAAACTGTTTCTATTTATGAAATTTAGTCTTTATTGACATATTATTTAATTAATTCCACCATTTATGGACCTCATAATAAGATGGTGCTTATTGAGTGTTATTAACCCTCAACATAGACCCCTTAAACTCATGTTATTTTCCTTAAGTTTTATATATTGATTTCCTTTTGGGATAATGTGAATATTTTTTTATGTTACATGTATTATATCATGTAAATAAAAATGAGTAAATATCAAAACAATACCAATGGAATGCATTTGTCAAGTTATTTCAGACCTTGCCTCATGCCTAATAAAGCGTGATCACACTTCTACCATTAACTATGATAACATCCAAACTTTCAAACAAGTTTCCATAAACTTGTGGGTGCACATTTATAAGTTCAAATTCATATGAGATTCACCTTGTCATGTGTTATTAAATTTAAGTATTGAAACCTTATGTGAATAACCTACTAATGGATTTGGATTAACTTATTATATCTTGTTATTGTATTCATTTCATTTATATTTGTTTGACATTATTAATTAAACATATATATATATATATATATATATATATATATATATATATATATATATATATATATATATATATATATATATATATATATATATATATATATATATATATATATAGTTATATTGTTATATTTAGTTTTAATCCATTTATTTACAATGGTAAACACACATTACCTTATATCCCTAAGGTTAGATCTTTCCCATGTTGTGATAATTTTAAATTGTGTAATTTATCTATAGTTAATTTCATTCCATGCTCCTCAATCTAAAATCCCTATATCCTATTTCACTTGATTCTCTTTCTCTTAATCCATAGGTTATATCCATTGTTGAAAGGTATTAAAACCCTAGTTTTCTTACATGTGCATTATAATTGTGTTATCTCTCATTGATTTGAATGTAAATGTTAGATTAATAATTTCCAAAACCCTACCCATTATCCATTGGAATTAGTATTGATTTTAGCATCCATGTTTTAATTATATGAAAACTTTCTCTAATGGTTACACAAACTGGTTATGTCAATTATGATGTAGGATCCTATCATAATGTATTGTTTCCTTACATGTATAGTCCCATATTGTAAGACATTAGCATGGTGGTATCATTATTTATAATTTTCATTCTATTTTATAAAATGCTAGTGTATATGCTAAAATATGGCTCATTCACTATGTCTTTAGCACAAAATCATAAAATGTTTTAATAAAATCTCAATGATCTTGAAATATAAAAAAATGAATATTCTCCCATACACACTAGCATTTCATGTGTGTATTTCTTGCATGCTTCATGTATTTATCATTCATACTTTAGTTCCCTTAGTAAATCCCAATATGATTATAGAGAAATCATAATTCCTCATCCCAATTTATAAAATCATCAGTGCATGATGACATACTATAAGGTTAATAAAAAAGTGAAATGGAGGGCTAAAGCTCAACATGAAATAGTCCATCCCCGAGTATTAAATAATTAAATCACCCCTAAAAATATTCCTCAATCACCTAGGCTTAGATTTTAAATATAAAATGATTGTGATATCTAATATCAACTAAAAAGCACCCAAGAAAAAATATATAAAGAGTAATCACAAGATCAAATGTTTTAAAATATATCTTATATAAATCATTATAGGATGCTATCAATTTAAGTGATACCCAACCATCCCACTTCACTTCTATTGTTAGATACTTGTGTTTATGCCTAAATTTGGTACAAGACCTTTTTTCATATATTATTATCTCAAAATTATCTTATTTCATATACTTGTGTATATTTGCATAGTTTTATGACTTATTCAAACCAAAATTGGTTTTTGTTTATCTCTTAAACCTTAAAATAGCCTAATGCTTAAATTTATCTAGTGGCATCTTTGGACTAAATATCAAATGTCATTTTGATCCTCATTAATATCATAACCTCTATTTACACTATGTCATACTTGTACCCTACTTGAGTCCTCCTTAGCTAGACTTATTTATTGTGCAAATCTATCCTTTTTTCCTTTGTTGGTCCTTTTTATCATTGCCACTAACCTTTCTCCTTAAAATTTTATCCTTATCATTTGAAATGTTAGGTAATGTGCACCTAACTTGTCTTAGAGTATCCTATATATAACAGTCATATCAAACCATTTAGGATAATCAAAGGATCATTGAAAAGAATATAAAATCAAGGTCAAGTCCTAAAGCAAAGCCAAGCATCAAATATATGTTTTCCTCCTAATTCAGTTTGAGCTTCATCAAGTCATATCTTACACATTTGAGATAGATTTGTTTATCTTGGTGTATCATCATCCCCTTATATTCAATTAAGCTTTTATTTTGCATGTAGATGCATCATCACTTCTGTGGAAGAGGAGTTTCCAAACCATTGATCAAATTCTTCCATTTACACTCACTCATAACTACATAGAATTTTGATTCTAACATGTGTGATATGTACTTCAAAATTTCACTTTAGTAGTTTAGAAACTCCATAACCCATTATTTATTTTGAAATTTTAAAGATAAATAATCAATAATTCAATAAATTCTACCTATCAAAACAAGGAAGTAAAGGTAGAAGAAGATTAGAAAATAAGATGCAGACTAGTAACAAAAAAATTAGCTTTCACAACCTTACATAGGAAAAAATTGATAGAGCAAATAAAAAATTGGTGGAAAAATATTATATAATGTGAATCTAACTATTAAAAAATAGTGCATAGTGTCATGCTATCCAAAAGGATCGAGAGGTCAAATCAGAGTTCATAATAGTGCACAGTCAACCTGCATAGTCATATGTCACATCCATATTCATAATTTTTTGTTAAAAAAATAAGGTGTGATCATTTATTAACCTTTAATTTAATTTTCATAGACTATTTCATTTACTACTTTGTCTTGTTACTATCATTAACCAATAGTGTGCCTACCTCTATCATCAATGGTAATACTCAACCTTGGAACAAACCTATCAAGATTACACCCATTCCTATATATGAGATAGTGAATATGATACATGATATCAATATTTTGTGATGGAAAGTGCTTATTTTATCCTTAGAACATGAAATATTTAAGGATAACATAAACAACAATCCAATTCATCATAGACCTATTCAAATTGAAATATTTTACATGCCTTTTTCACATGACTTGGGTATTTAAATATTCAAATTATTTGATGTTCATGGGGATTCCCAAGCACACCTTAATTCAAAATTAAATTCTATAGATTATTGTAAATATTATCCTTTGATGATACTTAAGTTCTTTCCTATAACTTTGTTTTGTGATGTCTTAATTTGGTTCTATGTTTTTTCCTAATGGTTCTTTAGATTCAATGGGATGTTTACAAAATGTTTTCTTAAAATAATATGTTACCAAAAATGGACCTATAACTAGGTTATAAATTATTCAACATCTTAAACAAGGTCCCACAATGAAAAAATGTGATATTACATCTTAATATTTTATTTTCATATGAGGTCATTGATTTATCAACCATTTGATAGTCAAATACAACATATCTTTATCAATAGTCTCATAACACTTAGTAAGGACAAGTTAATTAACACAACTTAAAAATATTCACTTATATCACATATAGAAACATTGATCTATATAAACAAGAATTATTCCAACCTAAAATTCAAATAACTACAAAATAATCAAAAATTCTAGTACTCATAATTCAACCATGACTTCATCTACTACTAAGGAAGAATAAACAAAAACACAAGATAATGAAACCATTATAGACAAATCTATATACTTTAAT
>JARHVA010001049.1:2100000-2255000 GCA_037957365.1 Torreya grandis | reverse complement strand
TTATATTCTAGACTATCCTATCCCAGACCATTTCAATTTTATCTCATTTTATCTTGGACCATTCTATCTTAAACATTATTCTTTTACTACTCTAGACCATTGCAACCTGGACTTTTATATTTCATAACCAATTATGATCTTTATTATGATTCATAGGCATTCTAGACACACTCAATGCTCATTATACAAAATAGTTCAGCTTGAATAGTATTTTGTAGCTTCTTCTTGTAGACAAGTGAACAAGGATGTATCAACACATTATTTTTTCCTATTGAAAGGTTCTTCAAATTTATCCTATACTGCATATTATTATATTATTATTTTTCTATTATTTGGTATGCATTGTCTCCTTGATAGGATCATAAAGGGATGTTGCAACTAATTTTAGTTGTTATTGAAACTCTTACTCTTGGATGTGCATATTTTTTATTATCTAGTTTTATGTACCATTGGTATATTCATGATCCACGTTGTAGCCAATTTAGCAATTGTTTGAACTCTTACCTGTAGAAGTGCATCTCCTCAATTAGGTAGTTCCCTGGTCCTTTTATTAATATTACATTTTTGTTGCTTATCCAAAAAACACAAACATTCATGAACCTCTATTTATTCTAATCTCATGCTTTTACCATTTTTGTGAGCAACCATTTGAACACTCTCACCATTTTATGATCAATTATCTCTTACATACATGCCATTTTGTGAGCCTATTTTCTTATTCCTCTAAAATGTAATCATATTTTATTATCATCACTTTTCTTCCATCCCATATCCTATGAGAACTACATTTGGCCTAAATTTCATGTTAGATCTTGTATCCATGAAACTATGTAGGCAATGCCCACTTGCCTCATGCATATGGAGTTAGATCGGCCACCCCTTCCTTTTCTTACATTTCCCCATTTTGTTTTGTGATGTTGTTTCCCTATGAGTAACTTTGTGTCCATTGTTCTTGTTTTGTTGTATCGGTGTCATTATTTCTTTGCTTAGGGGTCACCCTATTGCAAAGTGTAACGCCTCTATTACACATGCATGAAAATTTTATCTTCTATTTTCACTAACATCGTGATTAACCACTATTTTTGTGTGTTTATTTGATTTTTTTTTTTGCTTTGTTGTCTCTCCACTTATTTTTGTTGGTGTTCTTTTGTTTGTTCGTCATTTTATCTTTGCGTTGTGTTGTGTCTTTATTTAGTTTGTTGGGGTTTATTGTGTTTTCATTATTATTTTATTGATTTGTTATTTTATCTATTATTTTTTCGTTATTAATTCATTTTTATTAGTATTTTGTTATTTGTTTCTTGGTGTTTTGTTGTGCTTTCCTTTTAGTCTTTTGTTTTACTATTTTGTCTTATTTGTTATATTGTTTTTTTCGGTGGTGTTTGAATACATCTTGTAAACATTTTGAGTATGGCCTTAACTTGGGCTTGACTTGTTTACATTTGTATTTAACTTGTTTTATTGTTTATTTGTATTCCAAGTACATCATTTTCATACATGTGGTTCTTGATTATTCACATCTTTAATTTAGGTTATTTAAATAATTTGTTCTTGCTTTGATATATTCTTATTCCTAATTAAATCATATATTCTTATTCCTAATTAAATCATGAGTGTTCATATCTCAATTTTAAGTTAGGTTACATTTTTGTATTGTTATTCTTCTCTATTTATTTCTATTTGTTTGTTTTTTAAGCATAAATATTTGTAACTTTGATTTTGGTAATTTTTATCATTATCCTTAGTTATAAATATTTACATTTGAACCGGCCAATTGTAAATAGAAATAGAATCTTATTATAAGTTACTCATAATTATGATGCATAATTTCAATTTTCTATAGTAAACACTAGGTGATCAAAATCCAAAAGTCAATGAAGATCCAAAAATAATTTATGAACACACCATACCTAACATGAGACTCTATGCAATACTTGTATCTCTTGGCATACATTGTGAGTCTAGGTGACTATTTATATGATTAGTTTTGGATGTGCATCTCCTAAATTATATTATATCATCTAGTCATACATGAAGTATAATAAAAACATCAACATCCATATGCTAACTAAGGACGTGTATCTCCTGAACTAGCATATCAAAGAATATCATAAACAAGAGTAATATAAATGAACACGTCATGTGGCAATCAAAGAATATTAATAGTCCATGTATAATTAGTAATAAGCTAAAAATGAATTTCATACATATATCTCAAATAATGTTTCTATACATCGCAAGAATATTTATACATATCATAAGTACAAAAATAAGGAGCTAGAATAATCATCTCTCATGATGCTTATCCTTGGGAGGACTTTGTTGGAAAATCTAACCTATCTTGGATATAGACACTGTTGGTAGATGTGGTGGTGGAGGCTCCATAACCACCTATTATGTAGTTAGATGCATCACCAACCACTTTAACTATGTCCCATGTCTAGACCTAGAGGTTCATCTAGTCCATTATGACCTCGTATACTCTCTATAAGAATCCACTCTCTGCTCTACAGGAACTACCACATCATAAGTTTTCCTTTAATAGGATATCTCATCCTTCATTTGCAAGGCATCATCCTTGGCCAAAATCACATTAGCCAAGGCTCTCACTAATTTATCCCTTATATATGTCTTGTTTATCTGAGCCTCATCCCTCTCCTGTGCGATCCTCTTCATCTCTACTAGAGAAAATTCCCACTCACCAATTGTTGTCATAAACTCTACATATCATATGGCTAACTGGTCTTGAACCCCTAGTAGTTATAGCACCTATCCTCTAAGACCATCAATCTTTACATCTTTGGCTATGATGAAACCCTGTAGCTTATTAGTTTATCCCTATACAATATCCAAATGTGTTTATAACCCAACCATAGTTATTTGTGACCATGTTATCTTTGAGAGGCATGAAAAAGTCTCACTCTAGAGCCTATCAATTAATGCCTAGTCCTTTACATACCTCCCTATGCCCAATGGTCCTACCCCTCTTAATCTTTATCTTGATCATGTACCTGTCTTAGAGGGCCCTACCTCTCCTGATCCTATCTCATGTCCTCCATCACCACCTTTGGCATCCCCTGTATCCACATATTAGCCATCTTACTTGGTCATATCCACATCCTTTGTAGGATCCTACTATCTATGAGGCTATATAAATTGTAGTGGAATAGCATATAGAATGGTTGGTTGTACTTGTGCTTAACCATGTCACTATGTGAGGGCCTATCCTTGATCCCTTCTCATACATACCCATCTCTATCTCAAGACTGGCTTTTAGGGCAATGGCCTAATAAGTTGAATGGGTCTCACTTTGATCCACCATGTGGCATATGAATCAGTGACCCCTACATTTGGAACTCCTCCCACATAGTACCACAGAACATGAACCACCCTATCATAATCAATGACTACCTCTAACCTAGGCACTAGTGGCCCCCACTCTTTGATTTCCCTAGTTACATGTACAAACTAATGTGGACCATCTAAGACATCCTCTTGTATACCAAATTACCACGAGACTTGATTTGGCCTATACCTCTCTACCACATAATCATGTCACCCTATAATGCAGCATGGGGTGATCATGTACACAATTAAAAATAGGTCATCCACCCATGAAAACTATGTTCCCAAGTAGGGACACCAAATGAAATCCCCATCCTCCATCTCATCGATGGATCATCTGTAGTAAGGTAGATCCCCTAAGTTTCCTTGTATGCCTAGTATGTTAGGGTACCATCCCCAATACATGGGATCATTTGGTCCCCTCTGATATCTCAACCCTACTATCCATGTAATCATTATATGCTCCCAAGCCCATACCTACAATAGTGTGGTATGGCCTATGTTGTGCCCTCTCTTATACACTATCATGTGAAGATCCTTGTATAGTTATACAATGATCATAGGTCACCATGAAAAATGCATTAGTTTATCAAACATCTACTACACCATACCAATCAACTATAAGGGAAATAATTTCCCACTCTTATCAGGGAGCAGAAGGCTACTGACAATATCTATCAAAACCATCACCTCTGGGTGAATTATCCCTTGTCATGCCCTACTCTCTAGAGGCTAAGCCAAATCCTCCACTGTATCCATATCTATGTACTCATCCATAATATCCTAATCCACTACCCCTAATAAATCATATAGCATAGTCTATCATCCATCCCCATCTAAGTAATCTTAGGTCCTCGCATAGGCACCTGTGGAATCCAGTGTACATCCTCTAGTGTCACCGTCACCTCCTTAATTAGTAAATTAAAAGTAGAGGTCTTATAATTCCATCTCTTTGCTATTGCTAATAAATATGCTCTATTTTTATGGATCACTGGCAAGTATGCCAGGTGATAAAGGTCCACTACTACTAATATGCCCATGAGCTCATCCATCATTAGCCCCTACCACCACAATATTTGGGAACATCATTCCCATGATGTGATGACTATTACTTACTCTTGAAAATCCAAAATTGAGCATCATATCAATTACCTTTCTATCATATTTTTCTAATTTTTAGGCCTAGACTAGTCCTCTATATGTCTCTATCCCTCTTCTTCTAGTTTTGGACCTAGACTAATATCTTATGGGGCCCATTATACTTTTTTATAGGATTCTAACTATTGTTTTGGTGATCCCTTTATTTATCAAGGCATTCTCACTATTTTTCAGAGTGATCCCACTATTTATCATGACCTCACGATTCAGGAGGTCAATCTCGCTAATTAGTAGGGTGATCCCACCGATCTTGGTGAAACTACCATTTGACAAGGTAAAATTCACCCCATAATATGATTTCATTTTTTCTTTAGTGATCTCACTATTTTAACTCATGATCCCACTGAAGGGTCAGTGAGATCATTTCTCTCATTGCATTTATGTCATTTTGTGGGTGAACTAGTTATTTTCTAAATTGGGAAAATGATGGGATTGCTCCATCTACCACTTCTTACATGTAATAAATGCCAAAATTAAATACACAAAAAGGTAATTATCAATGTTCTACTCCCTATTGGTCATTGGTACTCTCTCACATGTTCCCCAAGATGATGGTGGTGGAAGATATTGGCCATTTTGCTCAGCTCTCTCATGCAAAAATTCTAGAACTTAGAAATTACTATAGATAGGGGTGTAAATAAACTATTTTTACCCCTAGGGGTCAAAATATAGTAGAATTTTCAAAATTTCCACCCCCTAAGCCTATAGTTTCCTCATTTTATCTTTATTGGGCTACTATTTTATCCCTACTAATCTATTTTTCCTCCCACTTTCTTCTAATTGCTCCATTTTTTAGCCTCTTTTGATGACATTAATGAGATTATATTTTTTTCCGATCGAGAGCCCACCCATCAAATATTTCCAAATATTTACATCTTCTCCTTGAGGGGGCATCATGGGCTTCCCAAATAATGTTTGGGGCATTTTTTAAACCTATTTCTCCATCATTCATGCAAACTTTAAAAATAGAAAATGGGAATGAAGTTTATTCCTTCTGATTATAGTGATCTTTTCATTCTTTGAAAAGACATTGCTTTAACTGAATGTTTTGCCATACCTTCTCAAATAGGGTAAAAACGTAGAAATCCAATTCCTATCACCATTTTGTTTAAATTGTCAATCTATGAAATATTTGGTGACAATGCACAATCTGGGCCAAAATCATTAAAATGCACTAAATAATTTGAACTTGTCACGTACATGTGCCAATTTAGGCTAATGTATCCTTGAATGGGGAAATTCATTTTATGTGATTATTATCTTTTCTCAAATCTCTTTGATTGAAATTTTGATCATATAAAATTATAATCTAAACCACTGAATTATTCTAATTTGGTAGCACACATCATGTGCATGTGTTATTTTGCATTCATAATGCGCTAACTATTGCAGTGTTTCATACGCAACTGACACCTTCTTCTGATTATACTCCAAACAAATTATGACAAAATAAAATGATATTTCCAACATGGTTGATTAAACATGAAATAGATTTTTAAAGAATTATAGAAAATTAAGCAAAGCCACTTAAGCAAATTAAATAAAATCAAGATCCTAAGTGAAAAATTCATGGAAGTTATTGAAAATCTATTAATTTTAAATTCATTCCTCAAATTTGCATCATCCCATAACACCATCAATAGGGTGGCATCCATAGGCTATTAATGAAACAAATATCAATATTCAGTTCTCTTATGCCTCATCAATGCCCCATTCTTCCAAATATTAATGGGAATATTTATAGCTTGTCCCACCAAACTTGAATCAATTCATGGCACCACATCTTGATCTCAATATGGATGATCATGGTTGGTTCTAAACATTTTCATAAATCTATAAATGTAGGCCTCACCATTTATTTAAAGAGCTTGAATTGTGCAATGTTATAATGTGGAATAGACTTCACAAAGTTTTACCTACTTGTATAAATTGATCATACTCATGAGCCTAAGCCATTGGTACACTAGGAAATTATGGAGGAGTAAGCTACTCATCATTGACATAAACTTGGAGCACCAAATCCAAGGGAAAACATGTTTTTTGGCAACTCTTGGAAGGGGGGACATTATTTGGAAGGTTTGGTAGTATTCCTTCTTTAAATAGCTCTTATAATTCATTAACAACACCTCATGATGGAGTGGGATTGATGTTTTAGTGTCTATATACTTTTTTATAAAGATTTTCTTGACTAATGCATGGACTAGAACATATTGTAATCCTACTCTATTGTTTGGTTCTTAAAAATGAGAATGAGAAAGAAAGCAGCAATGGGGGGAATAGGGACAAAATTGAACCTATCTCCTAAAAATATTATATGAATTTTTTATATACTTACATTCAGATTGCTACAATTAAAGAAGTATTTTTTTAATTTAAAAATGATAATTGATAAAAACAAATAATTCATAAAAATAAATTTATATATATATATATATATATATATATATATATATATATATATATATATAGATTTACGTATTAAATTTTTTATTTATTTTTAATAAATTGTTTAAAATAAAACATTCAAAATAAAAGTTTAAATGAGCTTTTAAAAAATAATAATAAACAAATAAATTCATAGAGGTATCGTAACTCATTATCTATAAATGGAAGAGGTTATTATTATCACTCCTAATCAAATTGAGTTTTTGTTGTTATACATATAAAGATAAATAGTTTAACATTATTATAAAAAATTAGATGTATTAAGTTTACACCTTTTTTTAAGTTATGTTATTATCTATGTTATGGTAGGATTATTGTGATTTTATTTATATTATAGTGTTGTGTCTTTGCATTCAATAATAATTGATACTTGATTAGTTAATCAACTTCACCAATAAATTAATGATCTTTTGATTTTTTTTAAATAACTAAAGATAAATACTTTGTAATGCCTACAATTTTACTATACAAAACTATTTGAATAGAATTATTAATGTATTATACCCCTTATTATTTTTCCAAAACTAAAAAATTATATTGAAATTAACATTTTTAATGTCATGACTAGTTTGTAAATTATCATCTTGGTTGAAATTCAAACCCTTAATAAGGGCACTAGACGCCAAGTCCCTGCAGGAGTTAGAATGATATTGAAGATGGGAATTGAAGTTTTTATGTAGAAGTAATTATTGTAAATGTGAATGCCCACATAGTAATAGTAAGTATGATATTAATATACTTTGATATTAGTATGATTGATAGTATTTTTTACCGAATATTCATCGATTCAATGATCTAAAGTAAGTTTCCTCTATGTATAGATGCGTTAGATAGTAGTTCATATTTTACTGCATTTGAGATATGCAAAATTCATGTGACTTAGGTCACAATCATGGTGTAAAATATAAATAGCTTGGCCACTACAACAGCTTCCATGCATTAAGAGAGTGTATCGGGTCCATTTAATGTATTTTTTTGGTCTGGAAAGATAATGTTTTCAGAACTTGTATGTAAAACATTATTGTCATTATTTGAGAAAGTTAATAATGATGTGGTTCATGAGATATCCAAGTAAAAAATAATTTGCACTCAAGAATGAGTAACATGAGTGAAATTAATAGTAAATGGTATCAAGTAAATAAGAATAACATTATATTGTGTCATTTTATTAATGTGATTGAGGGGTCATTCATTCAATAAGCATTGTTAACTTATTCATCATTTTCAAGGTGTTGAAAATAAATTGTTCCACGACTCAATAAAAAAGAGAAATGGATTTTTTTGAGAAAAATGTGTGAATTATATAATTTGCATGCTCCTCAAGGATTGCATAAGTTAAACCGATCATATTTTCTATTATTTTTGTGGTATTGGTCACCTTATTCACGTGATTGTGTTTTGCATTAAAAATATTTTTTCATGTATTAATACTTGTCGATTCACTTATAGTGATTTTTCACACAAACTTTCAATAACATTAATCCACTTAAAATACTTACTTAAAAATTTGATGGTTATTGCATTTTATTAATTTACATTACTTCTATTTTGTTTCTATCCTCCAATAACTAGAAAAAACATAAAACAATTTGTAAAAACTTAAAATTCATTTCAAAGGGGTCAATGAATTTATAGAATTACATAAAAGGAAAATCATGTTTCTCACAAACTAATGTTGGAACTTACATAATAACAAACTTTGGAAATTGAACTAATAAATAGTCAAATAATTTAAGCTTCTAAATGTTATGATGTATACAACAATCAATTTATAGATAAATTTGCATAGATATATAACCCAGATCTAGATCTCATTAGAGGCTCATCATTCAAACATTTTGATAAGTTTTCAATGAGTTTCCAAATAATATATGGTTTAAATCCATACATGGTTTTCTTCAAACAAAAAATAAATAATTTCTTCTTGGTCAATAGAAAATTGGATAGAAGTACACCCTTGATCTTCTTCAACATTTTGGTATGGTTAATTACAAGTCAAGTCCCTCTCTTTTTCAATCTAGGTTCACTCTTAATTCCACTTTAAATACTCTTTGTGATCCTAAATTCTATAGGTAGTTAGTTTGAAGTCTCACGTATTTGACCCATACTCACCCCTATATTTATTTTGTAGTTAGGCTTGTATCTCAGTTTGCACATGATCCTCATGACAGTCACTAGCAGGATGCTAAAAGGATTTTGTGATATTTATAGGAAACTTCCCACTTTGAATTATATTACACCAGAAGTTCTAATAAGTTGGTTGGATATACTTATTTAGATTAGGTAGGTTTTATTGATGATAGGCATTCCACTGATATCTATCATTTTGTCTTGGTTATTCTCCAGTTGCTTGGGCTTGTAAGAAGCAACAGGTTATTGCACTTTTATATATAGAGGTAGAATAAATGGTAGTATTCATAGTGAGCTAGTAGGTTCTTAACTCCATCAATTATTGACAAAGATTGGGTTCATGTAGGATTCACCTATTGTACTTTGGTGTGACAACCAAAGTGAAATTCACATTTCTCACAACCCTATTGAGCACCAACAGACCAAACATATTGATATTCATGTGCACTTCATTATTTAGCATATTGAAGATGGATTTATTTTCTTAAAGTACATATTGACTCAGTAGCATGTTGTTAACATCTTTATGAATACTTTTGCATCACCTCATTACTTTGAGTTATGTGACATGCTTTGGGTTTCTAAAGTTATCCTTGTGGGGTATTCATGAGGACATCTTCCTTCTTCATTTTTCATGAATATATTGTATATGAGTACCTAATCATACCTTATTATCGAGACTCATACTATAGATATGACACTTTATTTTTAGTTATTTTTATCCCCTAGCTTCACTTGAGGGGGGAAGGGGGTTTAGATTAGGTTAGTTACCTTATCTCATGTTTCCTAAGTGATTTATCTATTTTAAGAATTGTTTAAGTTTCCCACCCACTTAGGTGTGGATATTAAATATTTGTGTATAGTGGTATTAAATATTTGAGTATAAGAGTTTTTTATCCCTAGGTTATCTCCTATGGCTATCATTGATCTTCTTTTCCTATATATGGGAGGCAATCTCATTGTACTTGATAATTTTTTGGATATAATATATGATATTTCTACTCTTTGTTTTGCATATAAATTTATTGCATTAAACTCCTTCATGTGATATTTTTGTTGTTGAAACTTGAGATTTATGTAGCTTAGAACAATCTATTTTTTTGTTCCTTTCAAAAGGTGCATACTTTAGTTATTTATATTTATATACTTTGATGTATAACTATATTCAGTCAAATATGCATATAAAATAGGGGAATTATGTAGACGCCTAATTTTGGTATAATGTCCCTAGCTATATATGACATTAAGTAATATTAAAAGAATTAAAGACTAGTCGAAAGACAGTCCAACTAATGTTAGATAGGGTCACTCTAATCTATATAGTCTATATGGAATATAATTTCCCCCTAATCAATAATAATGTCAAGTGAAGGTATAGCTTTTCTACAATGTATTTCCTATATTTTGTCATGATTATCATACTTACATATAATTTCTTGTTTTTAGGACTTATCTTACCCCAAAATACCTCTCATTTGGTCCCAATCCTTATAAATGTGTCGTATATTTATCTAAATCCTTTAGTTTTCAGCCTCAATCCTATTTACACATATCTCTATGTTATTACTTGACTCACATTTATAATTTCACATGGAAAGATATCATCAATTAGTCAATCCTACCCAGGGTAGGATCTTCAATCCCATGGATCATGTCCTCCATCATTTTGTGGGTACTTATTCCTTTGGCTATGTTACATGTGCCTTAATTTTTTACTTCTTTCTATTTCTCAAATTAGCCTAAGCATGAATCATGTCCTAAAAACATTATGTTTACACCAATTTAATCCAATTTATTGTGCATACATAAGAGAATGAGGAATCAAGTAGCTATTATTTTTCTCCCTAATTCAAGTTAGTGCCAACCTTTGCCATATATTTTTTTACACTTGTGATGGAGTCATATTTTTGCATCACCCTCTCATATGAAAATAAGGTAATCATCAGGATCTGACTTCGTAGACTTCATGTTGAAGCAGGGTGAAGGTAGTGAGCAACTAAATAAAGAAACAGGAGATGGAGTCATGGGTGAAAATAAAGGAGACACTAAGTTTAGGGTTTTTTAGATGGAGTACCAGTTTATAGCCAGGGATGGCAGGGGCAAGTACAATTTTTAAGATCCTAATTATATAATTTATCCCCCTAAGCTTTCAAAATCAAGTTTTGATTGTCCCACTTTAGGGTTAGGGTAGACTCAGTTGGATGCTCTTTCTGGCCTAGAAAAAGGATCCACTGGTCTGGAGGAGAGATATTGGAATAGGTAAGACTAGGGTTTCAAAGGACCTAGTTTTTTCTTCTTGCATTAATAGTTCAAACCCTTTTCACACCCAAAAAAATTTTGTAAATAAAATATCCTCAAGACTAATCTAGGTTTTGAACCTATTCTAGTTTCAATAGATCTGATTTCTTTAAAATTTTCCCCAATGAAGGAAATAACCATTGAGGAAGTTTTGAAGGAGGTGCCTCAAGCAAATTGTTCCTAGTTTTTAGATCAGGAAACAACTCATCTTGGTGATATACCCTTAATTTTTTATCATTCATCTCCTATCCTTGATTTTTTAGATTCAAATATTTTAAAGGTTTGTGCATATAAGGGCAACATTTCATTGATTGGGAGATGTGTTGGGAAAAGGCCATCATGGGAAGGGCTTTAGCAATGGACAGCGGGATCTTGACCATCATTGAAACATCATTCCATTTCTTTGTTGTCTAATGGATTCTTTTTTCTTTAATGTCAGTCAACAAAGGATAGATATTTTGTTTGGTCAAATGGCATGTGGTTTGTTAGTAATCAGGGTAAGTTTTTATGCCCTTGTGCTCCATTCTTTGATCTAGATTTTTTGATTATTTCACAAGCTCTGGTTTGGTTAAGTTTCTATAATCTACCTTTAGCCTTGAGAGAGCCTAGTCTTTTCAACTAGCTAGTGAGTAAACTAGGAGTCTTTGTTAAAATGGATGATTCTATTGAAGCTCATAGGAATTTTGTCTGAGTTTTTTTACTAGTTGATTTATCCAAACCATTGTTTCATTTTATTAAAATCTCTTCTTCCCATGGAGTTTGGTCTCAATTTTTTAACTTTGAAGGTCTTCCATTTAGATGTTTCAAATGTAATAAATTAGATCATAATATAGATGCTTGCCCAAAGAAGGAGTTTATAGGTTTCCAAGCCTCAATTGTTCAGAAATGGGTTAGAAAGATTGGATACCCAAATCGAGATCTGGTTTATAGTTTGTTTAGGTCAGCTAAATCAAAATTTTTAGAGGTCCCATCTGCAAGAGTCTATAAAGAGGTTTAACTTTCTCCACAAAAGCAAAAGTTTTTAGAGCCTACAAAGGTTATGGATGATTTAGAGACAGGACAGCTTTCTTTTATCAAGAAAGAAAAGGCAGCAAATGTTTTAAATTATGGTCAAGAGGACTTGAATAAATATTTTCTTAAAATAGATATCCCTCTAGTGGAAGATAGGTTAAAAGAGGAGGAAGAAGAAGAAGTGCTAGTAAGCAAGGCAGTCTTGTCTCTAACTCAGTCAAAAAGGGCTATTAAGACACCCAACTTCGGTCTGAAAGGGAAGAGAGGAAGGAAGATAGAAGCAGAAAGGTTTTAGATGGATGCCCAAAACTCTATTAATGGTGGAACCCAATGGACCATGGAATCACTACTATTCAGTAGAGATTGGTGTCTACAAGTAGCCAATGGTTGATTTGAAGATTAGTGTAGGAGTCGTATTTATGATTTCTATAAAATATCTATTTTTCCTAGCTCTTTGACTAATTGCTTATTATTTTGAATGCCTTATTTTTCCTTTTAATCCTTATTATTAATTGGGATTATAAAAGGTTAATAGATACACTTTATTTCTTAGATTTGTATACATTTTGGGAGACTAGAGCTCCTGCTATGCTCCAGAACTAATTTTAGCTCTGGTCAAAAGCTAAATTAAGACTGAGACCCTTTCATCCCTAGGCATTGAATATATATATATATATCCATTACCAATAATGAGCTACAAGTCACATATATGCACAGATTAAAGATTTTTAGAATGACACATTAAAAATATAAAATGACAAGAATAGGCCGACGATAGTGTCATTGAATGCAATGAAGAGGTGTTTTTCTTTTTGTTTTTTGAGAGTGATAAGAAAGGGCATGTTTTGATTTGATCTTTAAAGTATTTGAAAAAAAATGGCTAACACAAAATTGGGTATGGGTTATGATCTAAGTGATTTTTTTTCAATACTTTTTATTCTATTTTCAAGAGATTCTTATCATAGGTTAAAACATTTTAACTTGGTAATGTACTTATATTATTAATTTAGTCATTTTTTTTTTTTTTACAAAGTTGAATTATAACATAATAAATTTTAAGCATATTGTTTTACTATTATAGATTAACAATGCAAGTTCATGACTAACTATATATTTTAAGTGTTATGTTTAAAATAGCTAAGTGTATAAATTCACCACATCAAAAAATTGCCTCTTCTTATTTGGTAATTTACTTGTATTGTTAAGTTAATTGAGTCTTGTAACTTGTTAATGTACTTGTGTTGTTAACTTGGCCATACATTCTTTTTTTTTCACAAATTTAATCTTTATACACACAAATTTATGATTTTAGATTAATAATACAAATGCATGATCTAAAATATAGTTTAATACCTACATTTAAAATGTCCAAATATATATACTAATACCTATGTTTAGAATAACCAATACTAACCATATATTCTCATATATATATATATATATATATATATATATATATATATATATATATATAACCTAATGCCTAACCACAAGAAAATAACATTATCAACACACAAAATAAAAAATATGGCTTTCCTTTTGCCAATTTCTAATATGTGAAAATATATTTATTATTGAGACATATATTATGCTAAAAATATGACTTTCCTTTTACCAATTTTTAAAATAGGAAAATTTATTTATTATTGAGACATATATTATGTTGTATACACAATGAATACAAGCATATTATATTATTTTGTAAGAAAAAATATAAATTATTAAATTTCTAAAGTTTTTTTTTATTTTCCAAATAAAAATGTAATACAAGTATATTCTTATATTCTGCTTTAAAAAAATTGAAAGAAAATAAACAAAAAGCAAAAAAGAAAATATAAAACTTCTCTTATAAGTATTCTTTTCAAACAAAAATACATTTATTAGTGAAAGAACTATATGTATTGATGAGAATCATTACATATACATAACAAATATATCTAAATTATTGAATTATCAAGTGAAAAAATATATAAAAAATTTTTATTAAATTATAATTTGTAAAAGTTTAATTTTTTTTGTTTTTTTTAGGGATATCTTATAAATAGAAATCATGTATATTTTAGGTATATGGTTTTGTTTACAAATAATGTAAATATATAATAAATATATTTTTTATATTAAATTTCAAATAAAAAATATAAAAATAAAAATAAATATTTACTAACAAAAATTTGTATGTTGTGTCTATTTATAAATTAAAGATATTAAAAATAGAATTACATATTACTAATAATCTAAGAGTCTGAATTTTTCTTTACATAATAAAACTTCTTTTTTTTCTACATAATAAAATTACAAAATAGTGTTTAAACATAGCACTATTAAATGTAATGAAGAAGCAGTAAAATGATATGATCCATCCTATTAAACATGACTACATATACACATGCCAACAAAAATAATTATCTTTAAAAAAAATTAACTGATAAAATTAATTTTTATTTAAATAAAATATATTTTTTCAATGAAAAATAACTATATTTATTAATTGAAATTATTTTAATCAATAAAATTTATGATAAATGTCATAAAATGATTTACCTAACCAAAAATAAATAAAAACTAAAAATTAATGTACTTATCTTTGAGAAAAACAAATTTAAATTAATAAAAGTAAAAAATACGATAAAGTTAATTTAGTTTTGTAATACTTAAACTCTAGCTTGGAATTTCAGATTAATCATTGTAAATTTAAATTTGTTGATGGCTAACTTGGCATACACTTAATTTTAAAGTATATATTTATTTTTTAAATAAGAATGCAGTATTTGTCCAACCAACCAACACTGATTTATATTATATCAATTTTGTCACTAAAAACAGGCTGCAGACCGTCGACTTCAAGGCATTAATAAACAATTGATTATACAACTTTCAGGCATGTATAAACTGCTCAAGATACAACTTCAGTTTACTAATAAAACACTGGCATGCATAATCTGTCTAGTGAAAGATTAATATTTGGGATAGCACTTCATAATTTAATAAGGTTGAATGTGTAAAGATATAACTTTCATCATGCATAAATTGGTAAGATAAAAGATAAAATTTCAATTTAGTAATTGAAAATTGGTTACAATTTTTTTAAATTGAAAATGAATGAGAATACAATTTAAATTTAGTAATTAAAAATAGGTTATAACTTTTCTAAATGAATGAAGATACAATTTCAATTTAATAATTAAAAATAAATTACAACTTTTATAAATTAATAATGAACGAGGATAAGCTTCCAAATAAAAGTATAATTCTTTATTTACAAACTGACAATAAATAAGAATACAACTTTAATTTAGTGGCTAAAAACAATCTAAACTTTCTATATAAACTGACTAAATAAGGATACAACTTCCTCATAAGGATACAATTCTCTATTTATAAATATGATATATTATATGATGAAAATTACATTAAATAGTTAACAAAATTTAAAATTCAATGGTGAAGGAGAATTATTATAATGATTGCCCCCAATCATTACAATTTTCTATTTATAAATATGATGGAAACTACATAAAATAATTAACAAACTTTAGAATTCAATGGTGAAGGAGAACTACTGTAATGATTGCCGTAGCAGTCCTCGCAAAAAGCTCTTTCACATACCCGTACTGTTTGTCAGATGGCACGGCCACTTTTCCCTTTGCGTTGGTTCAAAAATGTCCGAATTGTCTGAATTGAAAGGACTGAGAATTCATGGATGGTTGAGCTTGCTGTAATGATTAGGAATAGGATCAGGAAGGGCAACGTTATAGAAACCACTAAGTGATTTGCGATGAATAGGAATGCAGTTAGGGTTTAAAGCAGTTTGTGGGCGTCGTGGATGATTTGCATTAAAATGTTGTTTATTAGCAGGGTAGAAAGGAGGTGCATTCGAATTTAGGTTAGACTTGGCAGGTGTAGTAGGGTAGAAAGGAGGCACATTCGGATTTAGATTAGACTTGACAGGTGGAGGGAAAGGGATACGGATTAACATAGATCCAATTTGAAGCTCCATACCCTTCTCCATCCGAATTAGCTGAGATCCAATTCGAAACTCCATGTCCTTCTCCATCCCTGCCAGACCAGTTGTATTCCTGCGTTATTATTTGCTGGTAACAACAGCTACCATTTATGGATGAAATTTTTTAATTTTTTTCAGGTTCTAATTTTAGATTTGAAAGTTTTATTTTAAATAATTTATTAAAAATATATATTAATTATATATAATAAGTAAAAGATATAAATAGAAATTTGATTATATTTATATATATAATTAATTTTATAAATAAAATATTTATAATTTTAAAAAATTTAATCTGAAAGTTTGTTATAAATTATCAATAAATAAAATTATAATGAAAATGTCATATTGTAATTAAACTTTATTAAATATGAAAAGAGTTTTAATTATTAATTTTATTTTAATGTAATAATTTGTAAAAATTATGTTTAACACAGTATCATCATGATTTTGATATAATATGAAAAAAGTTATCATAATTTGATAACATTTTACACTTTTGGTATTTTGAATTGTGGATTTTACATTTTTTGATAATATTAGAGAAGAATTTGATTTTAAAAATGTATTTGTCTAAGTTTAATGATTTGAAAAAAAAATTGGTCAATTTAAATCTTCGAGATTATATATATATATATATATATATATATATATATATATATATATATATATATATATATATATATATATTATAATAGGGAGTTAAATTTATAAAGAATAAGGAAAATTATTTGTTTTAGGAATCATATGAAGATTTTTATGCATTGGTTACAAGAACTCTTAACTCCGTACAATATCAATCATATCACACAAAGTAAAATACAATTCAACTAGATAATCTAATATAAATACAATATATATTCACTATGACTTTCAAAACTACAATACATACTAATAATTTTAGATTCTTTTTTGATATACTTACATTCAAATTGTTATATTTAAAGAAGTTTTTGTTTTAATTTAAAAATAATAATTGATAAAAATTAATAATTAGTAAAACTAAATTTATATATAAAAATATAAATTTACATATTTAAAGAAGTAATATATATATTAAAACATTCAAAAATAAAATTTAAAAAGACTAAAAAAAATAATAGTAAACAAACTCACTCATAAAGGAATCGTAATTCATTATTTATAAAAAGCACAAATTAAGTTTTTGTTTGGGATATATATAGTTAGCTTAACATTTTATTTTATTTTTAATGTGTTAAGTTTAACTCTCTCTACTATACCTTATTTGAAGTTATGTTATTTTCCATGTTATGATAGGATATTGTGAATTCACTTGGATTATTGTGTTAGATACTTAATAAGAATTGATCCTCGAGTAATTTTACTAACAATAATAAATAATAATAATAATAATAATAATAATAATAATAAATAAACTCACTCATATAATAATAATAATAATAATAATAATAATAATAATAATAATAATAATAATAATAATAATAATAATAATAATAATAATACAGACTCACTCATAGAGGAATTGTAACTCATTATCTATAAAGAGCACAAATTGGATATATATAGTTAACTTAACATTATTATTATTATTTTAATGTGTTAAAAAGTTTAACTCTCTCTACTATATCTTTTTTTAAGTTATATTATTTTCCTTGTTATGATAGGATATTGTGAATTCACTTAGATTATGGTGTTAGATACTTAATAGGAATTGATCCTCTAGTAATTTTACTAATAATAATAAACAAATTCACTCATAGAGGAATCGTAACTCATTATCTATAAAGAGCACAAATTGAGTTTTTGTTTGGGATATATATAGTTAGCTTAACATTATTATTATTTTTTTAATGTGTTAAGTTTAACTCTCTCTACTATATTTTTTTTTAAGTTATATTATTTTCCATGTTATGATAGGATATTGTGAATTCACTTAGATTATGGTGTTAGATACTTAATAGGAATTGATCCTCTAGTAATTTTACTAATAATAATAAACAAACTCACTCATAGAGGAATTGTAACTCATTTTCTATAAAGAGCACAAATTGAATTTTTTGTTTGGGATATATAGAGTTAGCTTAACATTTTTATTTTTTTTAATGTGTTAAGTTTAACTCTCTCTACTATACTTT
This sequence comes from Torreya grandis, assembly GCA_037957365.1. Lineage (NCBI taxonomy): Eukaryota > Viridiplantae > Streptophyta > Pinopsida > Cupressales > Taxaceae > Torreya > Torreya grandis. Next base: position 2,236,493 of record JARHVA010001049.1, on the reverse strand, counting down.
TTTTCAAGTTATGTTATTTTCCATGTTATGATAAGATATTGTGAATTCACTTGGATTATGGTGTTAGATACTTAATAGGAATTGATCCTCCAATAATTTTACTAATGAATTAGTAATCTTTGGATTTTTTTTTAATCAATTAAAAATGAATTGAAAGGCCTTTGATCTAAAAGATAAATTTAAAGCATCTACCCTTGAATCTTCTATCTTTTTACGATGGAATATCAAACATGTGGTCACAAAACTAATTCATAAAACTGACATAAGTTAGGTCAAACCATCTAGGGGAGTTTTTTGAGTAAATTTTCTTTTTTTAAATTTTAGTAGGGAGTTAAAATTACAAAGAATAAGGAAAAATATTTATTTTAGGAATGGCAAGAAGATTTTTATGCCATTAACTCCATACAATATCAATCATATCACAAGAAGTAAAATATAACTCAACTAGACAGTCCAATATTAATACAATGTATATTCATTATGACTTTCAAAATTACAATACATACTAAAAATATTAAATTCTTTTTTTATATATTTACATTTAAATTATTATATTTAAATAAATATTTTTTAATTTAAAAATAATAATTAATAAAAATAAATATATATATAAAACTATAGATTTAAGTATTATTATTTTTTTATATTTTTAATAAATGTTTTAAAATAAAACATTCAAAAATAAAGTTTAAAAAAACTTTTTAAAAATATTAATAATAAACAAACTCACTCATAGAAGAATCTAACTCATTATCTACAAATGGCACAAATTGAGTTTTCATTGGGATATATATAGTTAGCTTAACATTATTAAAAAAAAATTAATGTGTTAAGTTTAACTCTCTCTACTATTTTTTTTTTTAAATTATGTTATTTTCCATGTTATAATAGGATTATTGTGAATTCATTTAGATTGTGGTGCTAGGTATTTAATAGGAATTGATCTTTGATAAATTATTCATAAATTAAGTAATTTTATTAATGAATTAATGGTTTTTGAATTTTTTTTAATTAATTAAAGATAAATATTTTAAAATGTTTACATTTCTCTATTACAAAACTATTTGAATATAATTTTTAATGTATTATATCCTTTTTTCTTTTTTCAAAATTATAAAATTATATTAAAATTAATATTTTTGATGTCATGACAAGTTTGTAATTTATCACTTTGGTTGAAATTCAAACTCTTAACAAAGGTGCTAAGTGCCAAGACTCTGTGAGAGTTAGAATAATATTGAAGATGAGAATTGAATTTTTATGTAGAAGTACTTATCGTAAATGTGAATGCTAATATAGCAATAGTAATTTTGATATTAGTATACTTTGACATTAATATGATAGATAATATTTTATGATTAAATATTCATGATTCAATGATCTAAAGTAAGTTTGCCTCTATGTGTGGATGCATTAGAGAGTGTAGCTCATATTTTAATACGTTTGAGATCTACAAAATTTGTGTGACTTAGGTCATGTCAAATGTCAATAACTTGGCCACTATAACAGCTTCCATGCGTTAAGAGAGTGTAGTAGATCCATTTATTTCATTTTTTGGTCTGGAAAGATAATGTTTGAACTTGTACAACACATTATTGTCATTATTTTAGAAATTTAATAATGATGTGGTTCATGAGATATCTATGTAGAAAATAATTTGCACTTGAATAAGTCACACGAGTGCAATTAATAATAATGGTGTCAAGTTGAAGAATAACATTATATTGTGTCATTCTATTAATGTGATGGACGGGTCGCTCAATCAATAAACATCATTAGATTGTTCATCATTTTCAAGGTGTTGAAAATAGACTCTTCCATGACTCAACAAGAAAGAGAAATGGATTTTTTTGAGAAAAAGGTGTGCATTAAATAGTTTTCATGTTCCTCAAGAATTGCACAACTCAAACATATCATATTTTTCTATTATCATTTTGGTATTGGTTGCATTATTCACGTGATTACATTTTGCATTAAAAAAAATATTTTTCCATGTTTTAATACGTATTGTGTTATTTATAGTGATTTTTCATAAAAACTTATAATAACATTAATCTATTGAAACTACTTACTTCACCCCAAAAAACTCGGTATCCATAAAAATGCATTTGTTCAAAACATTTATATAGAGGTTTACATGTAAATATGTTTGTTTTAAAAATCCAAATCCCAAAGACATTGACTAAATACTAAAATTTTAAATAATATAATGGATTAACTTCAAGATTAATTCCATTTTGCTTGTGGGACACAAATCACAAACATAATTCAAGATGGTTATCATACAAAATTCTCCACACATGTGGAAGCTAATTAATTACCTTATATTTTCATTGCATGAATGTACTTGCACGTTACTAATTTGTTAATACTTTTCTATTTCCTCACCCCCAACACTAGAATTTCAAATTTATTATGCCTATTATTTCAAAAAATGGTGATGGTAAATGCATTTATTTACTTTACGCTACTTCTATTTTATTTCTATCCTCAAATAACTACAAAAAACATAAAACAATTTGTTAAAACTTAAAATTCATTTCAAAGAGGTCAATGAATTTACAAAATTTTATATAAAAGGATAATCATGCCTCTCACAAACTAATGTTGAAACTTACATTACCAAACTTTGGAAATCAAACTAGTAAATGGTTAAATAATTTAAGCTTCTAAATGTTTTAATGTATACAACAATTAATTTCTAGATAAATTTTCATAGATATATAAATTAGTTCTGGATCTCATTAGTGGTACATCATTCAAACCTTTTGATAGGTTTTAAATGAGATTCTAAATAAGATATGGTTTAAATCCATACATGGTTTTCTTCAAACAAACAAAAATTAAATTCTTCTTGGTCAATCAAAAATTGGAAGGCCTTCACTCCAAAAGACAAACTTTCAGCATCTACCCTTGAATCTTCTATCCTTTTATATGGAATATTGAACATATGGTCACAAACTAGTTCATAAAACTGATAGAATTTAGGTCTAATGGTCCAAACCTTAGCATAACTAAAGGAAGTTGAACTTCTATAAGGCATCCAAGGGACACCCAAGTTTGGTCAAAGAGGGAGGGATTATTAGAGACTTTGATGGGCCATTATAGCTGCCTATTTAGGGCCAATGGGATCCCAAACCAACCATGTGGCTGAGGCTATAGTGGTTTGTCTGAGGCTAGAACGGTTTGGCTAGGGCTAGAGCAACTCTGTGGGGCATCTATATGGGGATGTTTTTAGGTATCAAAAATTAGGTGGTTGAAGGGGACTCCCTACACATCCTCAACACCCTCACAAGCAAAGTTTAACCTTCCTAGTCATTTAAATAAAAAATAAAAGATGTAAGAGGGTTATTGAAACATTATAAAGAGGTCTTTGTTATTCATGTGTTCAGGAAGGTTAATAAGGTTGTTGATAGGATGGCCAATATAAGGGTCATTAATCAAAAAAAATTTGTGTGGCAAAAGGATAATGCTTTGCCACCCCAAATTGTTAAGTTGGTTTTCAATGATTTTAGTCTCATCAATAGGACCATAGAGGTGGTGTATTTACATTGAGATCAAGCATAAATAATTAGACCTATATTTATGAGTCCTAATCTCAAAATATTTGATAATCATCACATGGTAAGGGTGAATCATGTGAAAAAGATGAGGCATGTAGCATTATTAACATTACATTTTAGAACATCCATGTAAAGAAGATTAATTTATTGGCAAGAGTGGTCTAGTTCTTGAACATGAGAATGAGAAAGAAAGTAGCAATGGGGGAATAGGGATATAATTAAAACCATCTCCTACATAGAAGCTAAGGATAATCCCAAATTGTGGCACAAATTTGAAGAGGGTGGCCTAGCTAAGTTCGTGATAAGAATTTTTGGATACGATGAGGAGGTGTCAAAGGAATTCACCCTAGCCTAGCACCATCAAAAAGTGTGTATGAGAAGAGTGGAGATGAACATTTCATAAGAATTGATTCAGGAAGTGACTTGTATGGATTGTGAGGGTACCAAAGTGTTTAAGGATAAATGTAGAAATCATGAGGTTATGAATAAATTCTTCAATTCAAAAGTGGACATCATCACCAAGAAGAAAGGCTTCCTAACGGTGAATGAGCTGAAGTATTGGCTAGACATTTGCAGTCAAATCATGAAGTATATCATGTTAGAAGGTAAATTTCATGTTCTATTCTCTCACCATTTCCTTCTCATGAATCAATTTAAGGGAGACTAAATTATTTTTCCATACTTATTTAAATCATTCAAAATTATGATGACTATGTTTCAAGCCAATTCTACCAGTTACCAATTCATGAAGGTCTATTTTTTATCACTACAAAAAGAGGGGATGTTTTGAGGGGAAGGAGGTGTACTTGGTGGACAAAGATATTTTAGAATACTCTCAGGATGACTTCAAGGAGTATGAGGAAGTTGAGGAAGAAAGTTTTAAATCTTTTGAAAAACTCTAGACGAACCCAGTTTTGAAAGTACCCATTCAATGGGGATTATACCCAAGGCCAAAACTGGTAAATGCAAAAGTCAAGGTTATAAGAGTCCTAAATGGAAGTGATTTATATATATAAAGGAAGAATCAAGGAAGATTTCTTAGTCACCTTTGAAAGAAGATAAGGGGAGTAATAAGAGGAAAAATATTGTATCGCTTCATTCAATCCTAAATCTGAAACTAATGGAGTGGGAAGATAAGATGGAACATCAAGAAAGGGTTACCATAAAACTAATGGAATACTAAAAGGCTCTAAAAGGCTAAGCTAAGAAATTTAAAAAGGATTGGGAGACTAGCAGAGATGTGGGGTTCAAGCCTTAAACTGAAAGGGGGGAAATGAGTCCTTCCAAGAAGGAGAAATGGGTGATGGTGATACATATGTCTACCACATATTCTCCTAAGAATAAAAAGAAATCAAAGAGTGGAATAGGAATTATGAAGGGTAAAAAAGTGGTCTATTTCAAGACAAAGTAACGAGATCTTCACCCAAAACTCCAAGAAAAAAGAAGGCAAGGTTAGACAAGGAGGAAGTCTTGAGCAAATGTACCTGAGGATAGGTCACAAAATTAGAAACCAAAGAGGGCAAGGATAATAGTGGTCTAGCCACACCGAGGAACTATTTCAACTCTTAGGAGTCTATTTCTTAACATGGACCTTGTCTATTTTATTTTAGTTTTTAGTTGAAGTTTAGCATAGGTTTTTCAAAAAAATTGGGGAGTTTTGTAACATCCTAAATGGATTTAATATATTTAGTATCATGTTTATCTTTGAGCATGTGAAATAATTCCTTTGATACCTTGTCTCCCACTTTGAGCCAATGAAATGTAGCCCAAATTTGAGCCCCTTGAGCATTGTAATTGTTTGAAATTCGAATGTGTCGTCTAAGCTCTACCACTTTTAGTTGTAGATCCTCATAGAAATGGGTTTGCTCAAACATCACCACTTTATGACTCAGTTCAAAGGAGGTTTTAGAGTAGGAACATTGGATTATCTTTACTATTATTCATCCATAGACTTGAATAAATTTATTGGTGTATGTGAGTGCATTGGACCACCACTGGAGCAATTCTAGATGCTTATTTGGATAAGGGACTAGGATCTAAACTCTATGAATGTGGACAATGGTGGGATCATGCTCCAAGATCATAGTATTTTAGTTAAAAATACATTCTATTATCTTTTTGGATTCTTAAATTTCTAAGTGATGAAAAATTGAATGGGAGAGTGATCAGAAAGGATAAAATATGGCATGGATTCTACCAGCAACAAAAAATGTTGTTAAAGGAGAAGTAAGGTTGCATGAAAAACATCACCTAATCAAGTCACCTAAACACATAATCAAATCCACCTTAGATATTGGACCAAGTGTACAAAAATTTAAAAGTGGGACATCACATGGTATTGGGGTCATAAAATCCAAATTTATTGCACATAAAAAGCTTAGTTTCCCTTTGAATAGTTATCTAATTCATCATAATATAACCATTCTTGTCAAAAGGATGCTTTACCATATAAAATTCACCACATATTTCCTAATGGGTGTTTGGGAGTTTATTAGTAATCCACTACCATAAAGTTAACCTTTCATGAGCATCATTTAAGGTATACACATTAATGATCCCAAAAGAGCAGTTATCATTATTAAAAATCACCCAAATGACATGATACATGGGGTCAAATCCAAAATCCACATAATGTGGATGCCATTTTGGAAAAATGAATGTAATTACACCTCCAATACCTATATCATGATTACTTTTCAAAACAAGGCTATCAAGACAAATAGCTTTACTAATAACATAGAGAAGTAAATTCTCCACCTTAACTTATTAAAGGCAGAGAATGTCTATTTTTATAAAATTACTTTGAAAATATTACATAACATATTTACGATTTGAGTCTGTTAAACCCCCAACATCCATGAAAAGCAATTCATATATTACAAGTGTTGAGATATATACTTAGAATATGAGCCCTCAAGCGTTTCATAACATTTTTTCAAGAACTAAACATTATTTGAATGCATAAAATATTGAATTTGAAATGGTTGTGTATATGTATATTCCAACAGATACTCTTCATTCATCATAACCTCTCAATGATTAAGGTTGTGAGAGCATTCTATAGATCCATGACATGAAAGACTATGAGAGTATTTACCTACTCCTTGATGGGAAGATATATGTGAGGAGAGAGATATAATCTAGAGAAGTAACTTATGAGATTATTTGGATAAAGACCTATGAACTGGAAAGAACATTAATAACCGTGGGAGTTTTCAAAAAACTTGGGTTTAACTATTTCAACTTTAGTATGAACAAACTCCTTATAGGGTTGAGCATTTGGCATCAATTCTTCTGGCATGGAGCTTGAATAGGTTTTAGCATTGCTAATAGGTTTCTGGTTGAGAACACCCATATTGTGGTTTTTTTTACACACCCTACAATTTTCCACCCTTATTCATAGGTGTTATTAGAGTTGTCAATAGTAGGTTTGGGTTTTGTTTTATTGCAAGGCAAATACAAGCAGAAATCATTTATCTTTTGGTTAGTAGCTTGATAGCAAAAAAAAGTGTTGGTTAAGTTGATATACAAGACACGTTGAGAATGAAGACAATCACCAACTAGGATATCAACAAACCCCTTAAGGTCTTTTGATAAATCAACTTCAACACAAACCCTCTTTTAACGATGGGACAAATAGAATTGATTAGGTTTGTGGCAAACCACATGACCAATGGAGGATATGAATTGGTTGATGATATGCTAGAAAAGTATTGGTAAACTAGGAAACTTGATCTAGACTGGGACTTTAATAGAAATATGCTCATATGCTACAAAATCCCTTGTCCAAGGCAAAATATCCATAAGAGATTTGTGAACACACTATGTGGTAGATTTATTCATAATAACTCTTGTATGGGTAAGGTTAGAAAAATGCAACAAAAATAAAACCTTGGTCATGATTTGGATGATTTCAAGCTTAATTCCATGAGTAATGTAGATGTAGATTGAACCCAAGATTTGAGCATACTTCTATAGATACTTTGAGACATCTACACTCCAAAGTTGAAGATGGTGTAAGAACATGAAATGTAGCATTTTGAGTCTAGTTTCTAAAACACTAAAAAAAAATTTAAATGGTTAAGTATAACTAGGTCAAACATCTAAAATTTAAAGAGGAACTCTTATCTTTTTAGAAAATTGAGTAGATAGATGGCCATGTGGCCCACCATTTTTTTAGTAGAGTTTAATATTGTTTGAAACCATTTGGTTAACATTTAGATAAGATCTTCTAGTTTGTGACATATATTTTATTTTATTTTTTCAATGCATACTTTTTATAATGAATTTTATAAGTAAATAGATCCTGAAAACTAAAAAAAAAAATGGATAGTTAGCCATGCAATCCCCCCCAACTACCTCAAAAAAAATGAAAAACAATTTTTTTGAATGTGTGTAAAATTAGGCCTAGTTTGTGACCATATAACTTATTTTGTACTTGGATCAATGAAAAAAAATTACATGAACATGTATAGGTATGTATATTTGAGGCATGTAGTGGCCTAAAAAAGGTATAGTTATAAATCAACATAGTTTAATACCTTAAAGTATTCCAAAATTTTTTGAAAGAGGAGAGCATGTTCATCATGATGGTATTATTTTTTAAAATTTTATCATTTAAATTTGTAGTGTATTTATTGATCAAAGTTAATTTTTTTTCTATCAAAACTCTTAGACTCGGCTATATATTGATAGGGCCAAGCCTTTGGCTCAAGAATCCAAGCCATTCTTGAGACAAAAGACTTGGTGTTTGAATTCAAATTAAAATAGTGTGATCGAGTTATATCTTTATAACACCAAAAAACAAAAAATGTACATTGAGCTAAAATTTTATATATGTTCTTATATATTCTTGAGCTCTCTAATAGTGGTGTTCTTTCATGTGATACAGGAAAGTTACCTAACCTTGGATAGTGAATTAAGATGTTGTGGTATCACATTAAACTTTTAAAAATTTACAGGAATTTTAATATGTTGAATTTACTACTTATAATTACTTGGTTTAAAGGTGTAACTGATTATACATTTTATGATATAATTGATTTTATCACAAGATGTCATAAAATGCATTTTTTAAACCTATGGCCAAAACTTGATGCAAACTTGGAGTACCAAATGTGGGAAAAACATGTTTTTTGGCCAATTTTAGAAGAAGGGACGTTATTTGGAAGGTTTGGTAGTATTCATTATTTAAATATCCCTTAGAATTCAATAGAAACACCCCATGAGGGAGTGGGCTTGATATTTTAGTGTCTATAGGCTTTTTTATAGATATATTCTTGATTAATGCATGGACTAATGTATCTTATAATCCTACTTTACATTTTGGAATGCCCGATGGGACCCGCACTTCACACAAGTCTCTATACCTTCTAATTTTGCATTCAGACCCTCTTTGGAGGCTATTTTTCTCCCATTTTATGTTTTTATGGCTTTCGAGAAAAACAGTGAGATCGACCTATAAAATGATAGGATTGCCCTAGAAGTTAGTGGGATCGACCTAAATATCAACAAGATCAACTTGTGAAATAGAGAGAATGAATCCACAAATGGTGGGATCAATTTTATCCACTCTCTATCTATTTATGTGTTTTACAATATTGGTAAGATCACCTTGCAAATCGATGGGATCAATATGTAGAATGGCGGGAACGCACTGTGTATCAGTGAGATCACTCTGTGGATTGGTGAGATCAACATATAAAATGGTGAGATCCTCCTAGACCAAAAAATAATAGCTAACTATTATTTATTTTTATCAATTTTTATCATTTTGGTGGGAATGCCCTGCACTTCAGTGGGATGGCCCTGCTAATCAGCAATATCACCCTATCAAACAACAAGATTGCAAACCAATGTTTCCTTTATTTTGTCTTTCAATGAGATTGATCTGTAAAATGGTGGGAATTCACCATGGAATGGTAATATCTCTCTATAAAATGTAAATATCATCTTGCATAAGAAAATACAGACTTAAAATAGCAAGTTAGAAGTTTTTCTAACAAATTCACACCCTGATTTCAGACTTCTAATAGCATCTTTATAGGATTTAAGTCACTTAATCTCCATTTCTTAAACAATTCAGGAAAATTTCATTCACACTTCATTTTGGTGATTAAAATAAACTCTAAAAATAGCTAAACACTCTTAAAGTTTCATTTTCATGCTTGTTTATTGAAATTGTTTATTTTTTAGCAAAATGAGTATTATGTGTATGTTCTCCCCCCATCCCCTTTAAGGAACTCAGGTAACCACAAGCACTCATTATTTGAATTTGGAACCTTATCCAAAGGTATGAAAATAAATTTTCTAGGGACCTCCTTAAATCTATATAGTTTGGGTAATCCTAAAATGACCATAAAGTTTTTTCACTAATCTTTATTTTTTATGCACTTTAGATTATGAGCGGGAGTTCATAGCCTCCTCACAAAATCTCTAGGGAAGCATTGACCCAAGAATTCATCTCCTAGCATCATTTCAACCCCACTCTATGGTAGGGTATATAAATTTAGGGTGACCCACTGGGATGCTTGTTTTGATCCATTAAAATAAGCTTCATTAGTGGTTATTAGCCTTAGACCATAGGGGCAACTCGAACATCACACTACACTAAGTAATTGACGGATGTAGAGGTTGTGAAAAGGACAAGACCTTTTTAAAAAAATGGTTGACATGTATCCAATTAACATGAGTATCTCTAATGTTAGCAATATGTGGTACCATCTAAATGCATAAAAATTTAGTTTTTAGAATAACCCCACTTATCATGGACATATTGTTGATGCAGGGCGAATAGCCCAAAGTTCTATGTCATCATAAAAAATCTTGAGAGAAGAGGGGGCCTGAAACCCTGATTTTCATGTGCTTTTAATTTTAGATTAACAATAAAAAATCCTCTCAAGAACATGTATATAGATGGAATTTGATAGTACCATGTAACCTTGTCAGTTTTAGGATTTAAGATTTTACACTTAGGTGTGTTTGTCATTTTATCCTTTAATTACTTGGTCTTTTTAAGTCAAAAACTATTTGTGTGAAATACAAAACACGTCAAGAAACCAAACACTTTGTCATACACCATTTTATTTGAATAAAGAGGCATTATATTGACCAAATTAAAATCAATTTTTGGCTTGTTCAAATCTTCATTAAAAACATTGTGTTTGTATTTTTTGAATAGTGTTGTTATGATGTCTATTTGAGTATAGGCCATTTTTCAAAATTTGTAAAATCTCAAAGTCCATTTTTGTCTAAATTTGAAATCTCGACTTTCTAAGTTTTGATCTAGGGTATTATTGGTTTACCCTTCACACTTGGTTTGAGTAACTTGGATACTATTTCCCATTTGGATTAAGGTCATTACCTAAACTCATCATCATTTTATTCTTATTATGGACTAATATCATCTTTCATTCACTCATGCTCTAATTTCTTGGACCATTCTACATCTTGTTTCCATGTGGTGCCATTGTGTTGCCCATTTAGTTTTGGATTTATACATAGGAGTTCTTGTGTTAATTCACATTTTAAGCTTCTTGGTTTGAATTGTTATCTTCCTAATCAAAAATACCTTCTTCTAATTTTCTAGTGGCAACTTGTAGTTGTATCTATAGTTTAAGCTATTGACGTATCTTTAACCTAAGTTTATTATGCTAGCCTGCACTTTAGGTTTTGAAGTTATCTTACCCTCTTCTAATTTGATGGTTTCAATTCACTAAATTTGAGTAAATTCGTAACCACTTTATTCTAATTATGTGGTACTATGCCACTTATTTTATTATAGTATCCTCCTACCTTGTCATTTGTTTTAATAAATCTGAACACCCTTTTTAAACATTTACAAAACACATTTTACATCTTATTAAATGAGGAAAACAATCTTCCAAGCATGACGTAAAGTTATACTCATAGTGGGGTCTTTTACGGCCCTAGTTATGAGGAAGAGCATTTTTATGAAGGAGAAGATAACTCCATCATTTTTTAATATCTCCCAATAACCATAGGGTCTGAGGAATATTATTATGAACATCAACCCTTAGAATACAAATCTTTCTTAAGGTTGATAGAATCAAGCACTAGGTTACCGCCAGATTTCCCTATGGAATAATTGCACATAATTGTTAGGGTAAAAGAGCAATAGTGAGATCAATCTCTCACTTGTATTATAAAATCCAATATTGCTTCTTTTATCAAGGGAAAAGAAACACTAATATATTCTACTCCCAATAATCAATATCTTGCTACCAAGATCAATAAAATTAGTCAACAATATGCAGAGTAGCTTATCATAGACTTAACGTTCTCTTTTGCTGCAAATTCAATTAACAACAAGGCTTCTAAATAATAAGAGAATGTGATATATCAGGTATAACATATCCTAGTTGAGCCTACATCTACAATATATCATGGCATTTCAATTGAACAAAACAAATCTAGAGATGCTTCATAACATGTTTCACAAGACACAGAGCACACATTTCTTAATCACCAAGACACTCTTATTCCTTCACAAAACTAGGGGATGAAAAACTTAGCACATATTAGGGGTATTTTTCAAAATACATTGGCAAGTTCCTCCCAACCATCACATCCTTTGGTGAATTTACCATAGACTCCTCAAATCAACAGTATACTTATAATTCACAGTGGTATATTTTAGTAAATGTTTATCAACCACCTAAGAATCAATGACTAACATACTCAACTCAAGGAGTAAACCAGAATAAAGTCTCAAATCATAGGGTTTATATCCCTAAAAAAATAATGCAACATGGGCACATACCACTGCAAAAATTTGTATTCTACCTACAAATGCACCAAACATGCATGAGTGGAATTTGATGAGAGAAATCATGTCAAGATTGGAAACAAGAAACCAAGTCCAGAAATATAAGTTTGATGAGATATCTCCATATCCATTTGACTTAAGTATTCTTTAGGTCCCCTTTACACGTCATTTTAAGGAACCCAAATTTGATAAATACAAAGGGAAGGGTGAGCCTCAAGAACATATCCAAGCCTTCTTTGTATTGTGCCAAGAGGTATCCTATAGCATTATTTATTTCCTTTACTTGTTTCCATGTATTTTGGTTGGAAAAACTTTGGACTGGCTCCTCAAATTACCTAAGGTATCTATGATGGATTGGAAGGATTTATCTGGAAAAAAAATCAACCATTTCTCTTACGACATTGAACTTGAATTAATTGTGGTCAACTTATGCAAAACAAAATAATGACATGGGGAAAGCTTCATAGCATATTTATAGTGATGGAGAGCATTAACCAGATGCTTTAAACATAATTTTCTAGATAAATATCTAGATGATATATTTTCACAAAACTTACACCCTAAGGTGGATCATAATCTATGACTCAATTATATAGACACATTTGAGGAAATCATAGATAGGTTGTGCAAATTGAGAAGGTGTCATAACTAAGGGCCTTTTCAAGATTTATTCATAGGTTCAAACATCTAAATAAACCTAATCACCTATTCAATCTGTTGCTACCAAAAAACCTAAAGGGTTAAACAAAAATAAGAACATGGTGGGAAACAAAGTGATAGAATCTAGACATGTGTAAACTATGCAAGTTTTGCCAACTCCAAATGTACAACTATCTCCACCTAATCCATCAACCTCATTGAAAAGGTATCCTCCACTAAGGCAATTTAAAAAATATAGAGTATTCAGCAAACTGGGAGAGATTGTTGAGGTCATATTCCAAAATTTGGTAGCAACCAATTTATTGTGTGTCCTATACCAAGGTCATTCACTAAAGATTAGCCTAAACCTGACTAGTATCGGGAATATGAGTTTTGTAATTTCCATCATGTTATTAGCCATAGAATTTACCAATGTGTTCAATTAAGGCATCTTATTTAGGACTTGATCAAAAGTGGTGAAATTGAAGTGAAATGTATGGCATAAAATGCCAATCAAGACATGGGCATTTAAAAACACCCATTTCCTAAACATAATTAGTAGCCAGTAAAAAATAATTAGTATCAACGGCATTACCATCATCAAAAATCAAAAGGCCAGAATCATAATCTGCATGATCATAATTAGTATCATAATACCCATGCTAATAACATGGGTTACAATAATATGCCTTATGATTATAATAACACCATGGGATGTGTTTCTATAAATCACATTGCCACCATCACCATGAAAGCTTGTGAATCACCCAATGCTTCTCAAAGTACTAGACACCCCATTAAGGGGTCAATACCCTCCCCTTTAATTAATGTTGTGTCAAGTTTAAGCAATTACATTATACCTCAGTTTTCATGAGTTACTATCTATGGACCCCCTTCTTCTAATTATAATGACTCCTTGTTGAATCAAAATTGCACAAATGCAACTAGATGCTCGTGAGTCATCATCCAAGGCCTTCTACCTTCTTCCTCTAATTATAATGACTTTTTGCCAACTCAAAATTTTGAAAACATAACTAGATGATCGTAAGTCATCATATAAGGCCCTTTGCCTTCTTATTCTAATTATAATGACTCCTTGCTGACTCAAAATTGCATAAATGTAACTAGATGCTTGTGAGTCATCATCCAAGGCCCTTTGCCTTCTTCTTCTAATTATAATTACTCCTTTCCTATTCCATATTATGCAATCACAACTAGATGTTCATGAGTCACCCTACAAGGCCCTTTGCCCTCTTCCAATACTAGACCAAATGTGAACATTGTGACTTTGAAAGGGAATCTTTTGAAACTATCTATCTGCCAATCATTATTGGGTTTGTGTCCCATCATACTTTGAGCCATATTTTATATATTGATTTTCCTTGTAAAATACTTATTGGTCATCCTTGGATACATGAAGTATATGTTATCCTGTCCACTTTCCATCAGTGCCTCAATCTCCCCCATGATGGGATTGAAGTCACCATTCTTGTTGATTTGTAGCCCTACTAATATTGTAAACACCTAGAGGCTAAATTTCACAATTGTAATTATTACCCTAGTTCTAAATTTATAGTAAAAAAGAACAAATCAATATTTTTGTAACCACCCAAATCCAATTATATCAACCCAAGTGACCTTGCTTCCACTTTGGTTGACCAATTTCTAACAACACTTTCATATCAAATCATTATTGAGGATGCAGGCATTTCCACATACCATATGAAATATGCCTTTCACATTGCTAAATTTCCCAAGTCTCATAATTCTTTTGTCAAACCCAAGCCTTATCAAAGCCCTTGCAGGCCCAACATGATTTATCAAAAAAAGAAAGATACACATAAAACACCAATGATATTTGTACCAATAACTTCACCAAATCAGGATCAAGAAGCCTTTATTGAAGGAGATTGGTTATATTGATTTTTTTTCAAATCCCTAAGTATCTTATCCTTAATTGGATTATGAACAACTTTGATTATATAGGAAAAGGTCTTGGGCCATGAGAGCAAGGAATCCTAGAACCCTTATCAACTGATAAGCCTAACATGAGTCAAGGTCTTGGATTTATACCACTTGGGGGTGACCTCATGTATTTTGATAGTGATTCTTATAAATCAACTAGCAATGAGACTCCTAGTAATGATGTAGTGTCCCATTATAGCATTTATGATGAGTTTGCTAACACAGACCTATTTGTCTCCAACTCTATTATGACTATCACATCCCATTATCCCCTTTGCCTTTTCCATCTTGACCTCATTCATTGGGACTAGTAGGATTATATTATACCCCTTGGTGAATTTCACAATGAGGAATCTATTATTGAGTACATGGGCCTCGGAGATTAATTGCTAATTAGCGATCATAATCAAGGCTTTGACTTCTCTTTGGACTCTTTCACCTACTTTAGAGAGAATTAAAACTTTCTTGGTCATAAAAAAGATAAAACATCAAGATCTTTGGGTGAAAACCTCTTTCAAGTGCACGTTGATCATGGAAATAGTAAATAATAGACAAGCCCTTTAGCGAAAACATATTTTAGGTGCTCTTAGATCGGTAAGTTTTCTCATCTTCAAAGGAAGCATAGTGTCTACCAAGTTTTAGATCTATAGCCAATTCCAATATCACATCGAAAGAAAATAAAGTCTTTGAGAATCTTGCTCTAAAATTTCTAGAGATATTTTCCAATTGGCCACTACTTGAGCCATCAGATTCAGATTTGTCTAACTATCCAGATCTTTGGAAAGAATAACTAGAAGATGAAGTGGAAGAAGAGGATTAGGATCAAACATTGCCCACTATTATAGAAGATGGTTTTACACTTATCATATAAAATAATACTAAATTGAACTTGGGGACTTATGACAATCCCAAAATTATTTATCTCAGATCCTCCCTCACTGATGAAGAGCATGACTACATCATCACCATTCTAAGAGATTTCATTAATATCTTTGCATGGGTTTATTCCAACATGTTAGGCCTAGACACTAATTTGGTTGTGCATCGACTTGCTGTTCATCTAGATGCTAGGCTGATCAAATAGAAATTGAGAAATATGGACCCACACATCATTATTTTCATAAAAGTGGAACTAGAGAAACTATTAGGGTTTATCTTTATCATACCACTGGACTATTTTGAATGGATATCAAACATAGTCCCAATAAGCAAAAATCCACAAGGTATACACATTTGCACTGATCTTAGATATATCAATAAGGCATGACCCAAAGATAATTTTTCTCTACCCAATATCAACATGATTGTCAAATCTAATATTATGTATGATATGTTATCCCTCATGGATGGATTCTTAGGATATAATTAGATCAAGATTGCTCAAGATGACCAACACAAAAATGCATTCACCACACTGTGGGGAACATTTTGTTACCAAGTCATGTCATTTGGCTTGAATAACATTGGGGCCACCTATTAGCATGTTATGACTGACATATTCCATGACATGATGCATGATATTATTGAGGATTATGTTGATGGCATCTAAGTAAAATCAAAAAACATGTCAGACATCTTGATTTTTATGGAGAATCTTTGAGAGACTTCATGAATACAAAGTTTGTCTGAATCCTAAGAAATGTGTCTTTGGCATCACTTCTATAAAATTTATAGGGTTCATTGTGTCACAAAGAGGTATTAAAGTGTATCCTACAAAATTTAAGGTCATTGTAGACATGCCTCCACCTTCTAATCTCAAATAGCTTCGTATCTTGCAAGGATAAATCCAATGTATTTGTAGGTTCATTTCACAAATGGAAGATAAGTGCCACCCATTTACACACCTCTTGAATAAAGGGGTCACTTTTCAATGGGGTGATGAATATCAATCATCATTCATGAATTTCATAACATACTTAGCCAACTTGCCAGTTTTGAGACTACCAACACCTGGATAGCCATTGATTCTTTATATTTCAGTAATAGAACATGTACTAGGGATACTTTTAGCACAACATGATGAACATGGAAAGGAACATGTGGTCTATTATTTGAGCCACACACTGGTGGCTCATGAGCATAATTATATATCTCTAGAGAAGGTGTGTTTAGTAATGGTATCTGCTTAACAAAATTTATGGCACTATATGCTAAATAATAAAACTATTTTTATTGCTAAAGTGGACCCTCTCAAATATTTATTATATAAATCAACACTCATAGGTTGCATGGCTAAATGGATAATGCTTTTGAGAAAATTTGATGTTGAGTACCAAAACCAAAAGTCTATCAAGGGGCAAGTATAGATTAACTTGCAAAAGCTCCTATTATAAATACTCAACCACTCAAATTTGATTATGTAGATGATTCTATTATGACAATAGAAGGGTTTCAAGAGCTTGAACAATAGAAACTATAATTAGATGGATCCTTTACATCTCACGGATCTAGTGCCAGCAGTTTGTTGATTACATTGCAAGGGGATCTGATTCGCAAAGATTTCACATTAATTTTCATTATACCAATAATATGGCCAAGTATGAATCCCTTATTTTAAGACTTCATCTTGTAATACAGTTTGATATTCAATGGTTAATAGCCTATGGGGATTATCAGTTGATTGTAAATAAAACCACAGATTAATATGAGACTAGAGATGACAAGTTGTACCCTAAAATCATATTGTGGATAATCTTGAGACTTACTTTAAATCCCTACAATTTGAACAAGTACCATTGGATAATAATAGATACATCAATGCAATGGCAACAACTGGGTTCATGATACAAATTGCTAGCAATGCTAAAGAGTATAAATTTCTCATTGAAAATCTTCTACAACCTACTCATATATTTCCAAAATTAGAGAGGATATACACCATTAATGGTCTTAATCCCCCACTTGAACTACCTTAGTTTCAAGACATTTATAATATTTTCCATGACCAAGTCTTTATGCCTAAATTTTCCAATAATCACCAGAAAATATTCCTTCATCGCATAGCCTATTATACTCTCCATGGTGTTGGGTGAATATTTCATCGCCAACTAATTGATGAGAAAAATATGTTACTTGAACGATAGCATAAAGAGATTGGTCAGCCAAATGTGTAGGTTTACCACATCAAAAAGGGACAAATCTCTCCTCTCATTAAGGGGAGGTTCCCTATAAAATATGAGGAGCTATATACTATATATATATATATGTAAAAAATAACACTTAGGGTAGGATAACACCATCCATCTCTCTTTTTTTAGAGATGATGTTCATAGACAAAGGATAAAATCCTGGTTAAATGATAGGAGGCACTTCTCTTCTTTTAGAAGTGGTCTATAGCAAACAATAGGAATTCTTTCTAGAAAATAACAGATAAGCAAAAGTAACAGGATGCAGTAACCAGCAGAATGAGGTGTAGCACAAAGTCTTCACCTCAACTGCCAAAGAGTGAAATACAAAGGATAATGGGGGCACAAAGTCATCCCAATATCCTTTACACAAAAACAAATAGAAAACACACTAAAGACAATTGTGGCAGCACAAAGTCTTCTCATAATTGGCTTTAGGACACCTTCCTGATTACTTCCACTAATTCTTCTTGTTAAATTAAATGGACAAGAATGCTTTTAAAAAACAAACATAAGAATAATTTCCTAAATAACACAAGCTATTCCATCACAAATTCTAAAAGGTCACTTGCTTTCTCATTCAAATAAAGAAATATGATTAACAATTTGAGCTCAAAGTCCCAGTAATCGCCTTTCAATTTGGGTAGAGTTTTGCTTCTGATAACAAAAATATCTCCCTTGTAAAAAATAAGAGATTACAATATATAGTAGCCAAGAAATACTTGGCACTTTGTTTCATGGAAAGGCCCATGCTATATTCAATGCCTTGAATACATTTTCAGTTTAGTCAAAGGGGCCATGCTAGAATAGGGCATCGGCCTTAACTGTGGTATGTCAATTCATCTAAAATGTCCCCACCAAAGTATAGGCCACCTGGTCCTCTTCTTGATATTTGCACAGCTGTCCACTTTGCCTTTACTTGATGGAGAAAAATAGGCTACATCCTTGAGTTTTTGCGCTCTCTGATGTCAACCTGGTGGACTATTCCACCTACTAGAATAACTCTTGCATAGATATTTCTAGTCTTTCTGCATTGTTCCCTCTTTCCTTAACATATTTTGTTAAGGTGTGGAGCTAAAAGCTTCAACTGTTTGCAGACACAAGAAGAGGATGCTGAAGAACCAGAGGAATCGGCATTGGCAGTATAACCGACATCGGTCACAGACAGTGGAGAAGGCAACCGGCGACAGCAGGGAGTCGGCCAATGTCGGCAGCACCAAACAGACAGGGACCGATGTCAGTCGCCTGTGTATTCCAAAACTGTTGTTGACGAACAGTCAGTTAAGTGAAGCGAGTGTTTGCATGTCAAATGACTAATTATAGTCACGAGCTGCGTGTCTAATTATTGTAGTTAGATTTCTATTTTTGTAACCATGGGATTCTATTTAAAGACCCATGAGGCATGTATTTTAATTATCAAGAAGGCAAGTAAAAGTATTGAAGCAAGCAAGGTCAAGGAGATCTACAGGTGTAAGGTCAAGGACATCAGCTGTAGCTTTCAAGGAGGGATAATAACTTAGGCTATAGAGTTGTTGTGTTGAGCAAGAGAGAGAGGGAAGAAGGTCTTGAGGTGTGGCAAGCCTTTGAGGTGGAGGAAGAAGTGGCATCTTCCTTATTGTATTTTCTTCTAGTAATATTTAATACAAGAGTGTGTATTGTCTCTCAAATTCTTTGTTGTCTCAAGTTTCTAGTTACTTTATCATTCTGGTATAATTTCGTGTTTAATTGCTTATAAGAAAGTAATCAATTGTGCTTTTGTTGGATAAGGGGTCACCTAACAGTTGGTATCAGAGCATATTGATTGTTGTAGGTTCTCTTGACAAGTGGTATCAGAGCTACGGTTTGCAGGAAGCAGGTTATTGTTTTTGATTACAGGTCATTCACAGGGTTTTTTGATTGAGTGGGAGTTCAGCAATGGCAGAAGAAAGTAAGCTACGAATGGAGAAGTTTAACGGCAAGAATTATCAACATTGGAGGATGCAGATTGAGGACTATCTGTATCAGAAGGATTTGTACTTACCGTTGGGTGGGGTTGCATGCAAGCCCACAAATATGAAGGATGAAGAATGGAGTGTTCTTGATCGGAAGGCTCTCGATTCCATAAGGTTGAGCCTTGCATCATCTGTGATTTCTAGCTTATCACAGTGCAAGACAATGGAAGAGTTGATAAAGTCCTTGGCAAATTTATACAAAAAGCCCTTGGCTTCTAATAAGGTATATCTTATGAAGCAGCTATTTACTTTGCAAATGCAAGAAGGTGGATCGATACATACTCATCTCAGTGATTTCCATGGATTGGTAAACCAACTAGCTTCAGTCAATATTGTTTTTGATGATGAGGTAAAGGCTCTCTTGATTTTATGTTCTTTGCCTGAAAGTTGGGACGGTATGGTTATGGCAGTAAGTAATTCTGCATCTGCTTCTAAAATCTTAAAAGTTGATGATGTTGTGAGTGTGATCTTGAATGAAAAAATACGTAGGAGAAGCACAATTGAATCATCAGGGAATGCTCTAAGTGCAGAAAGTAGGGGAAGGCAAAGGGAGAAGGTTGAGCAAGGGAAATCAAGGTTGGGAAGGAGATCCGAGTCCAAAGGTATTACCTGCTAGTTTTGTGAAAAGAAAGGACATACAAAGAAGGAGTGTTGGTTGAGAGATAAAGAGAATCAACATGTAGGTACTGAAGAAGCAAAGGATGAAAATATTGTGGTACAGGATGCTCTCATACTTTCTTTGGATAGTCGGTAGAATCATGAATTTTAGATTCTGGTTCATCTTTTCATGCATCCCCAAACAGAGATTTGTTTCATGAGTATGAACAGGGAGACTTTAGAGTGCTCTATTAGGGGATGGTATGCCTTGTCAGATAGTTGGCAAAGGGAAAGTGCAGCTGAGATTGCAGATTGACAACACATGGGTGTTGAAGGAGGTCATGCATGTTCCAATTCTGAAGCAGAGTCTGATTTCTATAGGAAGGTTGGGAGATGAGGGATGCACAATAACCCTCACAGCAGATTCTTGGAAGGTTACCAAGGGAGCACTTATTCTAGCAAGAGGTAAGAAAGTAGATACTCTTTATCTGTCTACTTGTATTACTGATTCTACTTCTGGTGTAGATTCGAAGATGTGGCCTAATAGGCTTGGTCACATGAATAGGAAGGGAATGGAAGTTCTTGATTCAAAAGGTATGTGTTCAAATTTGGAAAGCACAGATAGAGTTCATTGCAGAAAGAGGAAATTTGATGCTTTTGATAGGAACAAAGAAGCCTTAGTGTTTATGGAGGAGATAAAGGACAGAGATCAGTCACAGGGGCTGAATAAATCTGAGCAGGGTAGCATGGACAGAGGTTTGATCCAAGAAGAGCTCACAGATGAAAATTTCATCACTTACAGGAACACACAGACACCAATGTCGGTCACTTGGCACCAACGTCAGTCATCCAGATATCGACATCGGTCATGTGCAGACCAGCAGGGTCGGTAGGTCGGGCAGGAGAAGTCTGACGTCGGTCATAAGGACCAACATTGGCAGGAGGGACACCGGCATCGGCCAGGGAAATGATGTCAGCAGTCAGGGTCAGTGTAGGGAATCGACATCGGTCGGGAGCAGACTGGGAGATGGCCGATATTGGTCATTGAAATGAATGTTGGGTGGATCTATAAGTCTCACACACCCATGTGGAGGTCAGAAATGGCAAGTGAACCTCATATTTGTTGTTCACCTTCTTTATATTGCTTACTAATAGTCATGAACAAGGAAGATGGAAGAAGCAATGCAGGTAGAATCCAAAAATAGTAAGAGCTTGGCATGGATGAGGAGTGTGAGTCCTTGGAGAAGAACCAAATAGGTATTTGTTGGTAGTGTTGTTAGCTCGAAGAAAGCTCGGTTTAGAGAAGAGAGTGGATGGACACATGAGATAGAAGGCTATGGTATATGGTCTTGATTAGGCTGCAGAATAATGGAGGTTTGACCATTATATTTTATCTTTACCAAGTTGGATAATATTAGCTACATTATCCTGTTACTGTATTGTGTTACTTGTTGCAAGGTTTCATATACAGGGAGTTTTCTGAGCTAAGGG
The DNA here is from genome assembly GCA_037957365.1 of Torreya grandis. Lineage (NCBI taxonomy): Eukaryota > Viridiplantae > Streptophyta > Pinopsida > Cupressales > Taxaceae > Torreya > Torreya grandis. Next base: position 2,214,334 of record JARHVA010001049.1, on the reverse strand, counting down.
TAGAGTTGGTTCAGAAGTATGTCATGGAGAATTTGGGAGCAGCAAAATTATTTTGGCATAAGTGATAGGTATTGCATCATAGGTTTGCGTGGTGGTTGGTCTTCAAGAGTGACTTTGAAGAGGGATACAGAGCCTAAGGAACAAAATAAATGGTGTACATGTACAAGTACAAGTTGTAGCTATTTATCTCCAAGTGAGAGATTGTTAAGGTGTGGAGCTAAAAGCTTCAACTGTTTGTAGACACAAGAAGAGGATGCTAAAGAACCAGAGGAACCGACGTCGGTAGTATAACCGATGTTCGTCACAGACAGTGGAGAAGACAACCGGCGACAGCAGGGAGTCGGCCGACGTCGACAGCACCAGACAGATAGGGACTGACGTCGGTCGCCTATGTATTCCAGAACTGTTGTTGACGAACAGTCAGTTAAGTGAAGCGAGTGTTTGCATGTCAAATGACTAATTATAGTCACAAATTGCGTGTCTAATTATTGTAGTTAGATTTCTATTTTTATAACCATGGGATTCTATTTAAAGACCCATGAGGCATGTATTGTAATTATCAAGAAGGCAAGTAAAAGTATTGAAGCAAGCAAGGTCAAGGAGATCTACAGGTGTAAGGTCAAGGAGATCAGCTGTAGCTTTCAAGGAGGGATAATAACTCAGGCTATAGAGTTGTTGTGTTGAGCAAGAGAGAGAGGAAAGAAGGTCTTGAGGTGTGGCAAGCCTTTGAGGTGGAGGAAGAAGTGGCATCTTCCTTATTATATGTTCTTCTAGTAATATTTAATACAAGAGTGTGTATTGTCTCTCAAATTCTTTGTTGTCTCAACTTTCTAGTTACTTTATCATTCTGGTATAATTCCGTGTTTAATTGCTTATAAGAAAGTAATCAATTGTGCTTCCGTTAGATAAGGGGTCACCTAACAGTTGGTATCAGAGCATATTGATTGTTGTAGTTTCTCCTGACATATTTTGTCTCTTCCTCATGATTTGAGCCCTTGGGCTATCTCTTCCCTTTCTGTTAGCTTGTTTAGCTTCTTCTTTAGCTAGTCGTTGAATTTGTTTTCAGGTTCTGTACCACATTTAAAAATCAAGGAATATTTCATTACCCTGAATTTGACATCCACAGGGATGTCATTGATCACTAGTCGCTTGAACCATTTTGAACCATGAACCTTCAAACCGTGAGAGTTCATTTGATCAATGGTTCAATGGTTTGGGCAGTCCCATCACTTCTTTGGTTCAATCACTTCTTTGCTCTTTGGTTGAACCATCTCTTCAAACTGGTCTTTAGAATCTTCTGCTTCCAAAGATTCCAAAGACTAGTTCAAAGAGATGGCTCAACCAAAGAGCAAAGAAGTGATTGAACCAAAGAATCGATGGGACCACTTGAACTATTGAACCATTAAACAAATGAACTCTCATGGTTCGAAGGTTCATGGTTCAAAATGGTTCAAGTGACCAGCAACTAATGACGTCCCCGTGGATGTCAAATTTAGGGTAATGAAATATCTATTGATTTTCAAATGTGGTGCAGAACCTAAAAACAAACTCAGTGACCAAATGAAGAATAAGCCAAAAGAGCCAGCAAAAAGGAAAGAGATAGCCCAAGGGCTCAAATTATGAGGAAGAGACAAAATGCATTAAGGAAAGGGGGAACGAAGTAGAAAGACCAAAAATATATGTGCAGGAGTTATTCTAGTAGGTGGAACAGTCCACCAGGTGGACATCAGAGAGTGAGAACACTCAAAGATGCAGCCTACTTTTCTCCATAGAGTAAAGGTGAAGTGGACAGCTATGCAAATATCAAGAAGAGGACTAGGCAGCCTATACTTTGGAGGGGACATTTTAGATGAATTGACATGCCACAGTTAAGGTTGATGCACTGTTCCAACATGGCCCCTTTGACTGAATTGAAAATGCAATCAAGGCATTAAATACAGCATGGGCCTTTCCATGAAACAAAGCACCAAGTCTTTCTTGGCTGCTATATATTGTAATCTTTTATTTTTTGCAAGGGAGATATTGTTGTTATCAAAAGCAAAACTCTACCCAAATTGAAAGGCAATTACTGAGACTTTGATCTCAGATTGTTAATCATATTTCCTTATTTGAATGAGAAAGCAAGTGACCTTTTAGACTTTGTGCTAAAATAGCTTGTGTTATTTAAAAAATTATTCTTATGTTTGTTTCCTAGAAGCATTCTTTTCCATTTAATTTAACAAGCACAGTTAGTGGAAGTAATCAGAAAGGTGTCTTGAAGCCAACTATGGGAAGACTTTGTGCTGCCACAATTGTCTTTAGTGTGTTTTCTATTTGTTTCTATGTAAAGGATCTTGGGATGAATTTGTGCCCCCATTATCCTTCATATTTCACTCTTTGGTAGTTGAGGTGAAGACTTTGTGCTACACCTCATTCTGCTGGTTACTGCACCCTATTACTTTTGCTTATCTATTACTTTCTATAAATAATTCTTGTTGTTTACTGTAGACCACTTTTGAAAGAAGAGAAGTGCCTTTTGTCATTTCACCAAGATTTTCTCCTTTGTCTATGAACATCATCTCTAAAAAAAGAGAGATGGATGGTGTTATCCTACCCTGAGTGTTATTTTCTACATATATATAGTATATATCTCCTCATATTTTATAGGGAACCTCCCCTTGATGAGAGGAGGGATTTGTCCCCTTTTGACGTGGTAAACCTGCACATTCGGCTAACCAATCTCCTTATGCTATGGTTGAAGTAGCCTATTTTGCTCATCAGTTAGCTGGTGACAAAATATTCACCCAACAATTTTTTGGCAACTCTGTTGGGGAACATTTTGTGCAATTTAAAGCCTCAAGCTTCAAATTGAAGTAGTCCCTGTCCTTATCCATTTTTAGTGTTGCACTCTGGTAGATCCATGATATACTCGAAGCCAGAGAGCTAAAGTTGTTGTTGACCCTATTTTTGAGTTGGTGCAGCAGAGCAATTTTGATTTATTTCCTCCACAACTTCACCTTCAGTGAACCAGGAGTTTTCATCCTATAAAAGTTAGGTCTCCATTACCAGGCCAAGCGTCCATTTCTACTATTAGTAGAGCTTTGTCAATACATACCCCTCAGACATTTGTTATCCCTCCTTTTAGTAATTAAATCATGGTGGTTCAAGGCCCCTGGGATAACTCTTTTGGCCCACTCAATTTAACTCCACCTCTGCATGAGCTACCACACAGTTTAAGAAAGAATTTCCCCAAATTCTTTGGTGATGAGAGAGTTCATCCTGATGAACATATTGCAGCCTTCAGCATAGCCTGTGGTGTGATAGGTGTGGAGTATGAGGATGTAGCAGTCAGGCTGTTTGTGGAGACATTACAAGGTGCTGCTACAGACTGGTTCTACCATTTGCAAGCTCAGTTTGTGACTGACTAGAACACCCTCAAAGCCAAATTCAAAGCCAAGTTCAAACCTGTAGAAGATGCACATGCCCTGCTGGCCCATCTCACACAATGAAAAAAGAACCTCATGAACCTATGAGGGACTTCATTGCCAAATTTGACAAGCTGAGGAATAGGATTCTTACAATTTCTTAGCCAATAGCTGAGAACCTTAAATGTTTTTTCATCAATTCTTAGCTACCTTAAGTGAGTTTTTTGCTAAGATGCACTGGTCACATAGACCTTGCTGCAGCACAAGATTTGGCTACTGAGGTGGAAGATGACCTTATCTTGGCAGGAAAGATAAGGAGAGATCTTAATAAAGGTAAATCTTCTTCACCCTCTAAATATCCATCTACACGCACCACTGATCCAATGGTGCAAAAGCTAGAAAATGAGTTTCTAGCTCTCAAGAAGCAAATGGCGCAAGGGATGTCTTCTGCTCCTTCATACCAAGATATACCAAGGAGGACATTCCCTAATCAGTCATACCAAGGCAACACTACCAAGAATCAAGGGCAGCCAAATAGTCTTCCTCCCCCTTAGGGGAAACTTGTTATTGAAGCACCTCCAACTAATTCAGTAGTTAGATATCTCAAAATAGAATCTGATTGTTCCTTCCAACCTGAGTTAAACCCAAAAGATGACGTTGATCTCTTCATAGAAAACCAAGAAGAATCAGTTGGTGACTCTAACATTAATTTCCTAAATTACCAGGATGAACCCAAAAATAAAGGTAAAGCAGTTGATGGATCATACACTGTATTCACCTGATCTAAGAACCAGTCAGTCTAGCAAGCTGATAAGTAAAAAATAGAGTGATATCAGCCTATAATTTCAATTTCCAAATGAGGAACTTCTCTACCTTTCCAGCCAAAAGACCCAGTGAGTAATAAAAAAGTAAGTACCTCAAGTATGCCTTCACCTTCAACTTTAATTTTGCAGATCAATCCTCCCCCCTAAAAACCAAAAGGATGAACTACCTTTCCCTATTCCTAATTCATTTCAGATATTTGACATAGTTGACCATGTCAAGAAAACTAAAATTCAAATGTCTAAATTTGAATTCCTACAATCCAATCTTGAGCAGTTGGATACGTTGGTTCAATATGTAAAAAATAAAGCCATCCCTATAGGACCAGCTACTCTAAAGGTGACTCCCATGTCCACCCTAAACAATTTTATCATTACTCCTCCTGCTGCTCTCAGGAGGACAGAACTATTTTATGTCTCCTTGCTGATAAATGGACACCATCTGAACAATTGCATCATAGACTCAGGTGCATCTGACAATGTTATGCCTACCAAATTAACTAAATCTCTTAGCCTCATGCTAACCAAGACCTTTGGGAGATGTTTCTCCATGGAGAACAAACAAGTGCCACTGTTGGAACAAATCAAAGATGCCCAATTTGCATTTGCAGCATTCTCAGACAAGAGAATTAAGATGATAGTCTTGGTGGCCAATGTCCTAGCCTCATACGACATTCTTCTTGCATGAATTTTTTGCAAAAATGTTGGTGGTGAATTAAGCATAGACCTATCTGAGGTGAGAATCCCTTTCAAACGTGTTATGCAGAGGTTGCTCTCTGAGAAGGAAGTAAAATATGTGGTCACTCAAACATCAGTGCCTAAAGCTCAAATTCTATTTGAGTCTTCAGTGTAGGTAATTACTTATTATCCATGGAGGAGGTTCATGTGGCATCTGATGAAATTCCTAAATGTGATAGCCTAAAAATTAGTTTAGACAAAACATCAAAAAGATTTGTAGAATGTAGTACAGGTGCAAAGGAATCCTCCCCTCCAAATGAAGAAAATTCTAAGGAAAAATTAGTTTCTGATGAGGTCTAGATTTTAGAATTCGATGGCAGTTGTTCTTCTACTAGTTTTGGAGCTGGGATTATGTTGATATCTCCTCAAAGAGATATTTTTCTTTCCTCATATAAGTTGCAGTTTACCAACACCAACAACATTGTTGAGTATGAATCTTTGCTACTTGGTTTGAAGGCTACTCAAGACAGGGGCATCAAACTCCTTCACACCAAAGGAGATGCTAAACTGGTGATTTTCCAGGTTAGGAACCTGTACCAAACCAAAAATGAGAGATTGTGCCATTACCGCAATCTAGTTTGGGATCAAATTGAAAGCTTTGATGCTTTTAATATCTCTACAATACCCAAAGAATTTAATGACCGAGCTGATACATTAGCTATTTCTATAACTCTTTTAGTTCCTCACCCAGATTTTAAGGGAGATAGGGACACTATCAAACTAGTCTTTTGACCAAGTGTGCCTAAAGATGCTAATCATTGGCAAGTGTTCGATGGAGACCACCAAATCATCACCTTTTTGGAATAAAAAGATAGCCTTGAATAGCTTCACTTTGAAGGTAGTGAGCCTCAAAAACTTGAACCAGCCCCTGAAACAAGTTCAGACGTAGGTGAAGAATTCCTACAGCTAAAAGAGAATAAAATTTCCAAAAGATTGGTTTCCCTTGAAAAAATATTTGACAAGTGTGATAGGTTAATCAAATGGAAACAAATGGATTCAAGCTCCTCCCAGGATTTTGATCAAATAAATTTGGGTGCCAAGGAAAATCCTAAGATGGTGAACATTGGGAAGTGCTGCACTCTGGAGGAGAAACTAAAATTTACTGACCTGTTTCACCACTACATGGATGTTTTGGCATACTCCTATGATGATCTAAAGTTTCTCAAGCCTGAAAGAATTTGCCATGAAATTCCTCTCAAGAGTGATTCAATGCCTTACAAGAAAAAATCTAGGTAGTACAATCCAAAGATATCAAGTACTATTCTATCTAAAATACAAATAATGTTGAATGTTAGAATAATTTTCCCAATCCATCATTCCACATGGATTACAAACATAGTTCCTATGAGAAAGAAGAATGAAAAAATTTGCCTCTGTGTGGACTTCAAAAATTTGAATCAGTCATCCTTAAAGGATAACTACCCTCTACCCATCATGGATCAAGTCCTTCAGACGATGACTGGTTCAGAGATGTTATCAATGTTAGATAGATTTTTAGGATACAATCAAGTTGAAGTTGGTAAAGTAGACCAGCATAAGACCTCCTTCACCACATCTTGGGGCACCTTTGCATATCGAAGAATGCCATTTGGCTTGATAAATGCTGGCACCACTTTTTAGAGAGCAATGGATCTTACTTTCAAAGATGAAATGGGTAAGTTCATTATGGTGTACCTTGATGATTTAACAGTCTTTTCCAAGCATCATCTTGATCATGTGCACCATTTGCAACAAGTACTAGAATGATGTCACTAGAATGGCATTTCTCTAAATCCCAAGAAGTCTATTTTTGGGGTAACGGAAGGGAAACTTCTCAGACACATTGTATTCCAAGAAGGCATAAAGATTGAGTCATAAAGAGTCAAATCCATCCAGGAGCTTACTTTGCCCACAAGTAAGACTGCAGTTCACTCTTTCTTTATGAAAGGTGAATTTTTTATGAAAGTTCATCCCTAAGTTTGCAGAGAAGACTCACCATATTGTAAAGATGATGAAGGGAAATGCCACTTTTAGCTGGATTGAAGAAGGCAAATTGGCATTTCAAGACATCAAGATAGTTATTGCCCATGCCCCAATTTTGGTTTGTCCAGATTATATCAAGAATTTCACAATGTATAGTTATGCTTCTGAGCACACACTTTCAGCAATTCTAGTTTAATAGAATAAAAAAGGTGTGGAATCTCCCATATCCTTCATGAGTTGTCCTCTCAAAGCTCATGAACTAGAATATTCAAATTTGGAGAAGCATGCTTATGCAGTGGTAAAAGCAGTGAAGCACTTCTATTTTTACATTCTGAATTCACACATTATTTCCTTGGTTCTTGATACCACAATTAAATACATATTAACTCAATAGGAGTTTAGAACCAAAAGGGGCAATTGGATTGCTAAAATCTAAGAGTTTGATCAAGTTATCAAACCAACAAAGCTTGTGTGGGGAAGGGGCCTCTGCCAATTGATTGCTAACAACAGACCAAAAGAAATAGGGCATAAAGAAACAAAAGTGGAAGACACGCCAACAGTCCTCTTTATCTCTACCACAAATGAGTGGTATTTGAGTATTACTCATTTCCTTACTTATGGTGAGTGTCTTGCTCACTTGTCTCATAAAGAAAAGAGTACTATAAAGTTAAAATCTACCAATTTTGTCCTGTAGGACAATGGTCTGTATAAGAGGGACTTTGATGGAGTGTTCCTTCGCTACGTGGATAAAGAGCAGCAAAACCAACTTTTGGAGTCCTTCCATAATCTAGCCTATGGAGGACATTTTTCTACGCCTATAACTGCCCATAAGATTCTATGAGCTAGGTATTACTGGCCTACTCTATTTTAAGATGCATACAAATGGGTACAAAGATGTGAACTATGCCAACAGTTCGTTGGAAGAACCAAGTTAGTTGCTTTGCCTCTTAAGCTAGTGGTGATAAAAGAGTCATTTCAGCAAAGGGAAATCAATTTCATTGGTGTTGTAAAACCATCTTCAAGCACTGGACATGATTATGTCCTCACAGCCATAGATTACTTCACCAAATGGGTAGAAGCTATTCCAGCCAAGCATGCTACTTCAAAAGTAGTATGCAATTTCCTTAAGGAAAACATCATTTCCAGTTTGGGGTCCCAACCAAGATTGTGATAGACAATGTCGCCTATTTCTCTTTCTATGAGATTACTCAGTTTTATTTTTACTATGGGATTACCCTCTCCCACTCTAATAATTTTCCACAAGGGAATGGCCAAGCAGAATCGAGCAATAAGAACATGGTGACCATCATCAGGAAGCTGGTGGATGATAACCAATGAACATGGAATATAGCATTGTTTGATACTTTATGGGCAGATAAAATTATGCCCAAGAGGGCAATAGGTATGTCACCTTTCCAACTTCTATATGGTCTCAATGTAGAGATAGCAATCACCCTAGAATTGCCAGCACTAAAATTGGTAAAGGCGGTCGAAGATCAGACATATGAAAGCTCCATCAATAAGAGGATCATGTGCTTAACTAAGCTAGATGAGAAGTGAACTATGGTGGTGGACCGAATTGCTACGCATCAAAGTTTGGTGAAGAATCTCTTTGACCAAAAAGCAAAAACCCATGAATTCTAGATTGGATATCAAGTTCTGTTATGGGACAAGAAAAGAGAACCAAAGGGAATGCATGGAAAATTCGATTCCCTATGGAGAGGCTCGTTTACTATCCATCATCTCAATAGTAAAAATAGTTTCCTATTGAATTATCAAGATGGCACGTCCCTTTCTCTACCTCACAATGGGCAGCATTTGAAGCACTTCAATCCTTGAAGTATCAAGTGACATCAGTTGTACATATGTATATTTGTATAGTCTTTAGTTCTATTTTGTGCTTTTCATTTTCATTTTTGGTGCCTTTATTTTTTGGGTAGCATGACTCCGTATCCCAATGGCATACTTAAGGCACTAGAGATTCTAGATTCTAATCCCTTCAATTATTTTTATAATCAATGGAAGTTCCCCAACTGGAGCTAGCTTTTGTTCCCAAAATGTGTCACTCATTTTTGGGGACAACATATGAACTATTTTGGTCCTGCAAACCAAAATTCTCTCTTCCCTTCTCAAAAATAGCTCTAAGTATTCAAATTCTTCATTATTCAAGCTTTTTCAGCTAAGGGACTCACAAGTTCAATGACTTCAACAAGCGAGCTCTCACAAAGAAACAAGTTCCCAACACTTAGGCTATTTCAAGGTCGGTTCAACATCAAGGTTCAACCAAAAGGTCCATCAGCAGGCTTCAAACAAAAGAATGAACCATTGAACCATTAAACCTTGCCTCCAAAGGTTCAAAGGTTTAATGGGTTCAAAGGTTCAATGACATCGGCAAACTTAAAGAGTTAACTGCTTCAGCAATTTCAAAGTTCAACCACTTCAAAAAGTTCAACAGCTTCGAAAGACTTAACGAAAAGAAGACTTCAAAAAAGAAAGATTAAACCATTGAACCATTGAACCTTGAACCAAAAGAGTTCAAGGTTTAAAGGTTCAATTAGTTCAATAAAGTTTGAAGAGTTGTTTAAGTCAAGATTGGTTCAAGTGGTCAATTGAATGAGTAGAACACAGTATTGAATCATTGAACCGTTGAACCTTTGGAGGTGAGGTTCAATGGTTCAATGGTTTAATGGTTCATTCTTTTGTTTGAAGCCTATCGATGGACCTTTCAGTTGAACCTCGATGTTGAACTGACCTTGAAATAGCCTAAGTGTTGGGAACTTGTTTCTTTGTGAGAGCTCACCTGTTGAAGTCATTGAACATGTTGAACCTGCGAGTCCCTTAGCTAAAAAATCTTGAATAATGAAGAATTTGAACACTCAGAACTATTTTTGAGAAGGGAAGAGAGAATTTTGGCCTGTAAGACCAAAATATTTCATATGTTGTCCCCAAAAATGAGTGACACATTTTGGGAACAACACATGGGACAAAGCTTTATCATAAATTTTATGCTAGAACACTTCTTCATTCTTTATCTTTAGGAAAATATAAGTTATTGCTTAAGGAGGTTCATAACTTAATGTGTGGGGCTCACACCAACAGTGCAGTCTTAGAAAAAAAATCTTCAGAATAAGATACTACTAGCCCAAGATGGAAATAGACACTTGTAATTACATAAGGAAGTGTTTTACTTACCAACTACATGGTAATTTGATACAAAAACCTTCCTTAACACTCTAGTCAATTACTACACCATGGTCATTCTCTACGTGGGGCGTTTATCTCATCAATAAAATCAAGCCAACCTCTTCTAATGGCCACAAACTCATTCTCACTACCACTGATTATTTTACTAAGTGAATTGAGGCCATTCTTATCACTTACATCACCAGGAAGTAGATTGTCAAGTTTATCCATTACCATATCATATGTTGATATGGTATCCTAGCCCATATTATATCCGACAATGGTGGATCATTTGTAAATCGAGAGGTTAAATCACTTTGTGCTAAATTCAAAATCAAGCACAAAAAATTCACACCATATAACCTATAAGGAAATGGTCAAGCCAAAGCATCTAAAAATACCCTTGTAATATTTAAAAATTTTGTCAATGACTTTTCTTGTATTTAGCACATATAAGATTATCCCTCTCTTTGTGTTTATCACACTAATCATCAAACCCCCACAAGAGCCACTCTATACTCCCTTGTTTATGGAATGGAGACTATTATCCTGATTAAGATCGAGTTGCCTTCACTGTGAGTATCCTTAAAAAACATTGAAAATGATGAAGATTATAGATTTTCTAGGTTGCAATATCTCAAGCTCCTTGATGGCAAACATTTGGCTGCCATGGATAGCTTAAAATCATATCAGAATAGATTATGTAGAAGCTATAATAAGTGTATTCTCCCTAAGAAGTTTGAAACTGGTGATTTGGTCTTCAAAGAGAACTAAAATAACACGAATGTTGAACACAAGAAGAAGGTTAAGTTCCAACCCAATTGGTTGGGCCCATATGTTGTCACAAAAAATTATGGATTGGGGGCATACCGATTGGCTACTCCATATGGTGAAAAACTCCTAGATTCCATGAATATTGTACATCTCAAGCAATTCTATGCTTAACAACCTTTTGATCCATTGTCTACAAGATCCCTTACTTGGAGGTAACTTGTGTTGAAGTCATTTATCCCATTATTATATTCTATATTGTCCTATCATGGACCATTTCAATTATGTCTCATTTTATCTTAAACCATTCTATCTTGAACACTATTATTTTACTACTCTAGACTATTGTAACCTAGATTATTATATTTAATAACCAATTATGATCTTGACTATGATTCATAGGCATTTTAGACACACTCCACATCCATTTTACTAAATAGTTCATTATGAATAGTATTTTACAACTTCTTCTTACAGACAAGTGAATAACAATGTATCAGCGCATGGTTTTTTCCTACTGAATGGTTCTTCAGATTTATCCTATACTTTATACTATTCTATTATTATTTTTTTATTGTTTGGTAGGCATTTTTCCTTTGATAGGATCACAAAGGGTTGTTTTACCTGGTTTTAGTTATTATAACTCATACACTTGGATGTGCATCTCCTTGATTATCTAGTTCCCTGTACCATTATTTATATTCATGATCCCCATTACAACCAATTTAGCTATTATTTTAACTCTTACCTATGGAAATGCATCTGCTCAATTAGGTAGTTCCTTAGGCCTTTTGTTAATATTAAATTTCTTTTGCTTATCCAAAAAACAAAAAAATATTATAAACTAAAAGACAATAAGAACAAAAACATTATTGTGAACCTCTATTTATTCTGATCTCACACTCTTGCCATTTTGGAGCAACTATTTGAACACTCTCACCATTTTGTGAGCAATTATCTCTTACACACTCACCATTTTGTGAGCCCATTTTCTTATTCCTCTAAAATATAATCATATTTTCTTATCATCACTTTTCTTCCATCCCATATCCTGAGAGAATTACATTTGGCCTGAAGTTCATGTTGAATCTTACATCCATGGAACTATGTAGGCAATGTACACTTGCCTCGTGCATCTAGAGTTAGCTCAGCCACCCCTTATTTTTCTTCTATTTTCCTCATTTTGTTTTGTGTTGTGTTTCCCTATCACTTTCAAGAAACTTTGTGTCCATTTTTCTTGTCTCATTGTACTTGTGTCATTATTTCTTTACCTAGGGGTCACCCTATCACAAGGCGTAATGCCTCTATTACACATGCACAAACATTTTATCTTCTATTTTCACTAACATCATGATTAACCATTGTTTGTGTGTGTTTATTTGATTTTTATTGTTGTTATTTGTGCTTTGTTGTCTCTCCATTTATTTATTTTGGTATTTTTATATTTGTTCATCAGTTTTCCTTTGCATTGTGTTGTGTCTTTCTTTGGTTTGTTGGGGTTTTAATATGTTTTCATTGTTTTTTTGTTGAGTTTTTATTTTATCTATTGTTGTTTTGTTATTCAATCATTTTTATTAGTATTTTATTATTTGTTTCTTGGTGTTTTGTTACACTTTCCTTTTAGCTTTTTGTTTTACTCTTTTGTCTTGTTTATTATATTGTTTTTTTCTATGGTGTTTGAATACATCTTCTAAACATTTTGAGTATGGCCTTAACTTGGGCTTGACTTGTTTACATTTATATTTAACTTGTTTTATTATTTGTTCATTTTACAATTACATCTTGTTCATACACATGGTTATTGATTATTCACATCTTTAATTCAAGTTGTTTAAATAATTTGTTCTTGCTTTGCTACATTCTTGTTCTTACTGAAATCTTGATTGTTCATATCTTGATTTTAAGTTAGGCTACATTTTTGTATTGTTATGAACTATTTGTTTGTTGTTTAAATGTAAATAGTTGTAACTTTGATTTTGGTAATTTTTATCATTATTCTTAGGTATAAATATTTGCATTTGAACTGGCCAATTACAAATAGAAATATAATGTTATTGTAAGTTACTCGTATTTATGATGCATAATTTTAATTTGTTATAATAATCACCAAGTGTTCCAAATTTAAAAGTCAATGAATCTCTGAAGATCATTTTTTAATACACCATATCTAACATGAGACTCTATGTAAGATGTGCATCTCTTGGCATACACTGAGTCTAGGTGGCTAAATCTATGATTAGTTTGGGATGTGCATCTCTTAAATTGTATTCTAGCATCTAGTCATACATTAAGTAGAACAAAAACATCAACATCCATATGCTAACTAAATATGTGTATCTCATGAAACTAGAATATCAAAGCATATCATAAACAAGAGCAATATAAATGAGCACATCATGAGACAATAAAAGATTATAATAGCTCATGTATAAGTAATTGATTGCCAAATTTGGCCCACATACCAAATCCTAGCATGGATGGATCAACTGAGTAGAGTCTTTATTGAAATGGATGATCAAGAAATGACTTGAGCAAGCTTTGAAGAACTAGGCCATCATGAGCACGTCACATAGGGATAAACATATTAGTATGGTTGCACATTTAATAAATGCACTTGGGAGGTTGACCAGAGTTAAAAGAATGCATGGAAATGTTGTTTTTCATCCTTAGATCATGCTCTACAAATTTTGTATCTTGATGAGCTTGCTATCTCAAGATATAAAGCTTTAAAGTTAAACTTTAAGAATGAGATGTGCACATGAATATCAAGTTTAAGTTGTGTCAAATAGCCATTTAAATTCAAATATTCCTAGGTTGACTGCATATCCAATAAGTGTCAAGATCATGGGAGCTCAAGTCGAGATTTAACAATGCATGGGTAGTCAAAGAGTCAAAAAATGACCAATCAAGATCAAAGATCCAATGATGTGCAGTGATTGATAAAGCTAGTGGGTATAAGTAAGTTCAATGGTGCATGATCTATCATACCAACAAATCAATAGTGAGTAGAAAATGGATAGAGTCAATAGGTCTAGAAGATATAATAATGCACATTTAATTATGTGATCATAGATCAATAACAGGTGGTGTTTCAAAAGGTTAGTGGATCATAAAACCAAATACATGGGTGACAAGTTTCTTAAGTACATTAAACTAGTAAAAGATCTATGGATCACATTTATTTTTATTGAGAAAGATTGATGGTGCATGAGAAAGCAGATCCAATGATGTGCATTCAATCATGAAGAACTAAATCAATGTTGAGTGAGAGGTTAATGAGTTAGTAGATCCCTCAGATCCAATAGAGTGTACTAGACCATGCAGATTCAAGATCGATGGTCAAAATTAAAAGTTTAAAGCTAAGGGACTTCAATTGAAAGTAAATGTGACCTAAAGTTAAATTAGGGAAAAAGACACTATTGAAACTTAGTTGATACCTTTTTTGGAGGATCCAAATCATGTAGACTTGGTTTTCTTTTGTTTTCAATGTTACATGCAATAAGTCCTTGGCTTCCACAAGTTTCAAAGGTAGAATAGGTTTGCTTAGACCTAATTAGTTCAAGAATGATGTTATGTAGTCTGTAAGCTCTTCATAGATACTATAACTATATGAAAACCAATAAATGGATTGGTTTTCATCTATAGTAAATCTATGCTCAAATATTAAAGTAGGGTAAGATGTGTAGGAGCATCTTGTCCTTCAATAAAGCTATATCCTCAACAAACAGATACTTACCACTGCTCAAAGTAGATATAGCATGGCTTTGTCAGGCCCAAGGATGTGAGGACTGTATCCTTATAATGAAAGCAAGTAGGAGATGGCATAGAAGATCAAAGAAAAGGGACTTGGTGATTTGAGAGCATAGTGGATCATTTAATGTTGTTTATAACTTTGAGGATCTTTCCTCCTTGAAGGGATCATGACTCATCATCTACAAAATAGACTCTTGTCCTCTAGTGTGTTTCTCAACCAATGAGAAGCACTTGAAGACTATTGGAGCAAATGTAGGTTAACTTATGGATGAAGGATAAATCTTAATTATATCAAAGTGTGGTGGAGAATTCATTAAAAGGTGGTATCCCATTGATTTTTATTGATTGATGTGTTCCCTCTCTCTCTGTTTCCTCTATATTACCCTTTCTTTCTCATTTGTAAAAAGATGCTTATTTTTTGGGAGTATCAAGGGAATCTTTGATATATTGTAAGATATTATCTTATTTATTAGGATAAACCTTATCAAGCATTTGTAGTAACTACCTCTTGATGTAATAAAATACTTTCTTTACCTATCTCTTATCTTGGATCTATGTTGAGTGAATTGTACATGATGGCATAGTGAAGGAGAATCTTCCTCATCCATTGTCCTCCTTTCTAACCTATTTTAGGGTATTTTCAAGTTGTCTACAAGTTTGGATTAGTGTTATTTCTATCACTGATGTAAGCTCTCAATGAGTCTTATAACTCCTTTTTGTTTGCATTCATTACTCCTAAACCTAGTCTATGAAATACTTATGCAATTAGCTTGATGCTGAGGTTGTGTGAGCTAGCATTATCTTTTGTAGATCTAGTGTAGGTTAAAGCTTATGGGAGTTTCCCATTTTTATTTGGTGTATCACCTTTTAGCATTTTTAGGATCTTTTTTCCCCTTTCTAACCCTTTTCCTTGTAGTAGCATTAGTTTTAGGTGATCCATCAAGAGGAAGTCAACCTTCTCTATAGGTTCAACCCCATCATAGGTTACTCACAACCTAGGGTTATCCTAATATTTTGTCTTAGTCAGAGTGAGCCTAAAGAACTCTCTCTAAGGGTGCAAATTACCACCATAATAGTTTCTAGCATGCCCAGTGGGACTTACTATGTTATTCACTAGTGAAGTGTTTTGATGTTCTCTTCATCCAACCAGCCTTTAGAGGCAAGTTTTCAAACATCAATGGCAACTCTAAACATAGATCAATTGGCTTAAGTGGCCTAATTAAGTGCCTAATAATCATAATCTAGTATGTACAATCAACCATATTTTGATCAATATGATTATTTTCTACCTCAACATCACACTTATCAGGCAAATAATGTTTATGTGTTCCCCCCAAGTGGTACTCAAGCAAACTATCAGCCCTATCATGTTGTTTGCCCTCTTCCCACCCCTACATATGACCAAGGTCAGCCTCATTTGCATTCAAATCAATCCATTATTTCCCCTTATCAAGACCAATCTTATCTTATTACATCCTTGTCAAGATTTAAGCAAGCATTATCAGTTTATATTAAGTTGATAAGGGAGATAGGTATAGGTTTATAAGTTTCTTATGTCATGCCTATCCATGTTTTATAAGAAGAAAGGAGTGTTCTTAAGCTATTCAAGAATAGATGGTCAGTTTGTGAGGGTGAAAAATGGTCTAAAATTTAGACAATGTGTTAATATCTTATGAAGACCAATAGGCTCATTTGGATCAGTTTTAGGTTCCCTCTCCCCTCTAAGAGCCTCAAGCTCAACCTTCAAAAGTTCTTGATCAGCCCCCTAGTAAACCTTGTCAAATTTCATCCTTGTCAAAACTCAAAGAGGCAATCTAGACTAAGGTAGAACAATCTTGAAAATCAATGACGGGGTTAAAATTGGACAAGAATTCCCCATTCATGCCATAGACGGGATAAGGATCTTCTTGCAAGAGTTTTGGAACATGTGAGCATTCAATAAAGAAGCTAACTATCCCTAGGTTGAGAAGCAAGAGCTAAAAGGGTGGGTATTATCCTGTTGGGCCCCTTGTTGTAATATGTTAGTCAGGTTAGCATAACCATCTACTACAAGTTATGTCATGCCTACACTCACAACACAGCTAGTTGCCAAGTAATTGATTAAATGTGCCAAAATATGGAGAGAGGTGCATGACAAGAAACTACAATAGTTAGAGGGTAGGTGAACCAAGGGAATGAGGGTTATGTCTAGTAAAAAGTTGGCTATGGAAACCAAAGAGGTGCCATAGGGTGAGGTGGAGGATGCAAGGGAGGGAGATTCCCACAATGATCATGTTACAAGTTTGGGTCAATCGAACACTATCAGTATGAATATCTGATGCATCCAATGTGTAGGTTTTATCGAGGACCACATGCGATAGAAGAGTGCCTCAACCTATACAAAAAGTTAACCTAAGTTAAAATGGGTGTCGAAAAGGGTGTAGGCATGATTAGGCATGAGCCTAAGGATATGAAATGGGCTCCAAAACACAACCAATGTGCACAAATCCAATCAAGGTGTAGGTAACCACACAGAGTGGGTTCACCACTCAGCCACCAACTATACCAACATAAGATCTATGTTTGGAATATTGTGAACAAAGCTACACTAAGGGCATAGCATGGCCATAGATAAAATTTTCACCCTACCCTAACCCAACATGTCAAAAATATGTCCTACAACAAGCCATGAGTGTGATGCAAAATTAAAGGGAGAACTCTAACTAGTTAGAGATCTAGAAGTGAAAACTACTGCCTCACATAAAAATCAAGATAGTAAAGAGGTTGAAATATAGGATCTAACAGAGATCCTACATCTCCTACAAATGGATGGGATGATTCCCTTACTAAAAAATTTGCTTTTAGAACACGTAGGGAAAAATTCAAGTGAGGTTATTGAGCCCCATGAAATTAAAGTTATTACACCACACATGGAGAGGGTGCATTTAGTAAGTCATACTCAGAACAAAGAGTATGAGCAAGAGTTATTAGTCAATGCCAATATCGATGGATGGTCCATCTATAAGGTGTTGATTGACACTAGTGTATAGGTCAATATCTTAACTAAGAATGCATGGGAGAAGATGGGAAGGCCTACCTTGAGACCTTTTCCCCATGTACTTTTCATGGCTAAAAAGACCCAATCATAGCCAATTGGAATTTTATAGGGTACTATTATAGATAATTTGAGAACCAAATTCCATACTGACTTGGAGGTTATCAAGTTAGCTAAATAGGTTAACTACCATGTGCTTTTAGGAAGGCCTTGGTGTTACACCAATGATGTAGATATCCACTTCAAGAAGCAATACATAACATTCAAAAATTGTAAGGAAAGGGTAGTGATCCATATTTCAAGTGACCAAGGACCTCACTATGTGGAGAGCATTGATCTAGAGGATGAGATTAACCATATTTATAACATCATGGTTTAAGGCATCAAGAATCTCCACCCTTATAATCAAGGAGTTATTTCTTGGGATGATAGGTAGTCAACCTCAGACACCACTAATGTCTCTTTTGACGGATGGGTTGAAGAGGTTTATGATCTCATTGGTCATAGATGTTAGTTGGTGTGTGGAAAAGCACCAAAACTCATGAAGATTGGTTGGGTCTATATTGATCACACTTTGAAGTGATAGGTCTCACACCAGGAGAAGAAAGGAAAGAGGGTGCTTCACTTGATCAAAGTCAAGCTTGTAGTGATCCAAAAATTTGAAGGTATCAACCCAGTAGAAAGTTATATCCATGACCTTAAAGCATGCATCCATAAAGAGACAAATAGAATGGGTGTACTTGTGTACACCTTGAGGAGCATTGTCATGCATTGGTAGATAGTGTAAAGGTATAAATTTCCAACTTGGCTAGAGGTAAAGGTGTCCATGTGTACTAGGTTTGGGAGGAACAATGATAAATTAGATATCTTGGCATACTCTAGTGCATAGCGTATGTGTGCCTATGTGAAGAGACATGGACTAAATGTAGTATGACTACCCAAAATAACTTATGGGTGAATGCCTTTTATAGGACTCTAAATACATGGGTGTGAGCTTGGTATGTGGTCAACAAGATGCGTTAAGATATATCTAATTCAGAGGCCCTTAAGGAGAAGTTTTTACATACCTTCTCCTTTTCATCATAGAACTTAGAACTGGTCGAACCATTACAAGTAACTCAATTAATGATGTTTGAAGACACTACCATCCTTAAGGAACACTTGAAATATATGTTCATAGAAAAGGGGTTGGTGCTCCCAACCTTTTTTGAGGAAAATACACTCAACAGTGAATCCAATGAGGAAGATGATGAAACTTGGAAGGAGCATTACTAGATAATGTTCACCCATAAAAGAAAGCTCACGTACCAAGTAGATGATAGCACCCCTAGTAAAGAAGACCCCACTCATATTCACATTAAGATAACAGAGGGAACTCAACAAGTCAAGGATTCTCACCAATAGAAGAATGAACCATACCATGCCCCACTTATGACCATCAAAGTGGATATCAGTGTAAAAAGAGAGCTAAATATGGCTACTCTAGGTGCCTATTGGTCTAATGTAGAGATGGTTCACATCATAGACCTCCTAAAGGAATTCCAAGATTTTTTCCCTAAAACTTATCAGGATATGAAGGGAATCCACCCATGCCTAGGGAAGATGAGCATAAACCTAATTGATTGTGTAAGACTAGTCAAAAATCACTCCTACCAGATGAATCCCAAACTCTGTGTTAAGATAAATAGAGATCAATGTTATGCCTGTCATAGGGGTAATTTACCCTGTGTAGAAGTCCAAGATGGTGAGCCAAATGATAATAAGAATCAATAAGTATGAGGGCATTCACATCTACATCAATTATAGAATGTTTAATGCCAATTGCATGAATGACCCCTTCCTAACTCCATTCATAAACAAAGTCCTGGAAGGCATTGTAGGCTACAAAATCTACACCTTCACTGATGGGTTCTCTAGCTACCACCAAGTCCATATTGAGGAGGAGGATAAGCTTAAAATAACCTTTATGACTAAATGGTGTTATTTTGCTTACAATGTGATGCCTTTTGGACTCAAGAATGCACTAGTCATGTTCTATAGAGTGGTGATCATTGTGTTTAAATAATTCATCCATAGGTTCCTCTAAGTCTATATAGATGATTGAATGGTGTATGGCCTCATTAAGGACCATTTTGATAACTTGTGCCTAATGTTTGAGAGGTAAAAGTAGCTTTAGATTCCCTAAACCTAAAAAATTTCATCTTTGCAACATCATTTGAAACCCTACTTAAGGACATCATTTGTAAGGATGGTTTTCTCATTGATCTAGTGAAGATCACCATCATCATTCATCTACAAACTCCTTCCACATAGAAAGACATTCCACCTTTCTTAACCACTATGTATATTAAAAAAAATTATAAGGAGTTATGTGAACATTACAGTGTCGCTAGATGAGCTTCTGCACAAGGATGGACCATTCTATTAGGGTGAAGTGTAATAATATGCCTTCAAAACCCTGAAGCTCAGATTGGCTAGTGTGCCTATATTATAGTTCCCCAACTGGATAACACCTTTTCATGTCCATGTCAACTCTTTTGGCTCTATGATTGGTTTAATCTTAGCATAGCCTGATGAAGTCAAAATGGATCATCCCATCTCCTTTGCTAATATAAATTTGACCTTAGCAAAGAAAAATTACGCAATGATAGAGCATGAGGCACTCACCATGGTCTATGCCTTGTAAAAATTTAGACAATATTTGTTGGCAACCCCATTCATCTTTTTCATTTATTGAGGTGCTCAAGTATTTTGTGAACAATCACATTTTACGCAAGTGCATATATATATGGGTATTTCTATTCTAGGAGTTTTAGTTCTCCATTGTGATTAAGCCTGGAAAGTAGAACTTGGAGCTAGACCATTTATCTTGCATCAATTATAGAAATGTGGTGGTACCAATTGAGGATGACATGCCAGACACATAATTTTATAGAGTCTAATACATCCCTGAGTATTTGGTAGAGATATCTACCTTTCTAATATATGGGGTTACACCCCAGACTATGACAAATAAGGAGAAGAAATAGCTAGCAGTTTGCATTATACCCTTTCAACTCATCAATAGATAAACTATATAAGCTAAGTAGATATGAAGTGTTGCATCAATGTGTCCTAGAGAATGAAAGAGATTCGATCTTTTAAGAGGCACATGAATGCATAGTAGCAAGACATTGCATTGGAGATGTAATGGCATGAAAAGTGTTATAGTTAGGCTTATGGTGGCCAAACTTGTTCCAAGATGCAAATAAATATGCAAGACATGTGATATATGCCAGCATATAGGGAAGCTTAACCATTGAGATGAGATTCCCTCATCCCCATTCTTTCCTAGGTGTCATTCAAAAAATGGGCCATTGATTTTTTTGCACTGATAACTCTTACAATACAATGCATAAGTGCTAAGTATATTCTAGTATCCATAGATTATTTCATCAAGTGGGTCATGGCCATGTCAAAAAAATACTACACAATCACCATAGCCACATGTTTCATCTAGGAAAACATAATAAGCTGATATAGGTACCTGCTAAGTCTAACTAGCCATAGGGGCACTCACTTTATTAATGAAACAATGCACATCCTATTGGTTGAGTATATGGTAGTGCACCACAAAATGACCACTTATCATCTATAAATAAAAAACACATCTAAGGCATTAAATAAAATATTGGGAACATGACTCATGAAGATATGTGATGTTGGTTACAAGGATTGGGATGATCGAGTGTCGATGGTATTATGGGCATATTGCACAACCTATAAGCACCTGAATAAGGCTACACCATTCTAATTGGTGTTTGGCATTAAGGCAATCTTGTGAATGGAGTTCTTAGTACCATCATGCACATTAGTTAGTTAGATGACCAAGAGTCATTGAATTCAAGGCTATAAGACTTGGATCACTTGGATGAGACATGTGCCCAAGCCAAATGGAGCCAATAAATAGAAAAGGTACATCAAAAACTCTGGCATGACAATTTTATAATTAATAAAGTGTTATTATAAGGAGAATTTATTTTTTTCTATGACTCCAAGTATTTCAATCACCTAGGAAAACTATAGATAAGTTGGATGGGTTCCTATATCATCCACCATATATTAGAGATAAGCACATGTAAATTATGCACATTGACTGGTGAGATGCTCCCTAGGGATTTCAATGGCAACAGACTAAATCCATATTGATAATAGGGTGGTGATTACACCATGAGAACACCAACTTCTTGGTCAATAGTTGGTTTGAGATGAGATGACCAAAAGAACATTTGGCATAAGCCAAACAGTTCATTTTTGTTTTATTTTGTTCTTTAGTAGTAGTGTAAAGAGTAAAGAAGTGGTGCTTTGAGGTCCACTAGGAAAATATGATAGCACTTCACTCATAATTCTATCTAAGTTAGTCGAGAACTTGTGCCTTTTAAGCTCTTGAGGCTAGACACCTAAGTTTTGGGTGAGTAAGGATTACCAGCATTAGAAAAGGGAAGTGTAACAGACCATTGTGCACCAGATTCTAGATGTTGGCTACTTTCAAAGCCTCAAAGTATAAATTCATCTAACCTTTCATGCATGAATCTAACTAGGTGAGTCGAGCCAGTATGATTTCTAAAAAGTGCCTGAGGCTAGACATCTAAGTGGTGGGCATGTGAAATTCACCAGCCACAAGAAGAAGATGCACAAAATCCAAGTGTATAAGAGATAGATTATAGGTCCATGGAGGTCCAAGAGACAAATACTCTGACACTTATGCACATAATGCCAATTAGGTGAGTCAAACCCTTTTGATTTTTAAGCACCTAGGGTTAGACACCTAAGTTTTGGGGCACAAAGAGGTTTTCAAACTTAGACAAAAGAGGAGCCAAGTGAGTATGCACAACATGATCATGCGTAACAAACAATGTGAAGATGCACAATATGATCATGTGCAAGAGAACTAGAAAAGGAGAATCAAGCATTTAAGGGCTAGCATAAGGAATTTGTATGGGGTAGGATATGCCAAGGCAATATAAATTTCAATAAACCAACCAAGATAGATAAGTGTGATTGAAATATAAGTGCAATAAGAAGAGAAGATGAAATCGAGGAGGTTAAATCATGCACATGTGAGGCATTGCACCTAGGTTACCATACTAAAGGTGAAGGTCACACTAAGAAAATAATGTGTAGAATGGGAATCATCATAGATAGATGGCATCCACCTAGATTTAAGTGGGAAGTGACCATTTGAACCACAAGTCACTTCATTGAAATATCATTAGGATCATTGAATACAACGATAGGAAAGGCATAAAGATCTATAATAAATGAGTTGGTGGCAAAGGATTTTCATGGAGCTTAATAAATCTAAATTCCACCATGCCATTAACACACCTACATTAAAGATAGTAGATGTAAATAGGGTATAAAACATCATGTGATAGATTGGTTTTTGTTACAAACTTTGTGCAAACTTGAGACATTGATTAAACCAGAATGAACCAATGAACTAGAGAGCCAAAGCATAGAAACCCTACTAGAGAAAGAATGTGAGCAACCCCAAGAACCTATAGTGAATGATTGTGAAGCTTAAAAAATTATGCTCATGGTGAGATTGGTGTTGAAAGGGGTGTAAAGAAATTTTAGCAAGAACCAATTGATGAAAATGTGAGTTGTCATCAAGGATGCCATTAATGACCTATAAAGCTTAAAGCCAAAGGTATAATCATAGGTCTTGCAACTGTGAAGCACCGACAACCATTTGAGGTTTCAATATACCTAACCTACCATTTTTTAGCATCGATAGGTTCAATATGGGAAAGAAGTGGAAGGGAATGGGTTTGTAATAATAAAGTCCAAAGAGGGTCACATGATGGTAGAAGTGGCCCTTGTAAGAATAGCAGTGTCACAGGTAGAAGGGGTTAACATCGTATAAGTCGACCCTGAGGTACTGACCAAGATATATTATCAAGTCATGCAATTTTCCCTAAAAGTCTTGATAGAGGAAAATTAGAATTTATTTATGCACACATGTTAGCTGAAGGAGTACAACCATCATACTTCTAGCCATGTGTAAGACCTAGTTTCAAATTAGCAGATGGATATAGGGAGCAAGATAAAGTAGGGTGTAGCATTTTTTAATGTCTCCATTTGAGATAGATTTATATCCTTCAGTGAACTTTAGCTATATGAGTTTCCATGTTTTGGGAAGTTAGAGGAGTTAGTGCAATTCTTTCTATCCTGCATCCATGGAAACTGCATATACATCACAAGGAAGAGCATGAGGATTTTGGCATGCCTCATTGGAAGGATAATTGGGTTCCTAGACATCGAGAAAGACATCTATGATATGATGAATGATGATGAAGAGGTGGAGCATGTGTAAATTCTCCTAAGTTACTACAAAAGGGGATTCGCATCCCCCATCAAATATTGTAAGGACCCTAACATGAGGGTGACCTCATACCTTATGAGCTCAAAACTATGCTCCAAAGGTCATTGGACTGACGTAACAAAAACTTACATTTGCATTTCATACCATATAGCACAAGGGATGAAGTTTAACATTACCAAGTTTATTGGTGATCATCTTGTGAAGAATGTGATAGAATACCACACAATAAAGGGGACCTTCAAGTGGGGGTCCATTCTCATCTTGATAGTCATGGAGGAAATTAGTATACTAGATGGGGACAAGGATAATCTATGGGTTTTTCTAGAGTGAAATGACTCCTTAGCACATAAATACAAGGACTTCACTTTCCCCATGTCCTTCAATTCAAAATATAAAATATACATAATGAGATGGTGTGATAAAGATATAGAGGCATTCATGATCAAGTGGCACATCCCCCAAAATTTCCCCAAGAGAATGTATGAGATGGAAACCTTTATCGTTATATAACATTTTTGTATGTTCCACTTGGCACTGGTTGATGGCAACAAGTCTAGATGGTTAAATCTCCCATATACTTTTTTAGCTAAGTATTTTAGGGATGCACTTAGGAAGATCCCCAATGTGTAATAATTAGATATTCTAATGAGGGAACTGGATATGGAGAGAAATAGGTTGGGATGTTAGTTCATGTGCCCAAATGGGAAGGCAACAAGGGATGAAGAGGATGATTCAGATCATACTGACATCCAACCTGTTCAAGAAGTGGCCATACTTAAGTTCATCTATAGGATTTATTATGAGATGAATCCTAGGAGGAAGGGTCCTATCTCTAATGCCAAATAGACTAATCACCTTCCCATCAGAATTGGTGATGAAGGCACACTGGTGCCAGTTGAAACAAAGAAGTCTCCCAAGAAGAAGAAAAAGGAGACACTAGAAGAAATAGAGGAATGCATAAAGTTTAAACTGGACTCAACTGATGAAGCCTCTCCATCGACCCTAATAAATAAGTGCATGAAGTTCATGCCAAAGACTTCTCTTGTCTTAAAGGAGAAGCAAAAGAAGCTAAAATTCTCATCTACGATGCCCACCATAACCCTGGTAGACATAGAGGTGTAGGAAGAATTGGAAGAGGTAGAGTCGGGGAAGGGCATGTACATTATGCCTGTGGATGACTCCTCATCTAGAAAAGAAACTCCCCCACTACCACAAAGTGAAGAGGCAAGATAGGAAAAAGATTGGAGGAAGCTTGGCCTTAGTGATGTAGACATTTAGAAGGCATGAGAGAAGCAAAAGAGAAAATAAGAAATGAGAAAGGTTGATAGGATGGAGGAAGATCTCAGTGTGGTAGAATTACATGAGGATCTCCAAGGTGGCACTAATACCATACTTGGAAAAGTAGGACCATCAAGTACACAAACCAAAGAAACCATAATGCAGCCTCTATAAGGCAAAGAGGAGCTGAGGTGCAATCAAGAGAAGATGGGCCTTGCTCAAGATCATATTGAATTAGTGTTAGAGTTGCATCACAAGAGAGAGGCCATGAGGTCTAAGGGCATGACCCAAATATAAATTGATAAAGTGGAGAC
Organism: Torreya grandis; assembly: GCA_037957365.1. Lineage (NCBI taxonomy): Eukaryota > Viridiplantae > Streptophyta > Pinopsida > Cupressales > Taxaceae > Torreya > Torreya grandis. The sequence goes on along the minus strand of JARHVA010001049.1, from coordinate 2,188,709 downwards.
TGATGAGATAAGCGTTGAAGAGGAGAAAACCACCATAATCATCAAAAAGAGGAATGCAAAAATAAGGAAGGCCTAGAAGGAGAAGGCCAAGAAGGAAAAAGAAGAGAAGAGGGTTATCATAGGCATGGAACACATTAAGGAGAAAATAGTAGAGGTGCCTATCACCCACACTAGCTTGATAGGAGAAGCTACAGATCAAGTGTGCCCTAGTACTAAAGGGACACTTAGAAAAAAAATAAGGTGATGTTGGTGCCTCAAATGAATAAGTAAAGAAGGAAAGGAAGGAGTAGGTTGGTTCTGAGAAGGAACCTTTGGAGGTTTGTGTCAAGGAGCCACAAGAAGAATAAGTGGATGAAGGGGAAAAGTCCAAAGAAGAAGAACCCCTATAAGAGAGAGAGGTAGAAGAAGGAATCAAGGAAAAGAGTAGTGCTAGTGAAGAGGAACAACATCAGAAGGAGTTGGCCATTGAGAAAGAAGAATTTGAACCAAGCTACTGAGAAAATACACAAAAGCGGTTTACCACAGATGAGGACTTCTACATGTTGGAGTACATGCCCTCCAAAGCTATAATAACATTGATGCACCATCAAGTGTCCTTTGTACTTGATTGCTACATAGATGAGCCTCACTTCACGGTGCCAATGAAAGCAATATGAAGCACCAAAAAACTAGAAGAGGGACATGACTACCAACTAGTCAACCTTTGAGACATGAACTCAGTAAGGTTGGTTAATGCGTTCCTTAAGATGGCCTTTGAGGTAGCATGTAAAAACATTGTCAATGATGTTCACACCACAAAGTGGAAAGATATAGCATTGAAGGTAGAGGAACAACTCAATGCCATGAAGCTCAAGCTCAAGTAGTTGGCTGAGTGTATTGAAGAATTAGAGCCATCCCTTTTGGATGGTATTGACACTTCCAAATTGTTTTAAGTTGATAAGGTGTGTTTGATGGTCGAATAGATACTCCCTTAGATGAAACTGGCACATGAAGAGGAAGAAGACTCTTGCAAAGCTATAAAAAAGATATAAAAAAATGTTCAATGAGGTAGAGAACCTCTTTTTAAGGCTAGAGGAGCATGTAGATGATGTTGACGTCATCTTTTGTAGCTTTTCCACCCAACCCTCGGTCATCGATGCATGCCTCAAAAAGGTTAAATGAGAAAAGGAGGCACTAATAAAGCAAGCATTCACAATCAATAGGGGTGAGTGCACACAATTTATAGCACAAGTAAACATGTTGATCCCCCAATTGAAGACCCAAGAGCAATACCTCAAAGAGATTTTCCATGCCTTTCAGACAAAGGTGAGCGAGCAAGGAGCCATCCTAAATGGTGGGGTCTAAAAAGTTAAGGAAAGGCTAGAGGCCTTCCATAAGGAACTAGATAACACTAACATGCTCGAGCTCAAGGTTACTTCTATGGATATTGATAGCACCATCAAAAAAATCAAGCTCACAATACAAGGCTTTGAAAACTTCAAGATAGAACTAAATTATAACATGCCCAAATTTTGCACATCTAAGGCACTAGAAGGATAGTCTGAGGACAGACTAACATTTTTATATGGAGTAATTTTGGGCCCCATTTCATGCTAAGTAGTGGATCCATGCCAACTCGACAAACACCTAAGCATAAGGAAATCATGGAAAATGGTTTTATTTTTATCTTCTCGCAATATTAGTTGTCTAACGGCTAACAAATCCAAGCAACGTCAGGAAGTGGGCACATAGGACAGCGACTAGCCATTAAATACAAGTGGCTCCTTTTGAATCACACAACATTATGAATTAGGCACATGGGATAATGATATCACATTAAAGGCAAATCTTAGTGGTGGTGGCAGGATGTGTACCTCTAGCGCCAGCTCAACAATTGATATGCTCCATTCTCCATGAACCTCGGATGGTCTAAAGCATATAAAAGGAATCCAAGTTTAATTGAAGAGGAGAGGCAATTTGGAGTAGCGAATCTCTGGTAAATTAATGTTTCAATTTCCATTAGAATATATAATTAGTTCTAGATGCTAGTAAAGCTCCCCTTTGTAGTGCCCAAGCTCACCTGTGAGCCTCTGGGCCTGTAATAATTTAATTTGAGCTTATTCTTAGTTTATATGGACTATACATGTATTTTTGTTTAATGTATTAATGAAGAAGGCTTTGAGTAAATAGCTAATGGATTAATGTCTTAAGTCTTTGAGTGATTATTGATTGCATATGTTATCTTGTTGAATGTATATTGAGCTCTCTTAAGTTTCTACCCTGGCTCATTCATGGCATGCCTATAACTAGTAATGACTCTTGCACCCAGAATAGGAAATATGTCTAAGTATGGATGAAACCATGCACCATGAATGATACCCATGCCTAAGCATGAGACCATGCCTAAGTCCCTTAACCTGACACCTAGTTGGCCCTCAAGCACCTGAATGTTGTTAGGCCTATGAAACCTAAGGCTTGTACTTATGAATGCCCAACCATCATTGTGTTAACCCAAGCCCCTTAAGAACCAAGTTGCACCATGGCATAACTAGCCCAACATAGGCCTTGGTCCTTTCTCTATTGTGCTTCGAGTGAGAACATAAGGCTTAAACCTTATGTATATTGATGCCAGCATGATCGAGTACTAAATGTTGAACACCACAGGAATCATTCGGGCCTACACCCCTAAGACATGTTTAAATCCAACATGGAAAACTAGGTAGGCATGTGACTAGGCCCATGACTGATATGACTGACTTTTCTACAACATATCCATTGAAAAAGTCTTTGAGCAGTGGGAGAAATAGTATGGCAAACCTGAGCCAATCAGTTTGCCCTCTCTGATCCCTACGTCCATTCCCATTTAATAGCCTGAATCCATCCCATAATGGATCTTCTCCAACACATTTGATCATGTCTATGTCATGCCCTCACTTGTGAGACCACCCTCTCCTATAACCTTTCAAAAATAAGAGAAGGTGTATGTTCCCTACTCATTTCCATCATCAAAATCAGTTCAGAAGGGCATAAAGAAGGAGGAGATGTTGGTTGTGGAGGATCAAGCACTAGTTCAAGAACCACCAAAGAAGCCATTCAAAGTCCCTAGATGGAGGGGCACTCTCCTAAGCTACAAGCAAGGTGAACTTCTTCACCCTCCCACTATCTCCCTCTTGGATAAAGAGCTTGTTCTAAAAAATATCGAGGAGGAGATTGCAGTCATAGGTGAGCCTGAAGAGGACAATGCAAGTGTCGATGATGAGGAGATCATGATAGGCAACCCACTTCATAGGGAAGAGCATGTTTCAGATGTCAAATTGTATAAGCTTGATGAGCCACAAGAATATAGCCTTTATGAACCTATTATTAAGGTCAAGGTCATCTCAAGCAACTTAGAAGATCAATGGTAGCATTTATGCTCAGATTTCTTGTGTGAAATAGAGCAATATAGTGTTGCAAACATGCCTAAAGAGGACAATCCTCAACCTAAACATGGGGCAAATCTTAAATGGACTCCTAAAGGTCCATTCTACATAGATCAAGAAGAGGATCAGAACCAGGTGCCTCAGCTTGGTCCACTTCAAGATGAGGTGTCAGTTGATGATAGCCCTGATATGTTGGATCAAGAGGAAAGCATATTAGATCTTGAGCAAGATAGGTGTGATATTTCAGACCTTGGATGGTCAAATCAATCCTCATTTTTAGTTTAAGAAACAAGATGAAATCTTGAGTGAGGTTGATGAAAGAGAAATCTCAAGTTCTTAGATGATGCAATTTGATAAGCATACTAGTGAAGAGCCTAAAGAGTTATGGCAACGGTTTAATGCCATAACCAAAGAGTTTGAAGAGGCTAAGAGACATGTCCTTCTTCCAAGAACCTATGAGCATGCTGCTCTAAGCATGAACAGTCCTAATTTGCACGACAAGGTGGAAGAACATGGTATTTTTTAACCACCAATTGAACCAAGTGCAATTGCTCCCAATAGCCTAAATGAAGTCTTCATGCAAGGCTTTCTCAAGGGTGATGAGCAACATCAAGCAAGTGATCTTGCGGTCTAATTGTATGTTGTGTCTATTTATAAATTAAATATGTTAAGAATAGAGTTACATATTACTAATAATAATTTAGGAGTCTGAATTTTTCCCTACATAATAAGACTATCTTCTTTTTTATACACAATAAAATTACAAAATAGTGCTCAAAAACAGCACTATTGAATGCAATGAAGAGGCAGTAAAATGATATGCCCAGCGTATTAAACATGACTACATATACACATGCCAACAAAAATAATTATCTTTAAAAAAAAAATTAACCAATAAAATTGATTTTAATTAATTTTTATTTAAATAAAATATATTTTTTCAATAAAAAATAACTATTTTTTATTAATTGAAAATATTTTAATCAATAAAATTTGTGATAAATATTATTTACCAAAAATTATGTACCTAATTAAAAATCAATGTACCAATTTAGTATTACATTTTTTACAATAGCTTTCAATCTATTTCACATTAAATATCACTCTGTACTTATCTTTGAGAAAGACAAATTTAAATTATTTAAAAAATAATAATAACAATAAATCATCACATTAAATAATTAATTTTGTAATACTTAAACTCGAGATTGGAATTTAGATTAATCATTGTAAATATAAACTTTGTTGATGGCTAACTCGGAATACACTTAATTTAAAACTATATATTTATTTTTTAAATAAGAATGCAGTATTTATCCATCCAACCAGATGCAACTTTGATTTAGTCACTTAAAACAGGCTGCAGACCGTCAACTTCAAGGCGTTAGTAAACAATTGATTATACAACTTTCAGGCATGCATAAACTGCTCAAGATGCAACTGCAGTTTACTAATAAAACAGTGGCATGCATAATCTCTCTAGTGAAAGATTAATATTTGGGATCGCACTTCATAATTTGAAGAGTTTGAAGGTGTAAAGATAAAATTTCAATTTACTAATTAAAAATAAGTTACAAATTTTCTAAATTGGAAATGAGTGTAAAGATAAAATTTCAATTTACTAATTAAAAATAAGTTACAACTTTTCTAAATTGGAAATGAATGAGGATACAACTTTAATTTAATATTTAAAAATAAGTTATAACTTCTCTAAACTGAAAATGAATGAAGATACAATTTCAATTTAATAACTAAAAACAAATATTAACTTCTATAAATTAATAATAAGGATACGATTTTAATTTAGTAAGTAAAAACAGTCTAAACTTTCCACAAACTGGCAATGAAACAAGTTACAACTTCTATATAAACTGACTGTGAATAAGGATACAACTTCCTCATAAGGATACAATTCTCTATTTATAAATATGATATATTATATGATGAAAATTACATTAAATAGTTAACAAAATTTAAAATTCAATGGTGAAGGAGAATTATTATAATGATTGCCCCGATCATTACAATTCTCTATGTATAAATATGATGGAAATTACATAAAATAATAAACAGACTTTAAAATTCAATGGTGAATGGAGAACTATTGTAACGATTGCTGTAGCAGTCCTCGCAAAAAGCTCTTTCACATACCCGTACTGTTTGGCAAATGGCACAGCCACTTTTCCCTTTGCGTTGGTTCAAAAATGTCCGAATTGTCTGAATTGAAAGGACTGAGAATTCATGAATTGTCCGAATAGTTAGGATTAGGAAGGGTGACGTTATAGAAACTACCAAGTGATTTGCAATGAAGAGGAACGCAATTAGGGTTTAAAGCAGTTTGTGGGTGTTGTGGATGATTTGTACTATGGTGTTGGTTATTAATAGGGTAGAAAGAAGGTGCGTTTGGATTTAGGTTAGATTTGGTAGGCATAGTAGGGTAGAAAGGAGGCACATTCGGATTTAGATTAGATTTAGTAGGTGAAAGGAAAGGGATGTGAATTAGCCTAGATCCAATTTGAAGCTCCATACCCTTCTCCATTGGAATTAACCGAGATCCAATTTGAAACTCCATACCCTTCTCCATCGAAATTAGTCGAAATCCAATTTGAAACTCCATGCCCTTTTCCATCTGAATTTGCTGAGATCCAATTTGAAACTCCATGTCCTTCTCCATCCTTGCCAGACCAGTTGTATTCCTGCATTATTATTTGCTGGTAACAATCACTACCATATATAGATGATTATTTTATTTTATTTTAATTATAATTTTAGATTTAAAAGTTTTATTTTAAATAATTTATTGAAAATATGATTTTAATTAAATATAATAAATAAAATATATAAATATAAATTTGATTATATATATATATATATAATTTATTTATTTTATAAATAAAAAATTTATAATTTTAACAAATCGAATTTGAAAGTTTGTTATAAATTATCAATAAATAAATTTAAATAAAATTATAATGAAAATATTATATTGTAATTAAACTTTATTAAATATGAAAAGAGTTTTAATTATTATTTTTATTTTAATATAATAATTTGTAAAAAATATGTTTAACAAATTATCATGATTTCCATATAATATGAGAACAGTTATTATAATTTGACAACATTCTACGTTTTTGGCACTTTGAATTGTGGATTTTACATTTTTGGACAATATTGGAGAAGAATTTGATTTTAAGAATGTATTTGTCAAGTTTAATGATTTGAAAACTTCTGTGGGCAATTTAAATCTTCACGATAATATATAGGAAATATATTTTCTTTTCTTAAATTTCAGTATGGAGTTAAATTTATAAAGAATAAAGAAAAGTGTTTGTTTTAGGAATCACAAGAAAAAATTTATTCATTGGTCACAAGAGTTCTTAACTCTATACAGTATTAATCATATCACATAAAATAACAACTGGACAATTCAATATTAATACAATATATATTCACTATTACTTTCAGAACTACAATACATATTAAAATTTTGAGATTCTTTTTTTATATATTTACATCCAAAGTGTTATATTTAAAGAAGTTTTTTTTTTAATTTAAAAATAATAATCGATAAAAATAAATTTATATATAAAAATATAAATTTACGTATTTTATTTTTGTCAGGAATCTAGAACAACAAACAGGTCTGATTCCACTGTTAGGACCCGAAAGCACAATTGATTACCATGTACAAGCAACTTAAATATGCAAAATTAATCAGAATGCACAAGTAACTAGAATTCAGAAATAACACAGAATATGAGAGACAATACCCAATTGTATTAATACTCTTCTAGAAAAGAAATACAACAAAGAAGATGCCACAGTCTTCTTCCTTACACACCTCTAGGGCTCCCACACCTCTAGGGCATAAATAGTAAATCTCTTCAAGAGCTCACTCTCTCAATTACAGTTCCAACACACAACTCAAACACAGAGTTGGTGTTCACCTCCAACCAGTCAGTATCACTACTGCCAGTACACAAGTACTCCACATACTCCACGACCAAGTATACACACATACTCCAAGTACACAACATACTCCAAGTAGATATCCCCTGATCTTGCTACCTGTTGTGTTGCTGACCTCCCTGATCTTGTACACCTGCAAATCAACCTAGTTCTGCACACCTGCAAACCTAGATCTCACACACACACACACACACCTGTAGATCAACCGATCTTACTTACCATGTAGATCTCTCATGAACTTGCAACAACCTGCAATTCAAATGATCTTACAATTGGAAGGATCTACCTTGCCTTCCTCTATAGCACTCCTGTGGAACTAGGAGGAGCTACCCTTGCTCTCTTCACACTGAAGGAGCTAACCAAGCTCAACTCTAAACTAGCACACTTTACAATACAGCCCATGATTCTATTAAATAGATCTCATGCAAACAATAATTAGACATCCAATTACAATAATTAGATCCACAGCTCAAGACTAAAACTAGCCTTTAACATGCAAACAACTGGTTTGTTAACAAACTATCTGTGAAACTCATAGTTCGAAACCGCACAGGTGATCGACGTCGGTCCCTGTCTGTCTAGGGATGACCGATGTCAACCGATCCCTGATCAATGTCGGTAGCTTCCTGTCTCCACCTGACCGACGTCAGTTGGCCTGACCGACGTCGGTGACTGTGACATTTAGCAACCCTCCATGTTTGCATCCTGGTGAAGCTTTTAGCTCCACAACCTAACAATCTCCCACTTGGAGATAAATAGTTGCACCTGTACCTGTACCTGTACCTGTACATCATCTAATTTGTTTCCTAGCTTGTATCCCTCTTCAAGATCAATTCTAAAGACCAACCACCACACATCCTGTGGTGCAACTCCTGTCATCCAAGTAACCTGCCATATCCGAAGTGCCTGACCCTGCATAGCATGTTAACCTACTGCTGGTCCCTCTCAGATACCTGAGAACCCACTGAACTACTCTCCAGTGCTTTTTTTCTAGATTGGCCACAAACCTACTGACAACTCCCACTACTGGGGCAATATCAGGGAGTACACATGTACTCAACCTCATCATGTGATTGGGGACCCTGTTTTATGAACTGTCCATCCATAGGTGTGATGATGTACTGCATTCTGCACTACCTTCACACAATCATCCTTTGACAACATCAACTTGTGATCTTCCCTGTCTCTATGATTACTCATGCCAAGGAATTTCGTTGCTCCCAAATTCTTCATGACATACCACTGAACTAACTTTACCTCTAGCTCAACAACTCCCTGTATGTATGTACCTGCAACAAGCACATCATCCACATACAGTAACAGAATGTCATGACCATTATCCAACCTAGTAAAGACAAACACAATGGTTACAATGACACTGACTAAATCCATGCTTTATCATACACCTGTCAAACCTGTACCACTATCTTACAGGTTCCTCAAGACCATATAACTTGGCCTTTTGTCTCATGTATCCATTCTCTCTATTCTTTAACCAAGGAATCCATTCATCTTTCAGTGCTTTCATACCGGCTAGCAACCCTACCAAATCTTCTATTTGGTTCTACATCTTAGGAATCAAATTTCTCATTCATGCCATGCTCCCACTGTTTCCTGGATCCTTCCTGCTCTACAGTGAGCAGCGAGTATAAAAAAGAGGAATAATGAATTTAAGGCTTACTTACCCTTTCAGTCCTCCATATGGGTGTTTGAGACTCCTTGACAGCTTGTTGTCCGCCCAAAATCTATTTTAGTGACTTATGTCAATCACCACCCAGTCTGCATCTGACCGACGTTGGTTCCATGCGACTGACTGACTGTCGATGCCGGTTATCCTACCGACATCGGTCGCCACCTGTCCAACACCACCGACTCCTCTGGTCTGCACATGACCAACGTCGGTGCCTGTCTGTTCAACGCCAATTTCTCCTAACCGATGTCGGTACCTGTATTTTCCTGTGAGTGATGACTTTTTACCCGTGAGCTCTCTTTGGATCAAAACCTTGTCCAAATTGCCCTGCTCAGAGTTACTCAGCCTTCTCCACTGATCTCTGTCCATCATCTCCTCCATGAACACCAAGGCTTTCCAGTTTTTAAGTCTGTCAAAGACATCTGACTTTCTCTTAAGAACATGTATCTCCTTCTTGCTCATGTGACCAAGCCTACAAAGCCACGTCTTTGCAACAGAAGAAGAATCAGTAATACAAGCAAGTAGATAAAGAGTACCTGCTTTCTTACCACATGCTAATTTAAGTGCATCCGCTGTGAGAGTTCCTGTGCATCTCTCATCACCTAACTTTCCTGAAGCAATTAGCCGCATCTTCAAAACTGGGACCTGCATGACATCCTTCAACACCCATGTGTTGGCCGCCTATAATTTCAGCTTCACTTCCGCTTTGCCAATACTTTGACAAGGCACACCAGCCCCTAAATAAATCTTTCCAAAGTCTCCGAAGACCTTAACATGGAAAAATACTCTATTTTGGGCTGCATGGAAAGAGGCAACAAAATCTATAAAATAAGATTCTACTTTATCCAAGGAACATACCAGAGCATCTTGTGCAACAACACCTACAACATCTGCTTCTTCAATTCTTTCATGCTAATCTTCTACCAACCAACAATATTTCTTTTCCTGCTCTTTCTTTTCATAACACCGTAATTGACCATTCGTGCTTTTCAATTTCTCCATTCTTAGTGTACTTTTTTCTGCCATTGCTATACTCCCACTCAATCAAAAACCCCTGAGAGTGACCTGTAATCAAACACAAATCTGCTCCTTGCACCCTTAGCTCTGATACCACTTGTTAGAAATCTAGAACAACAAATAGATCTGATTCCACTATTAGGACCCAAAAGCATAATTAATTACCATGTACAAGCAACTTAAATATGCAGAATTAACCAGAATGCACAAGTAACTAGAATTTAGAAATAACACAGAATATGAGAGACAATACCCAATTATATTAATACTCTTCTAGAAAAGAAATACAACAAAGAAGATGCCACAGTCTTCTTCCTTACACACCTCTAGGGCTCCCACACCTCTAGGGCATAAACAATAAATCTCTTCAAGAGCTCACTCTCTCAATTACGGTTCCAACACACAACTCAAACACAGAGTTGGTGTTCACCTCCAACTAGTCAGTATCACTACTGCCAGTACCACCATTCAGTATCACTATTGCTAGTACATAAGTACTCCACATACTACACGACTGAGTATACACACATACTCCAAGTACACAATGTACTCCAAGTAGATCTCCCTTGATCTTGCTACTTGTTGTGTTGCTGACCTCCCTGATCTTGCACACCTACAAATCAACCTAGTTCTGCACACCTACAAACCTAGATCTCGTACACACACACACCTGCAGATCAACCGATCTTACTTACCATGTAGATCTCCCATGAACTTGCAACAACTTAAAATTCAAATGATCTTACAATTGGAAGGATCTACATTGCCTTCCTCTATAGCACTCCTGTGGAACTAGGAGGAGCTACCCTTGCTCTCTTCACACTGAAGGAGCTAACCAAGCTCAACTCTAAACTAGCACACTTTACAATACAGCCCATGAGTCTATTAAATAGATCTCATGCAAACAATAATTAGATTCGCAGCTCAAGACTAAAATTAGCCTTTAACATGCAAACAATCGGTTCGTTAACAAACTGTTTGTGAAACTCACAGTTCGGAACCGCACAGGCGACCAACGTTGGTCCCTGTCTGTCTGGAGATGACCGACGTCGGCCGATCCCTGACCGATATCAGTAGCTTCCTGTCTCCTCCTGACCGACGTCGGTGACTATGACATTTAGCAACCCTCCATGTTTGCATCTTGGTGAAGCTTTTAGCTCCACAACCTAACAATTTTCTAATATTTTTAATAAATTATATAAAATAAAATATTCAAAAATAAAATTTAAAAAGACTAAAAATTAATAATAATAATAATAATAATAATAATAATAATAAATAAATAAAACAAACTCACTCATAGAAGAATCATAACTCATTATCTATAAATGGCACATATTGAGTTTTTATTGAAATATATAAACTTAGCTTAACATTATTAAAAAAAATTAATGTGTTAAGTTTAACTCTCTCTACTATAATTCTTTTTAAGTTATGTTATTTTCCAAGTTATGATAAGATTATTGTGAAAAATAAAATTTAAAAATGTTAAAAATTAATAATAATAATAATAATGATAAACAAACTCACTTAGAGAAGAATCATAACTCATTATTTATAAATGGCATAAATTGAGTTTTCATTTGGGATATATATAGTTAGCTTAATATTATTATTTTTTAAAAATTAATGTAGTTAACTTTAACTCTCTACTATAACTTTTTTTAAGTTATGTTATTTTCTATGTTATGATAGGATTATTGTGAATTCATTTAGATTATGGTGTTAGGTATTTAATAGGAATTAATTTTTAATGAATTATTTATATGTGGAATAATTTTACCAATGAATTTATATTTTTTGAAATATCCTTTGAATTAATTAAGGACAAATATTTTAAAATGTTTATATTTTTTCATTACAAAATTATTTGAATATAGTTTTTAATGTATTATACTCCTTATTCTTTTTTAAAAACTATAAAATTGGAATGAAATTAATATTTTTAATGTTATGACAAGTTTGTATTTTATCACCTTGGTTAAAATTTAAACTCTTAACAAGGGTGTCAAGTGCCAAGTCTTTGTAAGAGTTAGAATGGTATTGAAGATGGGATTTGAAGTTTTTATGTAGAAGTAATTATCATACATATGAATGTTGATATAGTAATAGTAATTATGATATTAATATGTTTTGATATTAGTATGATAAATGATATTTTTTGACTGAATATTCATCAATTCAATGATCTAAAGCATATTTTCCTCTTCACGTGGATGTATTAGAGATTGTATCTCATAGTTTACTATGTTTGAGATCTACAAAATTTGTGTGACTTAGGCCATGTCAAATGTCAATAACATGGTCACTATAACAGCTTCCATGCATTAAGAGAGTGTAGTAGGTCCATTTATTTCATTTTTTGGTCTGGAAAGATAATGTTTGAAGTTGTACAACACATTATTGTCATTATTTTAGAAATTTTATTAAAGATGTGGTTCATGAGATATCCATGTAACAAATAATTTGCACTTAAATGAGTTGCATGAGTGAAATTAATAATAAATGGTGTCAAGTTTAAGAATAACATTATATTGTGTCATTCTATTAATTTGATGGAGGGGTCGCTCATTCAATAAGCATCATTAACTTGTTCATCATTTTCAAGGTATTGAAAACAGACTTTTCCATGACTCAACAAAAAAGAGAAATGAATTTTTTTGAGAAAAAGGTGTGTATTATATAGTTTTCATGTTCCTCAAGGATTGCATAATTCAAACATATCATCTTTTTATATTATCATTTTGGTATTGGTCGCATTATTCATGTGATTGCATTTCGCATTTAAAAAAAATCCATGTATTAATACTTATCGGGTCATTTATAATGATTTGTCATACAAACTTCTAATAACACTAATCCATTGAAACTACTTACTTCACCCCACAAAATTAGGTATCCATGAAAATGCATTTGTTTGAAAAATTTATTTAAAGGTTTAAATATGTTTGTTTTAAAAATCCAAATCCCAAAGACATTGACTAAATAGTAAAATTTTAAATAATATAATGGATGAACTTCAAGATAAATTCCATTGTGCATGTAGGACACAAATCACAAACATGATTTAATATGGTTATCATACAAAATTCTTCACACATATGGAGTTTAATTAATTACCGTATATTTTCATTGCATGAATGTACTTGCACATTACTGAGTTGTTAATGTTTTGTTATTTCCTCATCCTAGGGCTAGAATTTCAAATTTATTATGCCTGTTAGTTCAAAAAATGTTGATGGTAAATGCATTTAATTAGTTTATGCTACTTCTATTTTATTTCTTCCTCTAATAACTAGAAAAAACATAAAACAATTTGTTAAAACTTAAAATTCATTTCAAAGAGGTCAATGAATTTATAGAATTTTACATAAAAGGAAAATCATGTCTCTCACAAACTAAGGTTGAAACTTACATTATGTTTTATTCTTTTTGGGTATTAGGTGTTTAATTCCTAAGCAAATAAAGGTCTGAGTAAATGTAAATCAGTAATTAATGTGTCTCAATTAGTCTACTGATTTGTGTTAATAGATATGTATTTTATGTTTTCTAAAAATAGTAAGAAGTGTGAAGAAATCAAACTTAGCTTATTCTAGGTTGAAACGGATGATGCAGGTGTTAGGTTGTGGAGCTAAAAGCTTCACTGATGCAAATGGAGGAGGTTGCTAAGTTGCAGGCAACCGACGTTAGTCTGATTAATTGACGTCGGTCATCTTCAATGTTTGCAGTAATCGACGTCAGTTATGGGTCGGCCGACATTGGTCAGACAGGCACCGACGTCGGTAGCCTGTGTGTGCATGCGTTTTCATACATCTCTGGAACTGGTCTAATTTTAGACAGACAGTTTATTTGCATGTGAAAGACTAATTTTAGTCTTGGAGCTGCGGTTCTAATTATTATAATTAGAAGTCTAATTATTGTTTGTATGGGATCTATATAATAGACTCATGGGCTGTATTATAAAGTGTGTTAGATAGAGAGATCAAGGTTAGCTCCTTTAAAGGGAAGAGAGCAAGGTTAGCTCCTCATAGTGCCATAGTGCCAAGTGTGTATGATCAGGTAGATCTACGGAAGAGCAAGATCTGGTAGAAGATCCACAGGGGTGCTGGTGTGTAGAATCAGGTGAGATCTAATGGTAAGTAAGGTCAGTTGATCTGTAGGTGTGTGTGTGTGTGCAAGGTCAAAGGAGATCTGTGGGGTAGCAAGGTCAAAGGAGATCTGCAACACAATAGGTAGCAAGATCAGATGAGATTTACTTGGAGTACGTGGTGTACTCAGACTTGGAGTATGTGTGTGTACTCGGTGGTACTGGCAGTATTGTTACTGACTAGTTGAAACAACAACTCTGTGTTTGAGTTGTTTGTTTGTAATTGAGAGAGATAACTCTTGAGAGAAGATTACTGGTACACCCAAGAGGTGTGGGAAGAGTGTGATCTCTTTATTGTATTTCCTTTTGGATGAGTATTAATACAATTGGGTATTGTTAATTGTTAGGTTGTAGAGCTAAAAGCTTCACTGATGCAAACATGGAGGAGGTAGTTGAGTGTAAAAGCAGCCAGCGTCAGTCAAGACAACTAACGTCTGTCAGAGGTGGACAGGAAGCTATCAACATCGGTCATGGATCGACCAACATCGGTCATCTCCAGACAAACAGCGACCAATGTCGGTCGCCTATGCGGTTTCAGACCTGTGAGTTACATGAACAGTTTGTTTAACAAACTGGTTGTTTGCATGTAAAGACTAATTTTAGTCTTGGAGCTGCATTTCTAATTATTGTAATTAGAAGTCTAATTATTGTTTGCATGGGATCTATATAATAGACTCATGGGGCTGTATTGTAAAGTGTGCTAGATAGAGAGAGCAAGGTTAGCTCCTCATAGTGCCACAGTGCCAAGTGTGTATGAGCAGGTAGATCTGCAGGAGAGCAAGATCTGGTAGAAGATCCACAAGGGTGCTGGTGGGTAGAATTAGAAGGGTTCTATCCAAGGGAGAATCATAAGGACTTGGTGAGGTAAGGACAAGGGTTCTTCTAGGTGTGTAAGATCTAGGTTAGCAGGTGTCCAAGGCCAAGTTGATCTATAGGTATGCAAGATTAGGTTAGATCTACATGGTAAGTAAGGTTGGTTGATTTATAGGTGTGTGTGTGTGTGAGATCTAGGTTTGCAGGTGTGCAAAACTAGGTTGATCTATAGGTGTGCAAGATCAGGTGAGATCTACTTGGAGTACATGGTGTACTCAAACTTGGAGTATGTGTGTATACTCGGTGGTACTGGCAGTGTTGTTACTGACTGGTTGAAACACCAACTCGGTTATTGAGTTGTTTGTGTTTGTAATTGAGAGAGAGAACTCTTGAGGGAAGATTACTGGTATGCCCTAGAGGTGTGGGAAGAGTGTGATCTCTTTATTGAATTTCCTTCTGGAAGAGTATTAATACAATTGGGTATTGTCTCTCATATTCTGTGTTATTTTTGAATTATAGTTACTTATCATTTTGGTTAAATTTCGTGTTTAGTTACTTATACAAAGGTAATCAAGTGTGCTCCTAATCCTGATAGCATGGTCTAGAGATTGTTGTGCAGGGATGGCAGACTGTCATAAACAAGACCCAAAACTCTATTTCTAGATGGGATAGGAGCACCAAACTTAGGACACCCTACTACTTGGCACTATAGTCCACTTCTAATGTTGTCCACTTTTACTGCTATTGTCCTGGTGGTTTGGCTTTTCTAGGTTCTGTTTGCTAGGGTTGTCACACCCTAATAGTAAAATATTGAAGCCTAGGTCTATGTGGAACTCATTATGTGTTTGATTCAATCTTCAAAACCCTTAGGAACTCCTGGTGCTTGAAATTGAGTAACAACTTGGGAAAGAGAGGAGGGGTTAGTGTGTAAAGGATACGCTAGACACACTTCACACCCTTTGTGTGGGTATGCTACCTACATACTAATACTCTGAAAAGGGATCAAGCTAATGTAGTTCTCCCATTTGAAGTGCTTGGTGCAATTGGGTGATGTATGCAACTAGATACAATACTGGAATGTACTTTGGATGACTAGGGACTGGTATGAGTGATTTAATAGGATTGAATTGGTCTTGGAAGGTTGTATGCAGAGAATAGATAAGAGTGCTTGAGTCTACTTGCTTGTATTCTTGCTTCTTTCTTGTGAATCGGTACCAACCCATCTAAATAGACATTGAATGGCTTTTTATAGGTAAACTAATGATCATGGGTTAGAATATATTGCATTAGGCTAACAAGTGAAAAGATAAGGATTCAAGAAAATCTTACCATTTGAGGCTAAAGTGAACTTAGACAACAACACTAAAAATGGGACACCCTTGAGTTTTGATGTTCCTATCCAAATTAGGCACTATTATCCTAGGAGGATGAGAACTGAGGGGATGGATCTTGATCTAAGAGGGTTACCTAGGTTTCAAAAATCTAAGTTTGGGAAGCTATAGGTGACTGGGAATTAGTGAAAGTCTAGCCGAGAAGGGTTGAGTGAGCAAGAAAGAGGTCATATAGGTTGGGTGTTATTAGCCATGCCTAAGTCATCTAATTTTACATTTTATATGATTACATTCCCCCCCCCTTCACTCTAGTGATACAACAAAGTGAAATACTAGGATAAAGGAAAAATACAAAGCATACATGAACTTACCTGTAAGGGAAAAGCTCATGAAGTTGTGTGATGCTAGATGTGCATAGAGAGCACACTATGATGTGTGGGTCTACAAATAAAAACATGAAGTAGATTAGTTCTTACTAGATATGCTATATCTAAAATAAGAACATATAAAAGCTGAGCAAAAGAAGAGAGAGGAATGAATACACTTCACTGGGTATGCAAACCAGTACAAAACTTATTATGATGTTAGATTGTGCTAAGTATGTGCCAAATCAAGATTAATATCATGAACAGAGTTGAGTGCTCAATTCCCTAAAATGTGGCTCAAGAATGAAAAGGCTAGCCCTTTGGATCCATCATCACCAACTAAAAGAAGTTATCAAATCATGTGAGTGTTAATCGATGTCTAGATTGTGTGTTTAATCCCTCTAAATAGGTGGCTCATGGCTCAAGAATACAAAGGTTGGTCCTTTAGCTCCATCATTGCCCCATTAAGTAAAGCTATGAAGTGATGCTGGTATAGAATAGATGTCATATGAGATAACTCATGGATCCCATGAATGTGTTGTAAATCTGACACTTTGGCATGGATATTTAAATGTGTGCTGGAAACTAGGCCACTCTTGGCCATTTTGAAGTATGGAGATTAGGCTTGCATGAAATCCACTCCAAAATTAATGTACTAATATTATATGAAAGCTAACTCAAGAACTTGAGTACTTGAAAAGCTAAACTTTATATGAAAGTTTAAATTGAATGTGATGCCAACCACCTCTAGATGGAGTAAGGCATGTAATTGTTGAGAATACCTGAAATAAACTGAATTCAAAAATAAAAAATGATCAATGTGATGTGCACATTGCCCCTAATCACTGATGTTTGGAACATGGATTTTGATTTGGAAGTTATGACAACTACCCAATCTAAACTAAAAGTGAGAACCATCATGTTGTGCATGATAACCCCTATATCTTAGAAAATTATGTTGAAATTATCGAATCTGAAGGATTTGGAAGTGCAAAAACTATCCTTGAACTAAACTTTTTATATGTTTCTTGAAACCCTAAGTGTTTTTTTACCTAGAAAGGAGCATCAAACTATAGATACCCTATTTTTGGTGCTACTATCCTTTTCAATACTACTGTCCATTTCTAGCTCTACTATCCATTTTTGGTGTTATTGTTTGGTGTGAAAAATGACTACTAATCTGAGACTATTCCTATTTTTCTACTTTGATTTGACTAGTTTTACCTATGGATTCTATGCTGACTATTTTGAATGCAGTTATTTTGATCTCTAGGAGGTTTTATCTCTATGACAAAGCCCCTATTTGATGCCCCTCTTATGAGGGTAGAAATGATAAACCTATAATTATTGACCTCATAAGAAAGGAGTCCTACAAGTGTGTTAATCTAAATATATATATGATATAACATTTGATATTTGATAATATGTTTCAAGATATAGCAAATGTTTGTATCAAGATATTGTTAGATCAATAGGGGTATGCCTAGATATATATAACAATATGAAAGCATGTATAATGTACTAAACTAGAACTGGAAACGTTAATTATTAGTTTTTAGTTCGTTACTAAGCATGGAGGGATGGAGCATGATGTCCATCATGGCATCCAAGAAAGCAAATAAAATGCATGATATGGATCATGGAATTGCACACATTTGACAAGTAACAAGCAAACAAGCAATAAGCATGAAGCAAGAAGCATACTAGATGGGTCAAGGGGCCATGCAAACAAGGGACACAGGCACATATCACTCAAACTAGAAGACAAGAATAGAAGGCATATTTAAATGCCACATACACATACAAGTAGAAGAATCAAAATTGGCACAAGACCCACAAGAACATGAAAGAGTACAAATAAAGGACATTGGCAGATGTCCTAAGGCACACACATGAAAAAGAAGCAAAGGACATTGGCAAATGTCCTAAGGCACAAGTAGGAGATAAGTTGGAATTGAAAATGCAATCACACAAGCTATGCTAAACAAGTAGAGAAAGCATGTAATAACTGGAAAAAGATAATCACATCTAACTAATCAAAGCAAATGTGAAAGTATGCAAAACATGTTTGGCATACAATCAAAATATTTTTGGCATCTTTGATATATATGAATATTTTTGTGTTTTGAATTTTTAAAGATATTTGAACTATGTATAAGAAGAATTAATAAGAAATAATACTAATCGATGAGTCTCATGTGAGACTCTCTATCCTATTGTCTTATGTCAAATAGTTAAATCATACATGATTGTGAGGCATGAGTGTATGATTGAGATTATGAAGCTAAAAAGTGTGTACATTGTAATTGCTTTAAAATATCTAAAGTGAAAGCCAAATGTGGGGTCCCCCTATAAATTTGAAAGGTAGATGTAATTGTAGGGCTCTTAAGAACCCATCTAGAGGTAGGAGAAGGCAATCACTAAATAGGTGCTCTTTATGTAGCTGTATGATATCTCAGTGTAATTGCTCTAGGTGTGAATACTGTCATTAGAAGACATCTAGAATCTTGAAGCTTTGGGGGTGTATGAACCCTCTAGACTAGCGATGGATGTTATAATTGTGGCTGAACCTAAAGTGGAACTAGAATAGAAGCGGGAGGAGAAGCTAGAACTAGTGGAAGAACTAGATCTAGTGACTGGAAGGTAATAGATGGCTCTAAAGTGGGGAGTGGTGACTCATAAATAACTATATTGACTATAATAACCTGATTAATATGAATGAACTTCATGCATCTGTGAACTATAGAAGGTACTACCTTGAGTTTTTGAATCTATGGTCAAACAAGTAGTATGTCAAAAACTCATGTGCTAGGAACTATAGTGAATGGTGTAGCCACATGTGTAGGACCAACTTGTAATAGAATTACTATCTTTCCCAATGAGCTCTAAACATGCCCACTGAACCCACTAATAACTATATCGATCAGAGTGATATCCTACTCTAAAAAACCCAAATGTTATAGTAGTGTGAAGGTGCAAATATTAAGGTTAGAGCTATTGTCAATGAGTACAATATGGATAGGTTGATTATGGATATGTGCTCTGATAAAAAGTGCATTATAACCTATATCATTCTCCACAATATCCTGATCTGAAAAGGATATCGAAGGCCTGGATGGAACTCTAGACTCATGCACACCTATCATACCCCTTAAATGATGTGTCTCAACTGAATATGCCTAGTATGTAGCTGGTGGAGGATGTGTATGGTATGTATGATCAACACCTAATGTGTCCTCTTTTTCTTGTTTTGAATGCATTGGAAATGGATCTAAAAATATTTTCAAAGCTTTATCTTGTGTTGGTTTTATCTTTCCAGGCTCAGCTAAAGTTCCTAAATCAAGTAGATTATCAACTATCAAATCTTGTATCTTATGTCATAAACTAATGCATCTATTGGTAGTGTGACCTAGTGCCCTATGAAAATCATAAAATGCATGTTGATCATATCCTCATGGAAGAGGCTTTGTTGGATATGCTTCCTAAATAGGTGGGAGAGTGATGATTTTACATTCCAATAATTATTGTAGAACTCTAGATGGAAAAAATGGTAAATTGGTAAATGCACATCAAGGAGGTGCTAATAATACCACATTTTGAGGGGGCTCTAAATCTACATTGATGGTTGGTTGATTCTCATTCTTTTTATCATTGATTTTGACCTTGTATGAGAATTTGTTATTACTCTTGTTTGTTGTGTCTGGAGTACTTGAATACTTGAGTTTTCCCATTGAGATTAACTTGACTTCTCTTCCCTTAAGTGTATGACATAATTTATTGAAGGAAGAGAATCTTTTAGGCATAATGGATTCATGCAATGCTGGTAGAAGGCTCTGTTTGAAGATATCCTATAGCTCTTGATCAGCCATGGGGCTAGTTAACTTAACTAGAATGGTCTTATATCTAAGAACATAATATATGAGAGGCTTAGTTGACCTTTGTTTCTATTGTGTAATCTATTCATATGAGACCTTATCACCAATGTTAATACTGAAATGTGCTAGAAACATGTCTGCTAAAGGATTGAATGTCATTACCAACTAATTTGATAGACTATAAAACCATTGTAAATCATAATCCTTTAGGCTCCATAGAAAGAGTTTGGTAAGTAGCCAGTCATTGGGTACATAATCCAAACATGCTATGTGAAAAGATCTAAAATGTGTCTCTAGATCATCCTTTCCATCATAAAGAGTAAGCTTGGATTGAACGAATCCTTGTGGCAAGGGTGTAGAAGCAATGTGATCTACCAATGGTGTATGCATAAGAGAAAAATAATCCAAAGCCTATGTAGGTCTAGTGGTACCTTTCTCAAAATGTCAAACCTTGGATTAAATAGATCGTATCTCTTGCATAAGGGTTGTGACATCACGAGATAGGGATGTACTAGCTACAACTGGTGGCATAGAAGAAGGTTGGGCTGCTATAGGGGGTGGTTGAGGCATAGTTACCCTCATAGTGTCATTTTTAACTAGCTACTATGTGGTTTGAGAAGATTCCCATTGGTTACTTTTTATTGTTCTTCATGTAAAATTTTAAGCATGTCATCTTACATATCCAAATGTTTGGTTAAGAGTTATTGAAGTTCTCTTTTATCAGTTTCATCAAAACTAGTATATTGAGCCATTGGTAAAGTAGGAAAACAATTTGAAATGTTTTGCAATATGTTTTAATAGGCAATGTGTGAGAAATGGAAAGTACTAAAGTTAAGAAACATAGAGTCCAAAAAATAGTGAATTAGAAATTACACAAAAAGGATACTGATCTGCCAAACATGTAAGGTGATACCTCAAAAGCAAGTAGGTGCTAGAATATACCACTAGGGATTTTTCAAAAATATTATTTGTAAAATGCTATGGACTTTTGAATTTGAAATTGATTTTTTGAGTTTGTATGCAACTAAATATTTAGAAAATGATGCAAAAAGTATTGAAAATAACTGAGAATGTATTTGATGCAACTAGGGTTTTGAATAATTTTTTCCAAAATTAGTGCAGTAATTTGAAAATTTGTAGTTCTAATTTTTAAAAATTGAGGAAAAATCTAAAAAAAATTCTAAAATTAGTGATATATTTTTTCTAGTGATTTGAAAGTGTTTGTATGCAAATAAGACATAGTATGTGCAAACTAGGTTTTGGATGAATTTATTGAAAATATTTCAATTAATTTGTATTTTTTTTATTTTTAAATTTATGAAAAATTAGGAAAAAATTGTAAATAATTATCCCTAGGGTTTTTATGGTTTTTGTGCAAAATTTTGAAGTAAGTCGGGTTCACCAAATGTCTTATTCTTTTTTGGAATTAGGTGTTTAATTCCTAATCAAATAAAGTTCTGAGTAAATATAAATCAATAATTAATGTGTCTCAATTAGCCTACTGATTTGTGTAAATAGATATGTATTTTATATTTTCTAAAAATAGTCAGAAGTGTGAAGAAATCAAACTTAACTTATTCTAGGTTGAAATGGATGATGCAAGGTTTGGAGATTGCTATGCAGGGATGGCAGAGTATCACAAACAGGACCCAAAACTCTATTTCTAGATTGGATAATAGCATTAAACTCAAGACACCTTACTACTTGGCATTGTAGTCTACTTTTGCAATTGTTATCCACTTTTTGCATTATTTTCCTAGTGGTCTAGCTTTTTTGGGTTCTGCTTGGTAGGCCTATGACACCTTGGCAGTGAAATATTAAAACTTGGGTCTATGTAAAACTCATTATGTGTCTAATTCAATATTAAAAACCCTTAAGATATCCTGGTGCTTAAACTTGAGTAGCAACTTGGTAAAAAGAGGAGGGGTTAGTGTGTAAAGGATACATTGGACGCACTTCACATCCCATGTGTGGGCATGCTACCTACATACCAATATTTTGAAGAGGGATCAAGCTAATGTAGTTCTCCCATTTAAAGCGTTTGGTGTAATTATGTGATATATGCAACTAGATGCGAAGATGGAATGTACTTTGGATGACTTAGGACTGGTATGAGTGCTTGAATAGGTGTGAATTGGTCTTAGAAGGCTCTATGCAAAGAATACAGAAGAATACTTGAGTGTACTTGCCTATATTCTTGCTTCTTTCCTATGAATCAGTGCCAACCCTTCTAAATGGACATTGAATGTACTTTTATATGGAAACTAATGATCATGGGTTAGATGAGCTTGCATTAGGTTGATATGGGAAAAGATAAGGATTCAAAAAAAATTGACCATTTGAGGCTAAAGTGAACTTGGACAACAGCATCAAAAATGGGACACCCCTGAGTTCTGACACTCTTGTCCAAATTGGGTGCTATTATCCTAGGAGGATGAGACTTGGGGGGATGGATCTCAGTCTGAGATGGATACCTAGGTCCCAAAAAGCTAAGTCTGGGAAGCTATGTGTGACTGAGAATTAGTGAAAGTCTAGTTGAGAAGGGTTGAGTGAGCAAGAAAGATGACCTATAGGTTGGGTGACATTAGCCATGCCTAAGTCATCCAATTTTGAATTTTATATGATTACACATTACCAAAATTTTGAAATTGAACTAATAAATAGTTAAATAATTTAATCTTCTAAATGTTCTAATGTATAGAACAAATAATTTCTAGATAAATTTTCATAGATATATAAATTAGTTCTGGATCTCATTGGAGGTACATCATTCAAAGCTTTTGATAGGTTTTATGAGATTATAAATAAGATATGGTTTCAATCCATATATGGTTTTCTTCAAACAAACAAAAAATAAATTATTCCCTATCAATCAAAAACTGGAAGGCCTTCACTCCAAAAGACAAATTTTCAGCATCTACCCTTGAATCTTTTATCCTTTTAATATGGAATATCGAACATATGGTCATAAACTGGTTCATAAAACTGATAGAATTTAGGTCCAATGGTCTAAACCTCAGTAAAAATAAAGGAATTTGAACTTCTATGGGGTGACCAAGGGAAAACCAGGTTTGGTCAAAGGGGGAGGGATTATTAGAGACTTGGAGGGGGCAGTTGCCTATGTAGGGCCAATCGGATCCCAAACTAGCCATGTGGTTGAGGCTAGAGTGGTTTGTTTAAGTCTAGAGTGGTTTGGATGAGGATAGATCAGCTATGTGGGGCATTTAATTGGGGATGATTTTAGGTATCAAAAAATTGGTGGTTGAAGGGGACTCCCTAAACATCCTCAACACCCTCAAAAGCAAAGTTAAACCTTCCTAGTCATTTAAATAAAAATCAAAGATATAAGAGGGTTATTGAAACATTATAAAGAGATCTTTGTTGTTTATATTTTTAGAAAACATAATAAGGTTGTTGATAGGATGGTCAATAGAAGGATCATTAATTAAAAAAAAAATGTGTGGCAAAAGGATAATGCTTTTCCACCATAAATTGTTAAGTTGATTTTTGATGATTTTAGTCTCATCAATAGGCCCATGGAGGGAGTTTATTTGAATAGAGATCAAGCATAAATGATAATCCCTATATTTATGAGTCTTAATCTAAAAATATCTGATAATCATTATGTAGTAAGGGTGAAGCACATGAGTAAGATGAGGCATGGAAGCATTATTAACATTACATTTCAGAACATCCATGTCAAGCAGATAAAGTTATTGGCATGAGTGGTATGGTTCCTAAACATGAAAATGAGAAATAAAGTAGCAATGTGGGAATATGGACATAATTGAAACCATATCCTACACAGAAGCTAATGATAATCCTAAAGTGTGGCAAAAACTCAAAGAGGGTGGCCTAGTTAAGTTCATGACAAGAATTGTTGGATATGATGAGGAAGTGTCAAAGGAATTCACCCTAGGCTGGCACCATCAGAAAGTGCATATGAGAGGAGTGGAGATGAAAGTTTCATAATAATTTATTGGGGAAGTGACATGTGTGGGTTGTGAGGGTACCAAAGTGTTTAAGGATAAACATAGAAAACATGAGGTTATGAACAAATTATTCAATTCAAAAGTGGACATCATCACCAAGAAGAAAGGCTTCCCAAGGGTGAACTAGCCGAAGTATTAGCTAGACATATAAATGTAGATCATGAAGTATATCATGTTAAAAGGTAAATTTCATGTCCTATTCTCTCATCATTTCCTTCTCATAAATCACTTTAAGGGATACTGAATTATTTGTCCATACTTCTTGTTTTAATCACTCAAAATTATGGTGACTATGTTCCAAGCCAATTCTACCAGTTACCCCATTTATCAAGGTCTAATTTTTCTCATTGCAAAAAGAGGGGATGCTTTGAGGGGGAAGGAGGTGTATTTGGTGGACAAAGAGATTTTATAATACTCTAAGGAGGAATTCAAGGAGTCTAAGGAAGTTGAGGAAGAAAGTTTTAAATATTTTGAAAAAACTCTAGATGAAGATAGTTTTGAAAGCACCCACTCAATGGGGATTATACCCAAGGCCAAAATTGGTAAATACAAAGGTCAAGGTAATAATATTCCCAAATGAAAGAATTTTAAATACATGAAGGAAGAATTGTGGAATATTTCCCAATCACCTTTGAAAGAAGCTAAGGGGAATAATGAGAGGAAAGACATTGTATCCCTTCATTCAATCCTAAATCTAAAACTAATGGAGTTGTAGGATAAGATGGAACATCAGGGAAGGCTTACCATAAAACTGATGGAATACTAGAAGGCCCTAAAAGGCTAGGCTAAAAAATTTAGAAAGGATTGGGAGACTAGTAGAGATGAGGGTGTTGGGCCTTAAACTGAAGGGGGAGAAATGAGTTCTCCAAAGAAGGAGAAATGGGTGACGGTGATACCTATGTCTACCACATATCCTCTAAAGAATACAAATAAACTAGAGATTGGATTAGGAAGTAGGAAGGATAAAAATGTGGTATATTCTAAGATAAGGTAACGATATCTTCACATAAAAGTCTAGGAAAAAATAAGGTAGGGTCAAATAAGGATGAAGGCCTGAGCAAATGTACCTGAGGATGGGTCAAAAAATTAAAAACCAAAGAGGACAAGGAGAATAGTGGTCTAGCCATGCCGATGAACTATTTTAACTCTGAGGAGCCTATTGCTTAACGTGGACCTTATCTGTTCTATTTTAGTTTTTAGTCAAAGTTTAGCATATATTTTTTAGAGTTTTTGGGGAGTTTTGTAGCATCCTAATGAATTTAATATATTTAATATCATGTTTATCTTTGAGCATGTTAAATAATTCCTTGGATAACTTGTCTCCCACTTTAATCCAATGCAATGTGGCCTAAATTTGAGCCCCCTCAACATTGTAATTGTTTTAAATTTGAATGTGTTGCCTAAGCTCTGCCACTTGTAGTTATAGATCTTCATAGAAATGGGTTTTCTGAAGCATCACCACTATGCGACTCAGCTCAAAGGAAGTTTTGGAGTAGGAACATTGGCTTATCTTTTCTAGTTTTCAGCCATAGACTCGAAGAAATCAAGTCGTGTATGTGAGTGCATCAGACCACCAATGGATCTAATCTAGATGCTTATTTGGCCAAGGGACATGGTTATAAACTCTACGAATGTGGGAAATGGTGGGATCATGCTCCAAGATCATATTATTATAGTAAAACACACATTTTATTCTATTTTGAGCTACTTAAATTTCCAAGTGATGTGAAATCATATGGGAGAGTGATTGGAAAGGATAAAATATGACATGGATTCTACTGGAAACAAAAAATGTTGTTAAAGGAGAAGTAAGGTTGCATGAAAAAATCAACTAATCAAGTCACTTAATCACACAATCATATCCACCTTAGATATTGGACCAAGTGTAAAAAATTCTATAAGTAGGACATCACATGGTATTGGGGCCATAAAACCCAAATTTATTGTGCATAAAAATCTAAGTTTCCCTTTGAATAGTTATCTAATGCATCATAATATAACAATTCTTGTTAGCATGATGATTTACCTATTTTATTTTTGTAAATTATTTCTCCAAGGTGACCAAGGATGTTGATGAGGTGTCATGTGTGCTAAATGATAATGACAAAGTGTGCTTCAATGTTCTTCAGTGCTCTTGCATAGTTCTTCAGTATTTGACTTGGATAGGTAGATGGGGGATGTTATTGATTGTATGGTCAAGTTACAAAGACCCTATGGGGTGTTATGATTGTTTAGAGTGCTTATGGAAGTGAAATTAATTCATTAGATTAGTCATTTTATGTCTTAAGTTATCATTGATGTCAAAAAGAGCATGAATTACTAGTGTAGGAATGACAAAGAAGTTGTGTTTTATTGATTGGAGAGTATATGGTATATGTGTAGATTAGTAAGGACAAAGAAGAGGTTATGAAGCATCCATAGATGTCTTAGTGAAGTTTAGGAGTGTCATTTTATCATTTAGAAAGATAAACATGCATATTATAGCTTAAGAGAAGCTAGAGAATTATTACACGTCATGAAGATATGAATGAACTAAAAAGTTTGTGCATTTAGTTAAGGTACTCAAAAAGTCAACAGTGGTTAAACATTTTCATGAAGATGTTGTCTATAATGCCAAGAAGGTACCCTAAATATTTGGAATCTTGAAGTGTTTTTAATCTCAATTTATAAACCTTAAAATTTTATCTTGAAAATTGTGATGTGTCAGAGACTGTCAAGTTTAACTATGTTGAAATCTGGGGTCAACTAGTCAAGATAGATCTAACAATGAGAGTTCATCATCCAGATTATGATCCAATGGACAGTATATAGTCAATATGTCAAAGGTTCCTAATATTTCATGCACTATTTACATGTGTATCAATCACAATGGTTTTATATAAGATCAATGGCATGCAAGTGTTCATGCAAATGGAGATCGATGGTGCGATTTGAGTCAAATAGTCAATGTTTAGAAGGCACATGAGGGTAATAAGTGTCTTAATCATGGAAGCACAGATCTAAGATAATTGGTGAGAGATGAAAGGTCAATACTAAGATAATATTGAGGAGATCAATGGATCATGTTTGAGTAAGCTATGTGAGGACACGTGTCTGCATAATGATTTTGCATTAACCAGTGACCGTTGGCATTTCAATTGAGCAAAGGAAAAAACTAGTCTTTAGTATTTTTCTAATATATTTTGATCTAGGAATAATTTTAAAATGATGTAAATATAAAATTTGAATAGGAATTAAGGTGAATACAGAAAATTGAGTTACAAGGTTTAAATATTTGTACATTCAAAGTTATTGAGCTCCAAATTTTACTGTGTTTGACCATGTTCTGCAAGTAACCGGAGAAGGGTAATTGATGATTTTTTTATGGTATTTTGATGTTTCAAGATGAGATAAATATTGAAGAATTTTATATAATATATGAATACCATATGTGTGGATTATGGAGGTTTGACCAATCTATATTCCTTATGAAAAAAGTCTTTGAAGTTGATTGTGTTTATAAAATACACTAACATATTGAGTGACCAATTTGTAGAAGTGTGTTGGAAGAGTTCTGAGAAAATTTGAAAAAGCAAATGAGTATGGAGATGTTGTATAAGTCTCAAAGGCTTATAATAAGGCACTTTTTGTCATGATATTCCCCTGATCAAATATGGAAAGTCAATATAGCTTGGTTGTATTTTGACTGTATATGACCAGTCTAAATGGTCATTTTGAGAGAGTTGTTTTAAGTGCTTAGATCTTGTGTTGAAGTATCTAAATCACATGAAGGCATTGAAAAGGTCTTGAATACTTCACCCATATGACCTAATTATATGTCTCTATAAAATATTTGATTTTTTACTTTAGAATTTTGAGACTGTGTTTTCTGTGTTTGAAGTCCTAAAGAGCGAGGAGACCTAATTGATAGGTTCAAGTGCTAAGTTGGTGTTCCAGATGGCATGGACCCATGAGTGAGAGAGAAAGGGTCTATTGGAGATAGGTTTTATATTTTATAATAATTATTGTAAGTTTAAGTTGATCCAAGAGGTTGAAAAATTAATGTGTGGATGTGAAGGCCTAATTATTTTGGGTCTCATTAAGGCCTAATGGAGGATTTGAGTCCTAAGGATTTTGGCCAGCCTATGGAATGGAGTGTTTCACCAATGTAACATGTGTGGAGACCTATTTAAAGAGTATAAAAAATATGATAAGCATCTTGGCCAACTAATATGGGTTAGATGAGTGTGTGGTATAAATACTAGGCATAATTAGCCTATTTGGTGAAGTGTTGAGAGAGATGTGTATACAAGCGAAGAGAAAATATCTTGAAGGAATAGTAGTAGGTC
Source organism: Torreya grandis (assembly GCA_037957365.1). Lineage (NCBI taxonomy): Eukaryota > Viridiplantae > Streptophyta > Pinopsida > Cupressales > Taxaceae > Torreya > Torreya grandis. The sequence goes on along the minus strand of JARHVA010001049.1, from coordinate 2,159,778 downwards.
ATTAAGGACCATCAAAAGAAGAGATAAACCATTTTGAATATCTAACATATATTTTTTAGGTGGATGATAAGGTTAATGGACCTAATGAGCCTATAAGAGGCATATTGAGCGAGTGAGCCTAGAAGGTTGTTTGATAGGAGTAGAAGATTGAAGTGAGATGAATCAGGTGAGATACCATCAGTAGCTTCATCAAAGGAGTGTTCTAGGTGTATGATAGTTATTTATTTTAAGGATATAAAAGAGAGAAGAACTTATAAGAGGTAGGTTGAGAAAGTGTGTAAATGAGCAAAATATTTGTGAAGGATGTGAGAGCCATGTGGATGTCTTGATAGCCAGATCAGAGTGTGGATTGCATGTATAACCTTGTAGTCATAATTCTAATGTTAAATTTATAGTTTTGATAGTTTAGGAGCTAATTTAATAAGATAACCTTTGAAAGAGAAGGTATCAGTCATTAAGGACCATCAAAGGGTGAAAAATATCAATCATGCTTATTTGATCAAGGTGATGAAGGTGGGCTCATAGGTCATTAGACCTAATAGGCCTAGAAGAGGCTAGTTGAGTAAGTAAGCCATAGAGAATATTTGAGAGAGATTGAGGGGTGAAGTGTAAAAGCAAGAGGATTTCATCATTAGTTTTTTTTGATATTAGATCAGAGGTGGAGATTATATCAAAGGTAGTTGAGTTGGTGCTTGGTTACCTAAGGGGTTGCAACCTCCTTGCTAGTTGGAACTAGCTAAAGGTCAAGTAGGTGTTTGACTAAATTTAGGGGTGGGTTCTCCTTGATCAATTGGTGCTGGTCTAAATGTTTAATCTTGTCTTTATAGGAATGTAGTCCATCTTGCAGGGTTTAGTGGATTTTATCCCCTAAGAGGGTTTCCCACATATATGATGTGTTTCGTGCTTGATCTTGCTATATCTTCCTTGTTTATTGCAATGGTTAATTTTTATGCATCATTATTGTATATGATGAATGTTTAAGAGTTAATAATTGAATTAGATTATATTAAATTATTGATTCACCCCACTTTCAATGATTTTATTTCTAATAATTAATATCAATGCAGGACCTTCTATGCAAGTTTAACCACTTGAAGCTGATCCAAGGTACAATACGGGTAAAAAGGAAAGTTGTTAAAAATAAAAGATCATTATGTTTGATGAAGAATTTTTCCATAATATTAGTGAAGAAGAAGAGTTCTATGATTGTGAAGAAGAATAATTTGATTTAGAAGTCGAGCTCATGAGTGCACTTGGTGAACTAAAGGAGCAAAAGAAGATGAATCATAAAATGAGGTATATGATCAAAAGTCTTGAAGCACAAGTCAAGTCTCTTGAGGAGAGTTTATAAGGTCAATCCATGAGAGAGGAAAAGGAGAATCAAGAACTCATCAATTATATGGAAGAATAAGAATGTATATTGAAGGATGACATGGCCAAAGAAGTTAAGGAGGATAAGAAAACCATATTGAAAGGTTTTAAGATTTTTTCATGATGTGAGGGGAAGCATATGTGAGATATTCTAGTCATGGTAGAGATATGAAGAAGTCTGCTACAGATGTGAACTCAAGCATGTTGATATGGTGACTTGATCAAACCAAGTCAAGTACTTTGATAATGTATTGAATCTTCATGTATAAACAAAGGGTGAGATTTGTAAATGGTCAGGTCCTAAGATCAGAGGACTGTGTAGTTGAATCTGAAAAAGAAGGTATGGATGCAATTGTGTTATTTTTTCATGGTTGGAGATGGTCTGAAACTGCTCAAAAGGTGCCTAAGCTCAGGTGACTTAGGGGGAATCCATATTAATGTATTCAAGATAATTTCATGAATTTTTTGTTATTCATGAATGTTTTATCTTCATATAATCTATGTATGATCAAAGAAGAGTGTATTCATGGAGCACGTTTGAGAAGATCAAGGTAAAAATAACTATGCACAATGTTAAGGGGAGTTTGTATCATCTCTTAGAGGTGGTCTTTTCCTATTTTTGGTTCTTAAAGTCTTTTTAGGTCCTTAGGATCAAAATATGAGACCACTTTGTCATTGTGTCAAAGGGGGAAAAAGTACTTGAAGAGAGAGACAGAGTTTGAGCATAAGCTTTGTATTGGTGTTTAACATCAATGACAAAGGGGGAGATTGTTGGAGGTTTGTCAATGATGTCTCCAAGGTGACCAAGGATGTTGATGAGGTGTCATGTGTGATAAATGATAATGACAAAGTGTGTTTCAATGTTATTTAGTGTTTCTACATACTTATTCAATGTTTGACTTGGATAGGTAGATGGTGGATGTTATTGATGGTATGGTCAAGTTATAGAGACCCTACTGGGTGTTATAAGAGCTTAAAGTGCTTGTGGTAGTGAAAATAATTAATAAAAATAGTCACTTGATATATTAGACTATCATTGATGTCAAAGAGAACATGAGGTACTAGCACATGAATGACAAACAAGTTGTGTTTGATTGCTTTGAGAGTATATCACATATGTGTAGATCAGCAAGGATAAAGAAGAGGTTGTGAAGCATCCATAGATGTCTTGGTGAAGTTCTAGTGTGTCATTTGATCATTTAGAAAGATAATCATGCATCTTATAGCTTAAGAGAATCTATACCATCACTTCATGTTATGCAAATATGAATGAACCAATAATTTTGTGCATTTAGTGAAGGTACTCAGAAAGTCAATAGTGGTAAAAGGTTTTCATGGAGATGTTGTCTATAGTGCCAAGAAGGTACCCTAAAGATTTGGACTCTTAAAGTATTTTTTAAATCAATTTATAAACCTTAAAATTTGTTCTTGTAGACTATGACGTGTCAGAGACTATCAATTTTAACTGCATTGAAATCTGGGGTCAATTGGTCAAGATAGATCTAACAGTGAGCATTCATCATCCAGATTATGATCCAACGACATGGATAAGGTCAATATGTCAAAGGTTCCTAAGATTAAACATGTTAGTGACATGTTTATAAATCATGAATATTTGATAGAATATCAATGGCATGCAGGTGTTTGTGCAGATGGAGATCGATGGTACAGTTTGAGTTAAATAGTCAATGCTAAGAAGGTGCATAAGGGTGCCAAGTATCTTAATCATAGAAGTGCAGATCTAAGATCAATGGTGAGTGATGTAAGGAAAATACCAAGATACTCCAAGGGATATCAATGAAGTGTGTTTTATTAATTTGTGTGATTAAATGAGATGAAGACACATGTCTACAAATGATTTTGTATTAACCAGTGACCGTTAGCATTTGAATTTAGCAAAGGAAAAAACTAGTCTATAGTATTTTGCTAATATATTTTGATCTAGGATGAATTTGAAGATGATGTAAGAATAAAATTTAAAGATTAATTTAAGTCACATCAATAAAAGTGATTTATAAGGTTTGAATGTATTTAAAATCAAAGTTATTGAGCTCAAAATTTGACTATGTGTTTGACCATGTTCTGTAAGTAACCCAAGAAGGTTAATTAAATATTTTTTGATGGTATTTTGATGTTTCAAGATGAGATAAATATTGAAGAGTGTTATATAATATATTAAGACCATTTTTGTGGATCATGGAGTTTTTACCAATCCATATTCGGTATGAACAAAGGCTTAGAAGTGAACTATGTTTATTGAATACACTGACAGATTGAGTGATCACTTTGTAGAAGTGTGATGGGAGAATTTTGAGTAGAATTGAAGAATAAAATGAGTATGTAGATGTTTTATAAGCCTAAAATTATTAAAATAAATCATTTTTTATCATGATATGCACCCGATCAGATATAGAGAGTCAAAATAGCTTGACTATATTTTGATTATATATGACCAGTCTGAGTGGTCATTTTGAGATAGTTGTTTTGAGTGCTTAGATCTTATTTTATATTATATAAAGAACATGAAATGATTAAATATGTCCTAAAGGTTTCACCCATATTATATAATCATATGGATATGTGAAATATTTGAGTTCTTGCTTCATAGGTTTGAGACTATGTTTTATGTGTTTAAAGGCCTAAAGAGCGAGGAGACCTAATTGATAGGTTCAAGTGTTGAGTTGGTGTTCTAGATGTCATGGACCCATGAGGGAGTGAGAAAGGGTCTATTGGAGATAGGTTTGATATGTCATAATCATTGGTGGAAGCTTAACATGGTTTAATAGGTTTCAAAAGTAATGTGTGGATGTGAAGACCTAATTATTTTGGGTCTCATTAAGGCCTAATGGAGGATTTGAGTCTTAAGGACTATGGTTGACCTATGGAGTGGAGTGTTTCACCCATTTAATTTGTGTGGATACCTATTTAAAGTGTATAAAAAATATTTAAGCATCTTCACCAACCAAGATGAGTTAGATGAGTGTATGGTATAAATATTAAGCATAATTGGCCTATTTGGTGAAGTGTTGAGAGAGATGTGTATACAAGTGAAGAGAAGAGCACTTGAAAAAGAAGTAATAGGTCATTGAATAAAATTATAAGAAGTGAGAAACCATGTTAAATTTATAACATATCTTTTTGAGGTGGATGATAAGGTCAATGGACATAATGAGCCTAGAAGAGGCATGTTGAGTGAGTGAGCCTATAAGGTTGTTTGAGATTAAAGTGAGATGAATGAGGTGAGAGACCATCAGTATATTCATCATAGGAGTGTTCCAAGTGTATGATAGTGATTGATTCTTAGGGTAACAAAGAGATAAGATACTAGAAGAGGTAGGTTGAGCAAGTGTGTAAATGAGCAAAAGATTTGTGAAGGTTGTTAGAGCCATGTGGATGTCTTAAGAGGTAGATCAGAGTATGGATTACATGTATGACCTTTTGGTCATAATTCTAATGTTTAATATATATTTTTGATAATTGAGGAGCCAAGAAAAGGAGATAACCTTTGAAATAGAAGGTATAGGTTATCAAGGCCTATCATAGGGTGAAGAAGATCAATCATGCTTATCTGATCAAGGTGATGAAGGTGGACACATAAGTCATTAGACCTAATAGGCCTAGAAGAGGCTAGTTGAGTGAGTAAGCCCTAGAGGCTATTTGAGAGAGATTTAGGGGTGAAGTGTGCAAGTAAGATGAGTCTATCATCAGGTGTGTTTGACATCAGATCAGAGGTAGAGATCAAATTAGAAGTAGTTGAGTTGGTGCTTGGTTACCCAGGGGGTTCCAATATCCTTGCTAGTTGGAGCTAGCTAAAGGTCAAGTGGGTGCTTGACTAAATTTAGGGGTGGGATATCCTTGATCAATTAGTTTTGGTCTAATTTTTTAATCTTGTCTTTATATGACTGTACTCCATCTTTTAGGGCTCAGTGGGTTTTATCCCCCAAGAGGGTTTCCCACATATATCATGCATTATGTGCTTCATCTTGATATATATTACTTGTTCATTGTAATGGTTAATTTGTATACATCATGTTTTTAAGTATTAGATGTTTAAGAGTTGGGAATTGAATTGGATTATCTTGCATCAATAGTTCACCCCCCTCCCTCTCAGTGATTGTACCTCTAACACTAACACATAAAAGTCACCATGTATTTCCCAATGGGTGTTTGGGAGTTTATTAGAAATCCACTTCCATTAAATTTGACTTTCATGAGCGTCATTTAAGGTGTACACATTAATGATCCCAAAAGAGTGGTTATCAATATTAAAAATCACCTAGATGACATGATACATGGGGTCAGATCTAAAATCCACATAATGTGGATGCCATTTTGGATAAATAAATGTAATTACATCTCCACTACCTACATCATGATTACTTTTCAAAATAAGGCTATCGAGATAAATAACTTTACTAATAGCATAGAGAAGTAAATCTACCACCTTTACTTATTAAAGGAAAAGAATGTCTATTTTTTTATAAATTTCCTTTTGAAAATATTACACAACATATTTATGATTTGAGTATGTTAGACCCCCAACTTCCATGATAATCAATTCATATATTACAAGTGTCGAGACATATCCTCAAAATCTAAGCCCTCTAGGGCTTCATAACATTTTTTCAAGAACTTAACATTGTTCATATGCATAAAATATTGAAGTTAAAATGGTTGTGTATATGTATATTCCACCACATACTCTTCATTCATCATAACTTCTCAATGATAAAGGTTGTGAGAGCATTCTAGAGATCCATGACATGAAGGACTATGAGAGTATTTACCTGGTCCTTGATGGGAAGATATATGTGAGGGGAGAGACAGAATCTAGAGAAATAACTTGTGAGATTATCTAGATAGAGACCTATGAATTGGAAAGAACATTAATAGCCATGGGAGTTTTGAAAAAACTTGAGTTTTACTATTTCAACTTCAGTATGAAAAAACTCCTTATAGGTTTGAGTTAACTAAATAGACTCACTAGAGGGTTGAGTGTTTGGAATCTATTCTTGTGGCATAGAGCTTGAATAGGTATTGGTATTGCTAATAGGTTTCTAGTTGAGAACACCCCTATTTTGGTTATTTTTACACACCCTACAATTTTCCACCCTCATTCATGGGTGTTATTAGAGTTATCAATAGTAAGTTTGGTTGTTCATTTATTGTGAGGAAAATACAACTAAAAATCATTTATCTTTTGATTGCTAGCTTGACAACAAAAACAAGTATTGGTTAAGTTGATATACAAGACATGTTGAGAATGAGGAGAATCACCAACTAGGATATCAACAAACCCCTTAAGGTCTTTTGATAAATCAACTTCAACACAAACCCTCTTTTAAGGATGGGATGAATAGAATTGAGTATGTTTTTGGAAAATTACATGACTAATGGAGGATATGATTTGGTTGATGATGTGCTAGAAAGGTATTGGTAAACTAGGAAACTTGATCTAGACTAGGACTTTAATAGAAATATGCTCTTATACTATGAAATCCCTTGTCCAAGGCAAAATATCCATAAGAGATTTGTGAAGATACTAAGTGATAGATTTATTCATGATCACTCTTGCATGGGTAGGGTTAGAAAAATGCAATAAAAATAAACCCTTGGTCATATTTTGGATGCTTTCAAGCTTAATTCTATGAGTAGTCTGGAGGTAGATTGAACCCAAGATTTGAGCATTCTTTCAAAGGGAATGTAACCAAAAAAAATAATAAATTTAGAATCATGAATACCAACTAACTACCTTTTTATTGTGAATAATAAATATATGGATAAATACAAATTAAAAAACTATAACAATTTAGAAAAATCTTTTATTAAAATAATATAAATACAAAATGAGTTAAACAACTAAGACGCCCTAACTTTAAGAATAAATAGTAAATAATAAATAAATATGGCTTAGACCTAGGGGAAATAGGTTAATCCATTTATTGATTAGGACTTCTTTCCTTGAATTATAATATTTAAATATTTTAGTATTGTTATTGCAAACTTATAAATAGAACTGAGATAGGCCTTTTAAATAAAGAGCATGTTTCTTGTGACAATTTTAGAAAAAGAAAATTAACAAAATCATGTTTCTTGTAGTAATTTTATAAAAATAAAATTAAAGATTTTTTTAGTAAAAGCATTTTTATTGTTAAATCTTTACAATTTTTTGTTAAGATCCTAATGGGTAGATTCACTAACAGTCTAGACTTTTGGTGTAACGATTCATTACATGTGGTATCAAAGTCCCCACTTATGTTTGAGTCTCAAGTCTCAAGTGGTAACTATAGATTAATTTCCTACTCTACGTCATATTCAATTGTTTTTTATTCGAGCACTACAATTTTGGTTCCTGCCCACATTGAGTGAAGCCACAGAGTTTTAGAGTAGAGGACGGGTTCATTTTTGCCTAAGTGTCGAAGTGCAGTGGAAGCTACCAAGTGTCATCCTCAGAGCACGGTCCCTTTTTGCCTCTTTTGTTCTTTCCATTTCAATTTTGGCCTAAGTATTGGATTCAAGTGGAAGTGGCCACGTGTCAGCCTCTGGGAGATGAAGATGGACAGTTGGTGACTTTCGAGGACCTCATTGTAGCTTTCCAGAGAGCCACAAAATGCACCACATGTTAGCATCCATGTATCATAAGAGGCACCCATGTTTTCTATTTTGACAAAGACTTCCAATGAGCTAAGAAATAGAGAGAGCGAAAAGCGCTAGGTGGCAGTTGCAGAGGCCTTGAATTACCTTTTTGAAGAAGCAACAGAAGCCACCACGTGTCGACTGCTAAGAGCCTTTGTTTCAAATGCATGGATCCAATGCTTTCCATTCAATGCATAAAGGCATAATTCATTTTGCTAAGTATAGAAGTGTAGTAGAGGCTGCCAAGTGTCACCTTTTGGGTACCTTTCTACTCCATCCCCAAAGGAAGCAGAAGATGCCATGTACCTTCCTAGGAGCAGCAGAGGTCACCACGTATTAACTTCTGAGAGACCACCTTCGAGCCTAATGGCCAAATGAAGATTTTGGTGGGTCATAGATGATATTTCAAAGTACCGATGAAGCGCTGAGTGTCAACAAGTGAAGACTACCACGTGCACCCATCCTTTCTTAAGGATGCAGCCAAGGCAAAAAATGCACTGAATTTTGTTTTTAATAAAACTGCAAAGTATCGAGGAAGTGGGTTGCAACAGTTGTCGAAGGTAGAGCATCCCTCAGTGAAGTATAAATAAATTGGAAGTGGCCAAGTGTCATCCTTTATTGCTTCCTAGACAAAAGGAGAGGAATTTCATAAATTAACTAGGTGTCCTCGTGCCTGTCTACCTATTATAGTGAAATGGAGGGAAATTCAGCAAGAGTTATTCTTGGTAGATAGAACAGTGCATCAGGTATATTTTTTGAGATTACAAGTATTAAAGACACCATCTATTTGTCCCCCAATAGTAGAGATAGAGTAGACAGTTGAGCGGCCAAAGAGGTGATGGAGCGAGGAATTTCAGGGGCAAAGAAAGGAACTAGACATGGATCGCCATGCCACAATCCGGGCAGTTCTTGATAAGACCATGATGCATCCAAGGCATTAAAGGTACCATCTATTTTGTCCCTTGTGAGTGAAGGATGGAATAGGAATTGCATGGGAAAGGAAGTGACACCAAGAGGCATCTAGAACTATATAAGGAAGATTGTAAAATCAATAAGAGGGGGGAGGAATTCTATAGTTTGGAGATTTTCTATATTTTGACTAGTAATATCATTTGCTCTTGTCTTGATTTCCTAAAGTTGTAAATTTGGTATAATTTTGCATGTTTCTATGCCCTTTATGTGGCTGAATGAATTAAGGAAGTTTAAGCTCCATGCCTTGGTTGGTGTTATCTATGTCATTTACACAGTAATCTATGCTGTAGATTTTCTAGTGTTGTGATTGGAAATGTTATTTGCTTTTGTCTCATTTTTTGGAGTCTAAAGTTATACATAACTATGTGTGACTTCTGTGCCTCTTATGTGATTGAAGGATTCTATTAAGCAGATTGAACACTATGCCTTCGTTGACAATTCTTGTATCTCAGCAAAAGACTCCCCTGTTGTCAGCCTCTATTTCTGTTATTCTAATCATTTACATTGATCATGCACATGTCTGCTCTTGAATGTAATTGAATCATATAACAATTTCTCTATGCTCAGGTTAGGATTAGGATTACTCTCAGATGCATCACCATAGTTAGGTTTTAATTCTTGCATTTTGCGTTTCTATTTAGTCTCCTATCCCTTTTTCCCAACAACCAAAAAATAGAAGAGACCAACTTCTTTAAAACCTAGAGGTTGTTTCAAGTCACATTGTCCCATAGCTTGAAACTTCCCATTGTTGATTGGTTAAGATCTAGCGCAATTTTACGTCGTCAAAAATTTTTGGCACGCCCGATGGGACCAATCTTTCAAGGAGTTGAAGAATTTTGGTGTATTCTTCAACCAATCAGCCTTTGGAGGTTTTTACCAACACCAAAAATGACTCTAAGTCATCAGCCAATCAACAGTATCATCAAGAAATCTCTTTTGGTATGTATAACTCTATTACTCATAGCTATGAGTCTTATTCTCCTTATATATTTAATCAAGATCAAGTTCCTCCTGAAATATCTCTAAGTAATAAGGATGCACATGGTCACGAGCTATACTAGTTTTATGCCCAGCCTAATCTCATTTTTACCTTCAAGAAAGCATTACTGGGATTTAAAAAATATGTATTAGAGTTGGACAGCAAAAGGGAAAATGGCCAAGAAATTCCTTATCATGTCATCTATCAAGTGAGGGAAGCAATAGACCTGATCAAAAGTGAATGAGATCCCATTGAAAGGGAAAATTGGCAAGAGCTTACATATGAGATGTTAGAAGTGTGTGGATTAATTGCATTCCTAGAAGAGAGGCTAAACATTCATGAAAACCAGCCTTACCAAGTCTATCAAACTTCATATTCACCACCACAAATCCCATATCAAACATATGCTACCCCTTTTTATGAACAAGGTCAGACTTGTCAAGATCATTTCCCCAATAATGCAGAGTCTATGATAGCAACAAGTCAAGAGGACCCCAAATTCTCACTTTCCCCTCAGGTCCCTTCCACCCTTACTCAAGAAGCTCCTTGTTTTCCATCACAACCTTCTTCTTCATCCCTTTTTGAAGAAGAATATATTTTGAAGGAAGCAGCTGAGTATGCAGAGGAGTATGCTCAATTCATGGCTAGTAAAGAGGATTCTATAGGTCTAGATGAGGAAGAAATCACCATAGATCCCCCTTTTGATGAACAAGATGATAAGCCACAAGCTTTTTCCTTAACTTTAGATGAGGAGGAAATCAGTTCTGACTTCTTTCTCACTTTGCAAGAGGATATGAAGGAATATGGATACTCCCTTGACCAAGTCATTAAGACAGATGACACTATCATTCAAAAAGGCTATGGATTGGCTAGATATGGAGGAGATGACTATGAGGCCCAATTGAGTATGCAAAAGGTATGCTAGCTTTTAGATTCATCCTCTCAAGAGGATGCAGTCATCACAGAGCATGATGATGAAATAAAGCTAGAATTGAAGGAGATGAGCCAAGAGATAATGGGTATCAAAAGGGACAGAGTGAAGAGCCAATAGCCAATGATTTCTTGGTGACACCCGACAACATGAAAAACCAGCATTTGACAAGCATTCAAGGACAAGAAGAGTTCATAGAGGTCAAATACATGTTTTGCTCAAACTCGTTCAAGTGCAAGCAGACTCATGTGGCTAGTGCAGTGAACATTCCATCAATGGCATATCCATTGCAATCACCAGTATGGAAACACGAGTTGAATTGTCATAAAGAGGATGAAAGAAAGTTCATTTTTGATCCTGGAGGGAAGTAAGGATTTGTCATAAATGTAGTTAGGTAGTTTCCATCCCTGCATCACTTTGTTTTTGTTTTTTTTGCTTTCCCACTTTCTTTTAAAATGAGCATTTTAAACACAGAGTCAGCATCTTAGGAATTCTTTAATTCTTTAAATCTTGCTGCAATAAATGATTGCCCAAATCTTTTGAGATTTCCAAGGTACCTTGCACCACATAACATGTCTGCCTCGCTGTTTCCCAAAGATTGAGTAGGATTTGCTAACAATCACTTGAAATTAATGCTATTTGGGACTTGATCAACCCATAAATACCCCCTTAGTAGATTTTAAAGTTTAAAACTCTCAAGCATCCCTATGAAAAATATCTTGCTCATTGTGATTGTTAAGCGCCTAGTGAAATTATTTTAGCAAGCATGTTTTATCTTGCACAAAGTTCATACTAGATATCACACAAGAGATACAAAGATGGCAGGAGCATCATCCTCAAAACAAGGAGTAGGGGCACCAGGATACCTCGATAGATTATTGGCAAGAAAATCATATGCTACAGCTCTTGCACAGCCACCAAGAAGCTACCCAAGAACCAAAGCCCTGGGAGTCAGCCAAACCAGCGACCCATCCAAGGTAAGGGACTATGTAGATGGAATCATGAACTCAATTCTACAAAGAGCCAGTGCAAAGAACCTTAGAAAAAGGGCACACCAAAGGTGCCTATAAAGAGCCAAGGCAAGAAATATGAGACATTTGAGATGAGGATATGGACCTCACAACTAGCTCAATTCGTTATCCCAGCTGTGCACCCATGCCTGAATATAATTGAACTATGTCTGAACTTGCTTCATCTGTATTCTTGCACCATTCAACAAGGCCCATTCATGTTTTAGGTCACCCCTCAAGTGATCAGGGACATGCTTGCCCTATGATATGACGATACCACCACCTTCTCCACCATTAACAGGATGTAGAGGATGTGGGCAAATGTCAACACTCAAGCCAGGTTCTTGAGGTTTGAGTTGCAAATAGCTAATGGAGACTCAATGGTGCCCACTCTCCCCACTTCAAGGACTCAATTTGTGCCCGCCAGCCAAGATGCACTATCGATGATGGCTCTCATCTTCGGTATGAAGGATGACACGTCAGTATACGCAAAGTAAATGGCCATCCTCTTCAGGCTAAAAATAGTTGACAAGATGCAGGAGTACCATCTTGACTTCTCTAAGCACCTCACTTTCTTGATAGTCAAGTAGCTAACCCAGTTCAAGGCACAAGGAATATTTAGGTATTCTTCCTTTTTGTTCCATCTCATACTACACTAGAACCTTGACCTCTTCTCCCAATTCATGAGCCTCAACCTGTATGACCCAGCCTTCGACCCCTAAAGAACCATCCATGTGTCCACATGGACACATATTTTATCAAAAACTAGTGACACATATGACTTTTGGGAATTATTCGTCACCCCTAGTCTTCATTACCTCAGACCTGAACCTATTATAAATAGGTTATTCCCAAGTGTCACAAACCTCCTGGTTAGTTGTCCCATCCCATGTGATTACTATTTTAGGGCCCATCACACGACCTTAAGGGTCCATGGATTTTGTGGGGAGCCAGTATTGCTACCAAAAATTTTGACTCTTCAGTTGGCATTCCTTGAAGTTGCTAGGCAAGTGTCTATGGTGGACAATGAATATGGCTTAGGGAAGAAGAAGAGGAGATTGTACAACCTCCCATGGATGGCAGGCAGCGTGAGCTTCGAAGCCAAAGAATTTGAGACCATACTGCTAAGGAAGTTGACCTCCCTAGGCTTCTTGTTGGTTGAGGATAAGTGGGTTTGTGACCCAGTAGATTACATAGCCTCCTTAGTGAGGACAAATAGAATTGGAGCTAGGATTGTGCATGAAATCTGCCCCTTTTGGAAAACCAAGAAAAATCCTATGGAAGACACCCCTGGTCTCTATGTCGAGTTGACGGACCTACCTCTCCCACCAAATAGGCCATGGGAGACCTTCTATGATAAACAAAAGGAGTATGATCCTAAGGCCAAGATGACCTCTGGTTTGAGAAAGATGCTGAGTAGTAAAGGCTGGGATGCAGAGAAAATTAAAGCCTATTAGAGATATAGGCAAGAAATCTCCTAGACCACCCATGCCTTTGAGGGAGTAGACTCAGATGAAAAGTGGGAAGAATGTTGGGATGAATGGCATCCATCCCCTGTATCTAGCCCAAAAAAGAGCCCAATGCCAACACTTGGGTCAGAGTAGGAAGCTGCAGTAGTTCAAAGCCAACAGTCACAGACTTCAAAACAAGCTGCAGCTACCACAAAACAACCAAGCAGTATGGTGCCCCCACCACCATAGGCTACCTCATCAGTAGGAGTAATTGAAGTCCCCAATTCCCCACATGCACCACCAACAACCGAGGTGGGAGGGAGACAAACACAACTAGAGGTGGAGACACCTAGAAAAAGAAGAAGCGTGCAATTCCAATTAGACCTAAAAGAGGAAGAGGAGCCTTCACAGTGCCCCATGCAGAGCATTGCAACCTCCCCACAGGTAAGTATTCCTCCCCCTCCTCCTTTTCAACCTATTCCCCACCCTGTAGGCATAACGCCTCCACCTAGTCAGATGACACCTCTTGCCACTATTGCCATTCCCATTTCGCAATCCACCCCCTCATTAGCACCTCAATCCCTCAAATTACCCCATTTTTCCCCTTCCATTCCCAAAGAGATGCCCTTGCAACTCACCCCTACACAACCAATGGCTCTCCAATACGGCCTACCACAAGGATTTCCTTTTGCAGGGGGACATATTGCATCCCCTTCCACCTTCTAGACACAGGCTAACGCTGCTAAGAAGGCAAGAGAAGCCCGATTGGAGAAGAAGAGGAGTAAAGAGAATAAAGCACCAGTGGTTCCACATTTGAGGTCACAATTTGACCCCATTCAAAAGCAGTTGATGGTGACCCATTTGTCACCCAATGTTGCTAGGCTGAGCGAACAAATGTAGCCAGAAGACTACACCATGAATGCAGTGGCCATTGACATGTCCCTATTCAGGCCTCAAGACTAAGTCGAGCTACTGATTGAATCTACTTCTATAGTCATAGAAGACTACTTGAAGAAATCAAGGAGACTGCAGAAGATGGAGGCCGATTTGGCCCAGGAGAAGGCAAACTATAATAGTTTGGCCAAACAAATAAACAAGAAGGACAACAAGATAGCTAGTCTGCAAAAATAATTGCAAGATATTGTTTCCTTTCATATTCAATGGGCAATTCAGGCCCAAAACAATTCATTAAAGGTAGAGCTTGTGCTCACAAAAGATGTAGCAATAGCTCTGAGGAGGGAAGATGTGGCATTACAGGGAAGAGTCGAAGGACTCTAACTACAGGTAACTCAATTGTAGCAAGGACTATTGGAAGAATAGAATAAAGCTGTGGCTTTTCAAACCCAAATCCAAGCAGAGCAATAGAGAGTGGAACAACTGGCCAATAGGCCAAGAGGTTTTAGAGTCACGCAGTTGGTGAAGGAGTTATATGAGTCAGCGTGGGTGAGAATCTCTTCTGAGATTCTCCAGCTTAGGCCACTTTTCACCTTCCTGCTCAACACACAACAACTATGTGAAAGAGTAGAAAATCTAGTACGGAGCACTCTGGCCATGATCGCTAGGAGAGTCACAGACTCCCATTCATTACTGGGGAAGCTCTATAGCGCCAGGGATGCGATATTAGTAGTCACAGGGATCCCTGACAGAATGGCTGCCACAAAATAGATCAATGAAGAGCTCAGTCAAAATGTCACACCCAACAATTACAAAAGTTGTCTCGATGTGGTGAAGGAAGGCATCGGTGAGATGAGACAACACATTAAAGATCTGGTGTGACTAGGCCTCCCTTCCCCATTTCCAGATGTGAGGACGGTGCTAACGGTGGATCAACTTGAACCATTGCTACTGGCTAGACAAAGGGATCAGATAATTTTCTAGAGCTTGCAGGATGACTCCTTAGCCCTAGAGGTCGAAACTATTATAATTCCTATCTTCTGGCTAGAATCCAAGCTAAAAGCCACCGCCTAGGTTCTGCAAACCTTTTCACACAAGGATCTCATTAGCCTAGACCTGGATTTTGATGAGTTGCAGAGCAAGCAAGGATTATCCGACCATGAGTGGTCTATCTTCTAAACAACTCTTTTGAAGCTGTAAATTTTGAAATTTTGATCGAGTGGGAGTCAGGTTCTTTTTGAGCAAACTCAAAAGTCCTGGTGGCTGCCAATAACTATAGAGTAATTTCCTACTCTACGTCATATTCAATTATTTTTTATTTTAAAACTGCAATTTTGGTTCCTACCCACATTGAGCGAAGCCGCAGAGTTTTGGAGCAGAGGACGGGTTCATTTTTTCCTAAGTGTCAAAGTGTAGCGGAAGTTGCCAAGTGTCATCCTTAGAGCATGATCCCTTTTTTCCTCTTTTGTTCTTTCCATTTCAATTTTGGCCTAAGTATTGGATTCAAGTGGAAGTGGCCACATGTCAGCCTCTAGGAGATGAAGATGGACAGATGGTGACTTTTGAGGACCTCATTGTAGCTTTCCAAAGAGCCATAAAATGCACCACATGTCAGCATCCATGTATCATAAGAGGCACCCATGTTTTCTATTTTGACAAAGACTTCCAATGAGCTAAGCAATAGAGAGAGTGGAAAGCGCCAGGTGGCAGTTGAGGAGGCCCTGAATTACCTTTTTAAAGAAGCAACAGAAGCCACCACGTGTCGACTGCCAAGAGCCTTTGCTTGAAATGCCTAGGTCTAATGCTTTCCATTCAACGCATAAAGGCATCATTCATTTTGCTAAGTATCAAATTGTAGTAGAGGCTGCCAAGTGTCACCTTTCGAGTCCCTTTCTACTCCATCCCCAAAGGAAGCAGAAGATGTCATGTACCTTCCTAGAAGCAGTAGAGGTTACCACGTATTAACTTCTGAGAGACCACTTTCGAGCCTAATCACTAAATGAAGATTGTGGTGGGTCCCAAATGATATTTCAAAGTATCGATGAAGCATCGAGTGTCAACAAGTGAAGACTGCCACGTGCACGCATCTTTTCTTAAGGATGCAGCCAAGGCAAAGAATGCACTGAGTTTTGTTTTTAATAAAGCTACAAAGTATCAATGAAGCGGGCTACAATAGTTGTCAAAGGTGGAGCATCCCTCAACGAAGTATAAAGCAAGCAAAAGTGGCTAAGTGTCATCCTTCATTGCTTCTTAGACAAAAGGAGAGGAATTTCATAAATTAACTAAGTGTCCTCGTGCCTGTCTACCTGTTATAGCAAAATGGAGGGAAAGTTGGCAAGAGTTATTCCTGGTAGATAGAAGAGTGCACCAGGTAGATTTTTAGGGCTTTCAAGTATTAAAGGCATCGTATATTTGTCCCCTAATAGTAGAGATAGAGTAGATAGTTGAGCAGCTAAAGAGGTGATGGAACAAGGAATTTTAGGCATGAAGAAAGGAACTAGACATGGATCACCATGCCACAATCTGGGCAGTTCTTGATAAGACCAGGATGCATCCAAAGCATTAAAGGTGCCATCTATTTTGTCCCCTGCAAGTGAAGGATGGAAAAGGAATTACATGGAAAAGGAAGTGACACCAAGAGGCATCTGAAACTATATAAGGAAGATTTTAAAATCAATAAGAGGGGGGGATTCTATAGTTTAGAGATTTTTTGTATTTTGACAAGTAATATTATTTGCTCTTGTCTTGATTTCCTAAAGTTGTAAAGTTGGTATAATCATGCATGTTTTTATGCCCTTTATGTGGTTGAATGAATTAAGGAATTTTAAGCTCCATGCCTTGGTTGGTGTTATCTATGTCATTTACACAGTAGTCTATGTTGTAGATTTTCTAGTGTTGTGATTGGAAATGTTATTTGCTTTTGTCTCATTTTCTAGAGTCTGAAGTTCTACATAACTGTGCATGACTTCTACACCTTTTATGTGATTGAAGGATTCTATTAATAAGATTGAACACTATGCCTTCGTTGACAATTCTTATATCTCAGCAAAAGACACCCCTGTTGTGAGCCTTTATTTTTGTTATTCCAATCATTTACATTGATCATGCACCTTTCTGCTCTTGAATGTAATTGAATCATATAATAGTTTCTCTGTGCTCAGGTTAGGATTAGGATTACTCTCAAGTGCATCACCATAGTTAGGTTTTAATTACTACATTTTGTGTTTCTATTTAGTCTCCTATCCCTTTTTCCCAACAACCATAAAATAGAAGAGACCAACTTCTTTAAAACCTAGAGGTTGTTTCAAGTCGCATTGTCCCACGGCTTGAAACTTCCCATTGTTGATGGGTCACAAATGGATATTGACTGCTATGAACTATTTCACCAGATGGACCGAGGTAGTCCCACTTAAGGAAGCAACAGAGAATGTGATCCTAGATTTTCTAGGAGGTATCACTACTCACTTTGGGGCTCCTCGCACCATCATTTCAGATAATGCTAAAGCATTCTTGGGGTCTAAGGTATCTGACTTTGCCTTGAGACATGGAATATATCTGAAAACCTCATCTAACTATTACCCTCAAGGTAATGGTCTGGCAGATTCAACCAACAAGAACTTAATAAGACTCATCAAAAGAGTGGGGGTAGATCATCACAAAGAGTGGCAAAAAGTGCTTAATCTAGCACTATGCGCTGATAGGATCACACCCAAGCAGGTGATCAAAATGTCTCCATATGAATTGGTGTATGGAAAGTCTATCATGATTCCCCTAAGTTTGGAAATCCCTGCTCTTCAACTGATCAAGCAAATTGAGATCAAAGAAAATGGCCCCATGCAGGTCAGACTCGCAAAACTTTTGGAAGTTCAGGAAAAGAGAGATATAGCCCATGATTCCATGATCAAGCATCAAGGAATGGTTAAGGCTTGCTTTGATAAAAGGACTTTGAATCCTAATTTTAAAGTAGGATCAATTATTTTGAAATGGGATGTGAGGGCCGCCAAGCCGGGTCAGCACACCAAATTTGAAGCACTATGGACTGGTTCGTATAGAATTTGCTCGTGCAAACAGAAGACTTCTTTCAAGCTAGAATCAATGGAAGGGGAACCTAAAAATATTCCTATAAACAAAATCTATTTAAAACATTTCAATTGACTTAGGTCTCTTGTGTATTATAGTTAAATAGTTTCCCTTTCTTGTTTTCTCATTGTTTTCCCCACTTTGCTTTTGAATAAGTGTTTTGAGCATATGTTGACATCTTTTAAGTAGTAATTTTCATAATTTTGATTTAGCGAGAGGTGGAGTTTCTTTTTGAGCAAGCTCAAAAGTCCTAAGGCTCACCAGTAACTGTAGAGTAAATATTTACTCTACGTTGCTTTCAAATTTTCAGTCAAGCACTACAATTTTGGTTCTTGCACACTTTGAGTGAAGCCCGAGAGCTTTGGAGCAGAGGACAGGTTTGTTTCTGCCTAAGTGTAGAAGTGTAGTGGAAGCTGCCAAGTGTCATCCTTAGAGCATGGTCCCTTTTTGTGTCTCTTGTTCTTTTCATTTCAATTTTTGGCCTAAGTATTGGATTCAAGCAGAAGCGACCATGTGTCAGCCTCTGAGAGACGAAGATGGATAACAGGTGACTTTTGAGGACCTCATTGTGGCCTTCTAGAGGATCACAAAATGTACCACATGTCAGCATCTGCATCTCATAGAGGCACCTGCGTTTCATTCTACCTTGTCGACAAAGTCTTTCAATGAGCTAAGTAGAAGTGCAGCGGAAAATCCCAGGTGGAAGCAACGGAGGCCCTAAACTACCTTTTGAAGAAGCTCAGAGGTCACCACGTGTCGACATCTGAGGAACTTTGGTTCAACACCTGGGTCTAATGCTTTCATTCAACACATAAAGGTGTCCTTTCATTTTTCTCAAGTTCCATAAAGTAGTAGATGATGACAAGTGTCACTCTCTGAGTTCCTTGCTTACTCCATCTCGGGAGAAGCGGATTGTGCCACGCATCTTCCCAGAGGCAGCAAAGGTTGCCATGTGCCAATTCCTGAGAGATCATCTTTGAGTTTCATTGCTGAATAGAGGTTGTGGTGGGCCCTGGGTCTTACTTCAAGGTCTGTAGAAGTTACCAGGTGTCACCATCCACAAAAGTCTAATATATGTCCCAAATGATACTACACCAACCCAAGAAAAGCAGAGAGAGCTGCGTGCCTTCAATGAATCAGGTGGAAAGCCCCAAGTGTCATTTTTTGGTGCCTTCTAGGTGATCAAGAGGATTTTTAGAAAATTGACTAAGGGTCTTCTCCCATTTCAAACATAACAGAGTGTTTTGTGTATCTGTTGTCGTAAGCAAAAAGGAGGGAAAATCGGCTGGAGTTAATTCGAGTAGATGAAACAGTTCATCGAGTAGATTTTTGGAGCCCCCCACAGCATTGAAGGTGTCGTTTGTTTGTCCCCTATGAGCAAAGGGTGGAAAATATTACACGAGAAAGAAAGTGATCAAAGGAGACATCCAAGGCTATATAAGCAGGATTGTGAAATCTAAAAAGGAAGAGGGGGGAATTCTATAGTTTGGAGATTTTTTGTATTTTGACTAGTAATATCATTTGCTCTTGTCTTGATTTCCTGAAGTTGTAAAGTTGGTATAATCGTGTGTGTTTATGTGCCCTTTATGTGGCTGAATGAATTAAGGAAGGTTAAGCTCCATGCCTTGGTTGGTGTTATCTATGTCATTTACACAGTAGTCTATGCTGTAGATTTTCTAGTGTTGTGATTGGAAATGTTATTTGCTTTTGTCTCATTTTTTGGAGTTTGAAGTTCTACATAACTGTGCGTGACTTTTGCGCCTCTTATGTGATTGAAGGATTTTATTAAGAAGATTGAACACTATGCCTTCATTGACAATTCTTGTATCTCAGCAAAAGACTCCCCTGTTGTGAGCCTCTGTTTCTATTATTCCAATCATTTACATTGATCATGCACATGTCTGCTCTTCAATGTAATTGAATCATATAATAGTTTCTTTATGCTCAGGTTAGGATTAGGATTACTCTCAAGCGCATCACCATAGTTAGGTTTTAATTCCTGCATTTTGCATTTTTGTTTAGTCTCCTATCCCTTTTTCCCAACAACCATAAAATAGAAGAGACCAGAGTCTTTAAAACCTGGAGGTTATTTCAAGTCGCATTGTCCCACAGCTTGAAACTTCTCATTGTTGATTGGTTAAGATCTAGCATAATTTTACGTCGTCAACAGTAACATTGGCATGAAAATTTTCATCTGGGGGGCCTATGTGTGCATGAAGGCACACACCCATCCTGAGGATGAGACTATCAAAAGCGTGGTGGGGTGTTAAGATCCCAATGGGTGGATTCAGTAACAATCTAGGATTTTGGTGTAATGGTTTGTTACATTTTCATAGTTGTCTATTTTGGGCACTTGATTTTATCTTATTGCACTATAAAAATGTTTCTATATAATTTTCTATGTGATTTATACTATATAATATAAATTTTTAGCTTCTTCTCACAAATCATTATGTTTTGAATTAATTTCTCAAATCTTTGGCTATCACGACCAAAGAAAGGGAGATAGTGCAGGGTTATAATGGTGAAAAACACTCAACATAAATAGAAGAAAGGAGGGATAACATGAGATATGTTTTTTCATACATAAAAAATACTTTCCAGCATGGATAATGTAGTAAAAGAGCCTTGTGATGCAAAACGAATGTTAAAATATTAAAATTAATTGAGCCTTGTCACGTTGAACTAGGACTGATGAAACAAAGGATGAATGGTATTAAAAATATACAGTAAATAAATTCAGCATAAATAATGAATATTGTTGGTGATACTAGCACACACTAAGTTTGTGTGTGGGTAAGCTTATAAATTTGGGGAACAAAAAGGGGCCTATCCGTGGACATGATTTTTTTTGAAATTTTAGAAATATAAACTTCTATAGATACTTTGATACATCTACACTCCAAAGTTGAAGATGGTGTAAGAACATGAAATGTAGCATTTTGAGTCTAGTTTCCAAAACACTAAAAAAAAAAATTTAATGTTTAAGTATAACTAGGTCAAACATCTAAAATTTGAATAGAGACTCCTATTTTTTTAGAAAATAGAGTAGATAGATGGTTGTGTCACCCACCATTTTTTTAGCATAGTTTAATATTGTTTGAAACCCTTTGGTTAACATTTAGATAAGATCTTCTAGTTTGTAACCCATATTTTTTTATATTTTTTCAATGAATACTTTTTTAATGAATTTTATAAGAAAATAAATCTTAAAAACTAACAAAAAAATGGATATTTCATTGTGTGGTCCCCCACCAACTACCTCAAAAAAATGAAAATCCTTTTTTTTAATGTGTGTAGAATTAGGCCTAGTTTATGACCATATAACTTGTTTTGTACTTACATCAACAAAACACAAATTACATGAACATGTATAGGCATGTATATTTGAGGCATGTAGTGGCCTAAAAAATGAATAGTTATAAATCAACATAGTTTGAAACCATAAATTATTGAAAATTTTATAAAAATCAAATTTTTGGAAAGAGGAGAGCATGTTCATCATGATGGTATTATGTTTTTAAATTTTACCATTGAAATTTGTAGTGTATTTAGCGATCAAAGTTAAATTTTCTTGTTTTCTATCAAAACTCTTGGACCCAGCTATAGATTGATAGGGCCAAGCCTTTAGCTCAAGAAGCCAAGCCATTCTTGAGCCAAAAGGATTGGTGTTTGAATTCAAATTAAAATAGTGTAATCGAGTTATATCTTCATAACACCCAGGAACACAAATTTTCTCTTGATCTCAAATTTTATATATGTTCTTGAGATTTCTAATAGTGTTGTTCTTTCATGTGAAATGGGAAAGTTCCCTAACCTTGGATAGTGATTTAAGATGCCATGGTATCACATTAGGATTCAAAAAAATTATGAGCATTTTAATATGTTAATTTAACTACTTGTAATTACTTGGTTTAAAGGTGTAATTGATTATACATTTTATGGTATAATTGATTTTATCATGAGATGTCATAAAATGCATTTTTTAAACCTATGGCCAAAACTTAGCCTTCAAAGTACCAATCTAGTTATGCATCTGAACTAAATTGGGGCTATTTCAATCCCCTTCAACCTAATTGCGTGACTATAAAATGTGATTTGGGGGTTGATTGGCTCCAATTTCATCATCTCAATTAAAGCATAGAAACATTATTCACTTATGCAATTTTTACATGTATAGAATGTGGTTTAAAGCTCAATAAACTTGAATGTCATCAGCTAATGAATGCAAATGTTGATTAATTCAATTGTGGAGGTAATTAGGGTAAAAATAATACATGTGAACCTATTTTAAATTTTATATGATGTGATTTGGAGTGAAATTAACCCTAATTTCA
The DNA here is from genome assembly GCA_037957365.1 of Torreya grandis. Taxonomy (NCBI): domain Eukaryota; kingdom Viridiplantae; phylum Streptophyta; class Pinopsida; order Cupressales; family Taxaceae; genus Torreya; species Torreya grandis. The sequence continues at coordinate 2,137,117 of JARHVA010001049.1, read as the reverse complement.
TATCATATATAATTAACCAAATATTTGATTCATCTAATCGAAGAGGCATTTGAGGCCAATTTGAATCCCTTCAAGAGTAAGATATGATTTAGGGCAAAATTAAGTTTGATTCTATCATGAATTGATCCAATTAGTCAATTTGTGTAATTAAGGGCATGATTTTGGAAAAAATTAAGCCCCTAAACCAAATTTATGGCTCAATCGATTGTATAATGTATGTAACATGTATGGCTTAACTAACCCTAGTTTTATTATAAATGCAAACATACAGGCAATTATCACACATAGGTTCAAGCAGCTCAAATTTTCTTCAAATAAATTAGCAATTGGGCCCTATATCTAATACTTTAAACCCTAAACCTTGTACCATTTACCTTAAAACCTAAGCCATAATCCCTAAACCACAAACCCTTTAAATTATAGACCTTAAACCAATCAATTTAGCCCCAATTAACATCCTTTATAGTAAGAATTAGGTTCATAAGGATCAACTTGGTCAAAATCACATCACTCATTACTGAAAATGACTAATTGGCTTAATCTATGATGATGTGGGGGCTAATTGAGCCCAAAATCACATTCTTTACTTATAGATCTAGGTTCAAGGGGCTCAAATTTACCCCAATTTCCTTTACAATTGTACCTTATATACCCTAAAACTTATAACCTAAGCCCTAATACCTAAAGTTCCTAATCCTCAAACTCTAAACCATAAATATAAACTCTTTAAACCTTGAACCAATCATTTTATCCCAAATTAACATCATTTAGACTAAAAATTAAGTTCAAAGGGTTTAGTTTGGCCTAAATCACATGATTGATTACCCCATTTGACTAATTCACTCAATTTACATGATGACAAGGGGTATAATGACAACCCAAAAACACATTTTATAGTCACAAATAGGTCTAAGTGATTTAAATTATTCTCAATTATCTTTGCAATTAGACCTTGTGTATCATAAACCCTAAACTTTATAGGTATTAAACCCAAAGAACTAAACCATAAACCCTATACCCTATATTCTAAACCCTAAACCAATCTATTTATCACTAATTAACATCATTTAGAGTAATAATTAGGTATACATTACTTAATTTAGTCCAAATCACATTACTTATTGTCTCAATTGATTAATTGGCTCAATCTATGAAGATGTGGGGCTTAATTGATCCAAAAAATACATTGGACCCTATGTACACCCTAAACCATATATATATATATATTAAACCATAAACCCTAAATACTATACCCTAAATTGTAAACCATAAGTTCCTTATTTACCAATCGATTTAGCCCTAATTAACATTCATTGTAGTAAAAATTAGGTTCACATGTCATAGAGTGATTATACCTTATATACACCCTTAAACTTAAACCCTATGCCCTAATCCATAAACCTTAAAACATAACTTTTAATCCATATGCCCTAATCCCTAAACCCTATACCCCAATCCCTAATCCCTAGTCTATATTAAGAATAATGTGATCACGTTATTTAGTAATGTGATCATGTTATATAATGTTATTGAGTTATTCTTAATATATACAAAACTCACTTTATAACATTTATTTTTAACCCAAATATATAATTTTATCCCCATAAACATTCTCTACGTACTTCTATGGGATATGTGTACTTTTGACCCCACCTTTGAAACGTTATGAATTATCCTTCATGGGTGATGAATCACGTTCAAGGAAGAGGAATAAGTTTACTTCATTTAAGACAAGGTATAAACCCTAATCCTAATGAACCAAATGTCATAGATAATGAGCTGATTGATAATAATCAATTAAATAATGATGAAATTGACCATAATAAATTGATTAATGATGAAATTGACCATAATAAAATGAATAATGATTAAATTTACAATAATGAATTAGATAATGTTGGAAGTTTACATTCAAAGTTCCAGGTTTATTATTCTGTTGATGATGATTCTATATATGATGCTTTACCTGCCATGAATAAAAACAAATTGATGGAAACAAATAATGATGAAATTAACAATCATAAAATTTCATAGAAACATATAACAAAGAAATAAACAATGAATAAAATGCTATTCCACCTTTAAAAAATGAAAGTACTAAATGATTTTGAAACACCCTCTCAACAAATTTCACCATTAACAACACTTCCAAGAATTGTGCATAGAAAAGATAAGCATTTAATTGAAGTTGATGAAAATATTTTAGAACCAACGCATAACAAAATGTCTGAACATCATTCAATAAGACTAACATTATGATAGTCAAATATGTCAATTATTTGTTTTGTTGATAAAATTGATTAAGATGATACCTAGAATGTACACATTAGGACTAAGAACATCTAACATGGATGATTAAAATAATGAAATTGTTAAAAATATACATTCATTGCATATCATACTATAGAACCAAAATCGCGTACCTAAGATTGTAATACTTTCTAGTGTATACTTACAACTTGTGCGGTAAGACGCCAAACAAGGAAAAAATGAATGCTTTCAAAAGCAAGTCAAGCATTTAATATAAATAGAAAAATATTCATAAAAGCAATTGAAATATGTGAAAGGCTTAATGAACCTAATATCAATGAGATCTAGGTATTCTCTGGTAGACTTCCATGAAATGACAAGGCTATAGATGATGCTCTCAAAGAGTTTCTCAATTTTTTGAAAGGCAATACAAGAGTTTCGCCCAATGCAAGAGATGTAGTGAAAACAAGAGTTGGTTCTCATAACCTTGAACCGCATCCAAAATATTTCTTGAATATAACTCAAACACAATGTAATCTAGGTTTTTGAAAAAACATCCACAAATTTATATTTTTCAAAGATATTTTGAGATGGACAAACCTTTTTATGTAAAAAAAAAAAACTACACATGCACCACTTCTTGTTGTAGGCAACATATTGAATTTTCAATGCATTATGATGTTTTTATCCATATTTATTGTAATTTACATACGAACAACATTTTTTATGAGTGTGGCATTGAATTTCCACCAAAATCAGCCAGGGAATTTATTCCAACTATTTTTTGTAAAAGACTAGATGGATAATTATTTTATAATAAATCATGTTTAGATTGAAATTATAGTATTTGTAGTGGATTGCCAAATTTAAAAAATTGTATCCATGAGGAGAGTATAAGTGCAATTGGACAAGAATTAGTTGGTTTAATAAAATATAAATCAATTACTTATTAAGAAAAAGATGGCAAAAAATCTAAAAGGTATGAGCTTGTTATAAAAAAGATACCTATTTCTGAATTATTGGTCAAATTTAGGAAAAAAATTGTTTATGAGTATGTAAGGCACACACATATGACTAGATGGTTGGATGAAAATTTCAATATAATAAATGATACATTCCCACTAGGTTTGATTGTTTCAATAGTTGAGTTTCTTGAAAATTACACATTAAAACCACAAATGGAAGTTCAATCACAATATTACAACTCATCACAAGTTACCATATTTGTGCATATAGCATTTATGCATGCACCTAATAATATAGAGAATCAATTTAAAATATTAATGGAGTACCATTTATATATTAGTTATGATCGATCACATTATTCAGAGTATGTGCAAGGTTATTTTTAAAATTTCTATGAAAGGAACATTACTTTCAATCAACATTACATTTGGTCAAACAATTGCACATTACAATTTCAAAATGCATGAATGTTTTATTGGTTGAGCAAGATGCATGTTACCACTGGTTTAGAGCACATTTGGAGTTTCATCGAGGTTATACATGGAAAAGGGGATCATGATGGTGTTGGAGCACGTGGAAAAAGAATTGTTACAAGGGATGAGTTGAAATTTGAAGAGGGTGTTGATTTGATAGATGCAAAAACTATGGTTGAATGGTATAATGAGAACATGTGTCATGGTGCTCAACCAAATTCTAATATTGGTTAATAGAGGAAGAACACATGGCAAAGTATGAGGATTGTATGACTCTATCAGGTTCAAGTGAGCTCCACTCATTTCATAGCTCAAATGCAAGTTCTTAGACTATTCATATGAGACACTTGGCATGTTTTTGTTCTACATGTGTGGTCTCTATTATCAATACATATCAACAGCATTACAACTTAAAAATATTATATTATCAAATGACTTTGACCGTGTATCTCATCTAGTGTAGCTAGGTAAAATTATTTTAATTATGTACAATTTATTCCCATTATATATCTTCATAGTATCACTAATTTTTTTTGTTATATAGAGCATGTTTTTATAGTTATTGCAGATGAATACAATGAAGAGGGAACAAATTACTACTTGTGTTGGTGTGTAAATAGAGAAAAAATGAACATCCCCAATTATAAATGGAGAAAACATTGACTTACCATAGGAAGTGAAAGATGGAGATTGTTGTCATGTGTCCATATATACCAATGATTACAACCTTGTTATAAATATGATTAATGTCCATATACATAATTCATTGATGTCATACCATTTTGAGATGAATTTTGAAAAGTTTGAAATTTTGAATTGATTAGAGAGCATAGGAACAAATACACCTAATTAGTAATTTCCCCAAATGTGCATCAATCACTTATGAAACTAGACTTTAAATAGATGTTGAAACATAGCCAAGATTTCTCTTGGATTCACCAATACCCAATCTACTTCTTGATCAATAAAGTATACAAATTTATTCAAGTTCACTCCATTTTATTTTTTTTATAAATATGCATGTATATATTCTCCCCTTTTGAGGTGAGAAATGAAGACCTATGTTGCAATCATTCATCTCAAAATACAATGTTAATTCCCTCATATGTTAGGAAATTAATATAATTGAAGTGTCAATATCTTGAAACATAAGCCATAGAAATTTGAATATAGCCAATACCAATTAAAAAATTATTATTAGATGTATCATGTATATAATATAGTGTAGGAAAATAGTATCATATCAATCACAACACAAAATGGTATAATGCCCCTATAGGAAAATAAATATGGGAACGACTATAATGTCCCAAATGTGATCTAATTATATGACTTTGTAAGGTTCAAAATATAAGGTCACAAACACTCATATCTATGGGTATAATGCCCCAAAAGGTAGATGATTGAATAGATATGATCAACAAGCTTGCTTATGGGTATGATGCCACCAAAGGCTATTATGTGTCATGTATATCAATGTTTAATGTATGTAATTATCAACTATGTCAATCCATAATATGTGAAGATGTTAATATTAATCATGGCATAAGAGCCCTACTATTGTGGAAACACAAAGTATGCATATAATGTGGTCCTTATGAAAGATGGTATCAATAATGCTTCAATGAAAAATGGTGTGAAATATTCCCCTATAGACCTAGAAATGAATAATAAGTGTACATGATCATTTGATCTTTGTGTGCTATTATGTTGTTCCTAAGTGACCATGTAATAGCTTTTTATGGTGAGAGTGTACATAATATGATCTAAGATGTACAACAAGGTACTATGAATACAGTTACCCAAATATTAACCCAAGTAGCAAGACTAAATTTTGTATTATATTATTTGAAATACTTGATCTTTCATCATGACATGTAAATAAATGTTTTGTTTTGAGGTGAATATAGGGTTTTTTAATAAGTGCATATTTGTTGAATATTCAATGATGTTTTTACAAAGCTAGTAATTAACATTTATGGGTTAATAAATTCCCCCAAAATGTGGCATGTGAGTCATGACAAGAAGCCCAAAATATCTCCAATTCATTTTGTATAGGGTGTTTTTTTCCACTAATAGATCCAATTAGCATATGACTAAAGTTGTGAACATTAGGCTTAAACCTAGGGAAGTGCCTTAGTAATAAAAGTCTTTCGATTTTAATTTTGTAAATCATTTAATCCTTTGATAATTTTTGAATCAAGTGTGGTTTTGAGATTTAAGTTTTGTTTCAATGGCACCAAGAATAAATGTTACCCCTAGTTGTTTGGATCATGTTCGTATGCAAATTGCAGTTGGTCAACTTGTGTTGTGAACCTAAAATATAATCATATAAATATGCATAAATTTAATGGAAATCAACACAAAATATACTAGTGGGACAAAATGACCAAATATGAAATATATTCATATTGGAATGATAACTCTTAAGGTAGGGATACACCATACAATACTCCTTTAGAAATGAAACCACTCCATAATTAAACTTTGAATAGAAGACTCACAACTTAATTCATATATATTACAATGATATTCCATCTCCTTATATAGACCCCTATCACTAATAATGGATGTTTAAACCCATAACCCCTATGTAGGTCGACTCATTTCCCAATATAATTAATTCCATAATTTACCCATATAACAATATATTTAAGTCCAAAAGTTATCCATATAACTACGGGAAAGGCTTGTCAGATATCAACATATCCATCAACCTATATACATTATAATATCATATCTCTAGGTACATGACACTTCATCCCCCCTTAAAATGTTTTTCCCTCAAAACATGAGAAAAAGACAAATAATGAGCATGCTTCAAATTGTTGCATATTTGTCACCATGGTCAATCATCCAACCCCCTATATGTGATCTTTGCAAGTGACAACTCTTTCCTAATTCTACTACACTACTCATTCCATTCATAGCCATAGTTATTTTAGCTTCCATGCATATCCATAATGATTAATTCTATGATTTTTAATCCCATATGTTTTGCTCCTTTGATGTCATGTATAATCATGTAATTGTTCCTCTGATTTCTGTTATATCCATAGTGATTGTTGTTATGACACTCCCTAACATGCCTCTATTATTGTTTCCTCTCATGATGGTGTGGGTGCTTATATTCCTCAACCTTAGTATCATTTTATAATACTTTCACCTTTTCAAACCTTTCCTCTTCTAGTACCTTTGTCTATTGAGTACATGAATTGTTATTTTTTGTTTGTACATTTTCCTCATCTTTTTCTTCATCTGAATCTTCCTTATGGTCTTCTTCACCATATTTTGATTCATCCCATTCCTCTACCTTGAGCTTCCTTTGTTTTTTTCTAAGAGTGATATCCTATAAAGTGACATTTTTTTATTATACCAAAACTTCATGAACTTCTTGTGAAAATTATTATTAATTGTGCCCAAAGTCTCTAACCAAGGATATCTAAGAATAATATCCAAACCATCCATCAAATCTTAAAAAACTTGAACTTGCTTAGCCTTTATTTGAGTTTCCTTGATTTTATTTCTTTGAACCTATAAATGTTGGGCCACATCTTTATTGATGAAATTATATATGTTGGTAAGTTGCATGGACATAATGACCACCTTTCTTTGAATGCATCCCTGATATTCAAATAGTAAATCTTTTTTCCTTTGAGCTACATAGATTTGAACCCTTGTCCTCAACATCCTCATTAACATCATTTTTATCCTCCATTTCCTCATCCTTATTTCTTCCCCTTATATTTTTTTTAAACGGACATATATTCCTTCTTATATACTTCCTCATCATCCTTTTTTGCCTTCTCATCATTATTTACTTTTGCAATATCCATTGATCTAGGAGAGCTTGTTCAATCTCTTCCCATGAAAAAGTATTGATTTTTTTTTTGCATTCAAAAATATAAACTCAATATAGGCCCTTTGAGATAAGATGACAAAGATATTTGCCAAAAAAAATATGGAAAATATATATACTTAAACTGGAATCAGCATTCTATAATATTAATATCATTATCTAAAGGAAAAAATTTAAACACTATGATTAACAATTCATTAAAACTAGGGTTTCAAAGGTTTTTTTTTTAACACCTTTATATCACATATCTAAGAATAAAACTATTGGATGGTGGATCCTAATCTTATTTTAATGATCAGTTCCCAACAGGGGGGTGTGGGGGGGTAATGCCCCCCACTAGGGTCACCATGGGGGTCTAGGGGGGTGGTGACCTATTTTGGAGCCCCCTTAGAGGGGGTTTGAGGGTAGCACCCTCACAGCAAAATATTATGAAAATTCATTATAAAATATTGTAATTTCATAGTTAATCTAGACCATTTAATATTCGGTTTTAGATCTAATGGTAGAAATTAAGTTAATGCATTTTTGCCCTAATTTGTAACCCTATTTTGTTGAGAGGGAATTATAATCAAGAAAAAAAGGGTGAAATTGAAGAGGATATTATATTGGATGTATTGTAGGATTTTTTCCTTCATTTTGTTGGATTGAATAATAAGGACTAGCAGTTTCTATGTGGATGTAGCCCATATTGGGTCAACCACATTAAATCTATGTCTTTATTTTATTATGTTTTCTCAATTTTAATTCTATCTTTATTTAATTATTATTTCTATACATTCTATATTCCTAATAATTAGTATCAGAGCCAAAGGTTTATTTGGCAAATAAACTCACAGGAAAAGAGGTTTCTTGGTTTAAGTGGGAGCAATGGTGGAAGAAGACAAGTTTAAGGTTAAGAAGTTTAATCGCCAAAACTACCAGCTATGGAAGATGCAAATGGAGGACTATCTATATCATAAGGATATTTTCCTACTATTGGCTAGAATGGAAAAGAAGTCAGTGACTATGAAAGATGAAGACTGGGAGGTTTTTGATAGAAAGGCACTATGAACAATACGTTTGTGCCTAGCAGCATCGATGGCCTTCAATATTTCAAAAGAAAAAACAATAATAAATGTGATAAAGGCATTAGATAGAGTGTATGAAAAAGCCAAACTCATAGGAAAAGAGGTTTCTTGGTTTAAGTAGGAGCAATGGTGGAAGAAGACAAGTTTAAGGTTAAGAAGTTTAATCACCAAAACTACCAGCTATGGAAGATGCAAATGGAGGACTATCTATATCAGAAGGATATTTTCCTACCATTGGTTAGAATGGAAAAGAAGTCAGTGACTATGAAGGATGAAAACTAGGAGGTTTTTGACAGGAAGGCACTCTGAACAATATGATTGTCCCTGGCAGCATCGGTGGCCTTCAATATTTCAAAATAAAAAACAACAATAGATATGATAAAGGCATTAGATAGAGTGTATGAAAAACCCTCATCCTCCAAAAAGTTATTTCTTATGAAGCATTTATTTATTATAGAAATGTCAGAAGGTAGGTCTGTTGCTAACCATTTAAATGAATTTAACACAATCACAAATCAATTAAGCTCTGTAGGAGTAAATTTTGATGATGAGGTTAGTGCTCTTTTGATTCTATGCTCATTGCTATAAATTTGGAATGGCTTGGTCATGGTTGTCAGAAATTCTATCTCTAGCTCGAACACTTTAAAGTTTGATGATGTTATTGGTGTTATCCTTTGCAAAGAAATGTGATGGAAGAGCATAGGTGAGACATCAGGTAATGCTTTGACTATGGAGAAAAAGGAAAGATAAAAGGATAGAGGAAAAGACCTAGGTAATCATGGGAAGTCTAAGAAGGGCATATCTAAATCTAGAGGAACATTGGTGTGCTAGATTTGTGGGAAGAAAGGACACCTAAATAAAGATTATTGGTTTCAAAAAGGAAAACAAGGAGATGGACAACAAGATAAAAACTAGGAAGAAAATGTAGCAGGTGATGTGTTACAAGATGCTTTAATCCTTTGTTTAGATAATATTAATGATTCTTGGGTGTTATATTCAGGGGATTCATTTCATGCTACACCCCATAAGAAATATTTTCAAGACTATGTTCAAGGTGATTTTGGGTAAGTTTATTTGGGTGATGGTAAACCCTGTAAAATTATAGGAAAGGGTAAGATACAGATAAAATTATAGAATGGAAACAAATGGTTTTTAAAAGAGGTGAGGCATGTTCCCAAGTTGAGAAGAAATATAATTTTAGTAGGGAAACTAGGAAGTGAGGGTTGCATAGTTACATTCGTATAAAATTCATGGAAGGTCACTAAAGGATCACTGGTAATAGAAAAAAGAGAGAAGGTAGGTACATTATATTTATCTAATGGTGATGTTGACTCTTCTATTTCTCTAGATTATACAAAAGTGGATACAAAATTATGGCACCACAATCTTGGGCACATGACTGAGAAGGGGATGCAAGTTCTCCACTCAAAGAATTTATCGCCAGATTTGAACAAAGTGGATTTGGATTTTTGTGAGCACTATGTGTATGGAAAATAGAAGAGAGTCCTATTTCTTAGAGTTGGAAGGATAAAGAAGGATGAAAAGTTAGAGCTTGTGCATATAGATGTATGGGGACCGACTCATGTACCATCCCTTGGTGGTTCTTCTTATTATGTTACTTTTATCGATGATGTAACTAGAAAAACTTGGGTTTATTACATACAAAAAAAATTGATGTTTTTGATACTTTTAATAAATGGAAAGATTTGTTTGAGAATGAGACAAGAAATAAGTTGAAGTGTGTCAAATCAAATAATGGAGGTGAATATTGCAGCAAGGAGTTTGATAGTTACTATTCATCCCATGGGATTCGCAAAGAGAAGATAGTTCTAAGAACACCACAACAAAATGGTGTGTCAAAAAGGATGAACAGGACAATCATGGAGCGTGTAAGAAGCATGAGATTGCAAGCATGGTTACGCTTACAATTTTGGATATATGTTGAGGATACTAAGTTTACTTAATAAATAAAGGGCCCTCAATTCCTTTGGATGGTGACATTATAGAGGAATCATGGACAGGTAAAAAGGTAGATTATTCTTTTTTAAAGACTTTCAGTTGTGAAGCATTTGTCCATATTGATAAATACAATAGAACCAAGCTTGAGGCAAAATCCAAGAAATGTACTTTTATTGGATATGGAGTTAATGATTTTGGTTACCATTTATGGGATATTGGAAATTGTAAAATCATTAGGAGTATAGATGTGATCTTTAATGAAAAGGTCATGTATAGAAATCAATTACAGGAAAAGTCAAGTATAGAATATGTAGTACTTGATGAAATTACTGGAAATGAAATTCCAAAAGTGCCAAAAAATCAAAATGTGCAACAACTACATGTACCTCAAACTCCTGGAAGTGTAGTTAGAAGATCTGCTAGAGTAAGTAGACTCCCTAAACGTTACTCTCCTTCACTTTATTATTTATTATTGACTAATGGTGGTGAGCCAAAAATATATGAAGAAGAAATATAGGTAGAAACCAAAAAGAAGTGGGAGCAAGGCATGAAAGAGGAGATGGACTCCTTGGTACATAACCAAACTTGGGATTCAATTCAGTTGCCAGCAGGTAAAAAATCATTACAGAGTAAATGGGTTTATAGGTTGAAGGAAGAAGATGGAGGGAAAAAGAGGTATAAGGTCAGACTTCTTGTAAAGGGGTTTGAATAAAAAAAGGTATTGACTTTGACAAAATATTTTCTCCAGTAATTAAAATGACTTCTATAAGAACTATTTTAAGTTTCGTAGCAGTATAAGATTTGCACCTTGAACAGTTAGATGTAAAGATTACATTCCTTCATGGTGATTTGGAGGAAATATATATGGATCAGCCACAAGGATACAAATTCAAAGGTAAGGAGAAAATGGTATGCAGGTTGAAGAAGAGTTTGTATGGTCTAAAACATGATCCATGATAGTGGTATTTTAAATTTGATATGTTTATGATAGAATAAGGTTATAGTAGATTTCATTATGACCATTGTGTTTAATTTAAGAGATTAGACAATGGCAGCTATATTATCTTGTTATTGTATGTAGATGACATGCTTGTTTCAGGGTCTAACATGCATGACATAAATGAGCTGAAAAGAAAACTAGCATATTTATTTACAATGAAGGATTTGGGTACTACAAAGCAAATCCTCGGTATGAGAATAACAACAGACAAGAAACATAGGAAATTGACATTGTCTCAAGAAGAATACATTAAGAAGGTGTTAGTTAGGTTCAATATGCAAGATACAAAACTTGTGAGTACATCTTTGGGAGGGCACTTCAAATTAATCAAGGAATAGTGTCCTAAAACATAGGAAGAAATCAATTACATGACCAAAGTGTCATATGCTTTCAGATTTGGAAGTTTAATGTATGATATGGTGTGAACTAGACCAGATATTGTTCATGTAGTGGGAGTTGTAAATAGGTTTATGAACAATCTAGGAAAAGAGCATTGGGATGTAGTCAAGTGGATTCTCAGGTACTTGAGAGGGACCACTGATAGACATTTATGTTATGAAAGTTCAGATGTTACCTTACAAGGATATGTTGATGCAATCATGGTTAGAGATTTAGATGGCAGGAGGAGCACCATAGGTTATGTATTCACTATTAGTGACACAATAGTTAGTTGTATTTTAAAATTGTAGAAGATAGTTACTTTGTCAACTACAGAGGTAGAATATGTTACAGCTATAGAAGCTAGCAAGGAGATGATATGGATGTAGTAATTCATGGTAGAGTTTAGGCATAAACAAGAAGATTGTAGGTTGTACAGTGATATCCAAAGTGTAATTCATTTAGCAAAGAACTTGGCATTCTACTCAAGAACCAAACATATATAACTCGGGTATCACTTCACTCACTCAGTTTTGGAGGATGGTCAACTAAAGTTAGAAAAGATCCATATGAGTCAAAATCCTATAGATATGCTAACAAAGGTAGTCACTAAAGATAAGTTGGAGAGTTGTTCAGCTTCAATAGGTCTTCAAGGATAACAAGGAAGATGAGAAACATGCTAGGCTTAAAGTTCAAATAAAATTCTAAGAGTTGTAGCAGTGGAGTTACAACAATCAATCTCCAAGTGGGAGATTATTAGATGGTTGAGCCTGATCTTATTATAATGCCCAATTCCAAACAAGGGGGTGTGGGGGGGAAATGCTCCCCCACTAGGGTTGCCATGGGGGTCCAAGGGGGCGACAATTGCCCCTGAAGAAAAATTTTGCGAAAAATGCATTATAAAATATTATAATTTCATAGTTAATATGGACAATTTACTATTAGATTTTAGATCTAATGGTAGAAATTAAGTTAGTACATTTTTATCCTATTTTTTAACCCTCCTTTATTATGATGGCATTGTAATTAGGTGAAAAAGGGTGAGAGTGAAGAGGATATTTTAGTGGATGTGTTATAAATTTTTTCCCTTCATTTTGTTGGACTGAATAACAAGAAGGACTGGCAGTTTCTATGTGGACGTAGCCCATATTGGGTGAACCACATTAAATTTGTGTCTCTATTCTGTTGTGTTTTATAAATTTTAATTATGTATTTATTTCATTATTATTTCTCTAAATTCTATATTCCTAACAAAAATCACATAGAAAAATAGATCTAAATTTTACCTTTCCATTTCACAAAATGACACCAAATTTACTCACCCAGAATAAAAGATGTGAATTTTTTTCACAGGTCACACATAAAAAGTGTCAAAATTAAGTTTGTATGGTCAACTTAAAATCACAATATCTCCCTTGACATTGCTTAGAATCATTAGTGTGACCACTTTCATAAAACTCTCAATCCTCTTTCCAACCATAGAAGAATTGTTTAAATCATGTCTTTATGGGGAGAATGACCTTCTGCAATCTATTTACTTTTTTTTTAACTGAAAACCCAAAAATTATCTGACTTTGCCTAAATTCTTTCTATGATACCAAATGTTATTTACATGAACCTAGCATATAATCATGTAAATATGAATAAATATAATGGATATCAGCATAATATATATCGGTGGGCCAAGATGCCTAAATATGAAATATATTCAAAATGGAATAATAACCCTTAAGGTAGAGATACACCATACAATAATTTATTAAGAAGGAATCCAATATACAATTACACTTTGGATAGAAGACACGCAACTTACTTCATATCCCTTACAATGATATTCTATCTCCTTATATAGACCTTTATCACTAATAATGATGGGTAAACCATTAATCCCTATGTAGGCTGACTCATTGCCCAATATAATTTATTTTATAAGTTACCCATCTAAAAATAGAATTAATTCAATAATTTACCCACATAAATAAAAGGAATTTGTTCCACATGTTGGCATCTCCATCAACCTATATACATTATACTATCATATCTCTAGGTACATGACATTATATAATTAAGGGGAATGTGTGTCACATATCGCGTCTCCATCAACCTATATACATTATAATATATCTATGGTATATGAAAACCTATTACAAATGTATTTTTCACTTTTATTAAATTTTTCCTTTTCTATTTTTATTTTTTTTTAAATCATTATTTTATTTTAAATTTAGGATAGAATCAAAAATCATTGATAGTGTCTTGAGTGTCACCAATTTCATTCAAAATCTACTGAGTATGTCCCTTTATCATGACAATTTTGTCCTTTTGGAAACAAGGCTATCTAACAAGACTGTCTATAAGAAATAATTATGGCCAAGACTCTAAGGAGTCTACCAATTCTTTTGATGATTATGAATAATGAGTTGTGTCACTTAGATTTTTATTTGTGTTTGAATTTTGTTTGCTTTAATTTGATTTCTTGAATAAAGCTTACTATTGTTTTTAAATTAGTTTACTTTTTATTACAATGCTTTATACACATGAGAGAGTTTGGAAGTGTAGATTATATATCTCTATATCTGCATTGGACTTGATCCTCAAGATCAGTTGATTGTTGAGGTCACCAACCATGTGTCCATTAGTATTTAGGTATTACGATTATGGATTTTCCTTTATTTATTATTCTCGTAGAGTGATGGGATTGTGACACTTATACTTTTCAAATTCCCATAAGGGAGATGACCATTAATTTAGAAGATGTGTAGAGGACTTTGCATCTACCTATTTGAGGTAGAAATGTTTGTATTATTCAGTTGAGTGTGGCAAAGAAGTGGTCAACTAAGTGTTTTGGCCCAAGGGGTACAAAGAGAGATGGTGATTCAAGTTTGTTGATTGATCACATTTATACTAGTACAGCTTTTCACTCGCATTTATATGTGTTTTGATTGGTGCTTACATCACAACAAATACAAGTGATTGTGCCCTTGTATACATCCTTAGACCTATTATATAGGATATCGAGGAGCATGATACTATTTATAACTAGGATAAGTGTATGTTGGCCCACTTATATCATGAATTATATAGGTTTACAATATAATGTGGCTTCATAAGTGTGGTATATAGTACTTTGTTACTAGTGTGGAGTTACAAGCATATTGTAATTATTCACCTACTCGGTTTACCTCTTCAGACCTAGACCAAAGTAGAGTCATATATTGCTAGATGGGTTTGAGGTCAAGGTCGATGAGCTATAACCCATGATATTATTGTTTTACATGAGGATTTGGATTTGTTACAAGAAATAACATTATTTGGAAAATGTATTGTCCTCATTCAAGTTGGCCCGAGGATGCCATGATGCTCTATCAATTTAGATTTAATCAGTGGTTGATAGACCACCATGATGTCCAATTTTCAATACAATCACGTCACACAATAGTTTTGGATTCGTTAGGATCATCCCCCTACACCCTATGTTTTGAGATGCCCTTATAGAGCCCCACCATAAGAATAGGAGGTCCATGCCCCTAAATAGGTTGACATTTAGATGGAGAGGACCCACAATGGATATATAGATCCATATTTTATTGAGCTTGAGATAGATGATGTAGGTGTGACTAAGCAATATGCATTATATTAGCTAAGGGCTTAGGTATTATCTTTCTTTCCCCTAATAGTAGTTGGTATTGTCGATGATGATAAAACTGATGACTAGGCACTCACGTGCTGATGTAAATTCTCTTGATGGTGGGCTCAATGGAAAACATAGGGGTAATGCAGGTAAAGGTGAAATAGTTATAGATGTGGATCTTGTTGCATACGTATTTTCTAAGGATCCCAATAAGTGCATATATTAAGTTTGTTTTACAATAATTTTATTTTTTGTTAGATTTTTTGGTATGCTAATTTTGTCTTGTGTGATTTACAATATAAGTGATGTCAATCAGTATTATTGATAGCAGGACTCATGTACTGATCTATGAGACCCCAAATATTGATGGACCTTTTAAGGATTTGATTATTGTTTCTAGGAATTATGACACCTTATTTGAGTCATCAATCACATTACAATCTTCCTATTTCTAGTAACATTAGTTGATTGGTGAATTATAAGCTCATCTATGACATTAAAATCATGTTAAGGCTCCCCCAGTGGTACCCATGACACCTCCATTGGAAGAATATTCGAGACCATTTCTTGATGTTATTACTCAAATTACACATGATAAGAGAGAGGCTAAGGAGGCCCTCACATTTTTTAGGGGTTGTTATTTTATTCCTATGAGTCATGTTGCATGTATCAATCAGAGTGAAATGTCAATGGATGTATTTCAAATCCCTCTTTTAGAAAGTGGTGAGAGCAGCATTAGTGGGGCTTGACAAGATAGATCTCATGAAGAGGATATTAGTGAGCATTTCCCTCCATATAAGAAGAGGCATTGTACTTGACTTGTAAAAATCTCAATACCCCAATTTTGAACTTATGTATTTGGATTAATCTTGTGATGTATATTATGAGTTTCTTGTGTTTGACATGTTCTTGTATGTATGTGTTTACTTTCTTTGTGTTACATTTTATATTTTAAAATTTTCCTCTCTCAAGCCATACATTTTAAATGGTGAAATTAATATGTTTTATTCACATATATTATTGTATAAATCATGTGTAATAAACAAAAAACATATATTTGTAAGAATCACCTATATTTCAAAAGAAGTATGCAATAAATCCCATAAAGATAGTGATGTAGATGCATTGTAAAACATTATAAATAATGGATTCAAATGTGTTTTTTTTGTCCTAGGAGGTCTTAAGAGTCAATTATGGTCTATTTGAAGCCTCATCTAGAGTTCCTTAGTCAGTTTTAGGTCTTTTAAAAGTGTTTTTGGCTTTCCTGCCAAAAATAAGGAATTCAAAATTTGAATTTGTTTACAAGGTTTTTGTTGAGTTTGTTTTTTAAAAGGACTAGATCTTGTGTAGGGGTATTAAGGGTATAACCATGTGTCATGAGTGTCTTTTAGTCTTTTACTTAAGCCTAATCTATCTTAAAACTCCATACAAAGTATATGCAACATAGAATGGTTGTTAAAACAAACATTTTCTAAAATAAGTTAAGGTTAGTTGAGAAAATCTTGTCTATGGAACTAAATAAAAAAAAATTAGACATAATTTAGTAAGAGATAGACCTAAAACCATAAAATCAAGATCATAAAAACATATTAAAAAAAAGGTGAACAACTCAGAATTATGATTGTTGTTGTTAGTGTGAAGACAATCTATAGAAATTATGTAATAGTCTTTGAAGAGATTTGAATAAAGGAAACTTTATTGAGATTTTGGTGATATCTCATACTTTATCACATACATATGATTTAATCCTAAACATTTCCTAGTCATGATTTATATGTTCTTGATGTTATTCAAGGTTGTTGAGTTCTGAAACAAGGTTTTTGATGATACAATCCAAGCAAGAATGCATGATATGTAGGTTTTCATGATTGTTAAATCTTAAAATCCATTTTACAAAGCTGAGAAATCTTCTTACAGACCTAATCTAGTGTTAATTACCCTTTAACATACTTGAAACAAAATATTATTAAATATAGCCTCTTGGGTCATCTACTGCATGTTAAACCCTAAAAAAAGGTTTAGTTTACAATAAGTAGGTTACCTCTTAAATGAGCACTTAGAAAATTCTAAAAATTTGTAGATATATGCTTAAACATTAGTTTTAAAGGATTCAAGTGGTTTTAAGGTTTGAAATTGTCTGAGGAGAAATATATAGATGAGTGTGTATCTACTGACCTTAAATAGGGCTTAACAGGGCTAAAAGTACAAATGTTTAGTATCTCTTGAGTCTCCAAGCTACTTAAGAGTCTTAAGAGAGTTTATTGATTTTTTTGAAGTGGAAAACAATTTTAATAATACCAATTCCTATTTTCAACCTATTATAGGCTTAATAAAATATTACAGACTTGTACATAAGCCTAAAATAGGGCTAAATATAGTCTTTTCAAATTCTCTTGAGAATACAAGTGAAGGAAGGTTGTAGAACTTGATGTTTATTCTTTATAATATATGAATGGATTTTATAAGTCATTGAGGAGCCTTCCAATATGAATTTTGACTCAAAATCTATTAAATACACATAAAAGAAAGAGTACAAACCCATACAAAGAAGATAATCTATCAGAGCATAGTCTTAGGTTGTCCAAAGTTGTTTTAGATCTCAATCAATGTAGTAAGAATAAGCCATAGAATAGATTCTTGTAAATATGATGGCTAGAGTAAGAGCTAGAAGAGGTCAGAGCAGGCAAGTTACTCAAGCAGTATTTCTTGAGGAAATGAGAAACAATCAAGCAAGTTTGTAGGTCATAGAGCTTGAAAAAAGAAGAGGAATTGATCTAGGAAATCTTAGTGATAGAAAAGAGTAAGATCCTCCACAAGAAGGGGTAGAACAACAAGAATAAGAGAGGGTAGAAGAGAGAATGATCAAAGTAGCCATGGGGGTTAGTTCTAAACCCAAGTTTGAAGTACCTATATATGAAGGTAGATTGAATGTGGAGGAGCTGATTGACTAGATCAATGTGATGGATAAATATTTTGAGTATGAAGGAATGGATGATGACAAAAATATGAAGTTTGTTATTACCAAATTGAAAGGTCATATATCCCTATGGTGAGATGGAATTAAAGATCAGAGAAAAAGGAAAGGGAATCCCAAGATCAAGAGTTGGGAAAAAATGGTGATCAAGTTGAAGGGAAAATTCATGCCAAAATACTACTAGATTAATCTATTTAATAGGCTTCAAAATCTTAGGCAAAATGATATGATAATCAAAGACTACATAGAGGAGTTCTACAAGCTAACCATTAGATCATGACATATAGAAGAAGATGTTAAAAAGGTGGTTAGATACATCAATGGATTAAGGTTAAACATCCAAGATGAAATTAGTCTCCCATCACATAGATCAGTTGAGGAGGCATATTAATTTTCCCTCAAGGTAGAGGAAAAATTGTCAAGAAAACAAAGTCAACATTCAAGGGGTAGAGGTAGAATTATTAAAGACAAATGAGAGCATGTAGGTAGAAGTCAATTATAGGTACATGATGAAAGAGAAAGTGATAAAAAACTTAGAATTTCTAGTTGATAAATATTTCAATAGCATAGAAATAACATAGTAACAATGAATTCTCTGAGAATAGATATAGTATTACTCAAGATCGCAATCCAAATATATGTTTATCTCTAGGAAGAGATGTTTGTCTTCACATTCTGGGTTACCTCTTCTTTCATACACATTTTTAAATAATGGGGAGGATGTGTAAGGTCACCAATCTTAAGGGATATTAAGTGGTTTGACTTCCAATATTTAAAACAATACAGAATTCGAGGAATTACTATTTTAAGAAACTTACTATTTTTAGACTGCACTACTAAAATTGAAATTTGGGGCACTTATGTTGGGTTTTCTAGGGTAAAAATTCATTGAGAAAAGATCCATTCTATCTCATGATTTTCTCTTCATTATTAGCTTTCCAATGGCTCAAACAGCGAGTCAATTGGAGTTACGGTGCAAAAGTTATGGTTCTCAGAAGTTCTGTCATTAATTGGGGTGGAACTGTCACCCGAATTGTTGCCTAAATTGTTTCCCAGATCATTCCTCCCTCCTTGAAAATCAATGTTCCCCATTGCATAAATTTTCCCCATCAATTGTGGTATTTGTGTCTTGATTTGATTCTCTATGAGCTACTCACCTTAGTGGCTAAGCTGGCCCCTTTTGACCACTCGATAAAGTGGAATAGAGCATCCTCTTGTTGTCTTCATCTGGGTGTCCACAATCTGATCCTCTTCCACTAGATCAAAACTCTATGGATCAAGCTCATCAATGTCTAGTTGTTCTACTACAACTGAAGTGTCCAATAGAGGTGGGTGATATGATTTGAGGAGTTCCACATTGAATATTGGATGCAGACCAAGGTAGGCTGGTAGGTTCAACTCAAAAGCATTTTCTCCAACTTTTATGGTGATGGTGTAGGGACTATATCATAGAGGACAAATCTTTTTATGTGGTCTTGCAAGTCATTCCTTCTAAATCCACAACCAAACCTTGTCACCCATAGCAAAATGGTGTGCAATCCTATGTTTGTCATGGCGTTGCTTATACTTCGAATTCATCTTCTCTAGGATGTCATGAACTTATTGTTGGATGTGTTGCATTTGTTCAATAAACTTTGTTGCTTTTACTACCTCAGATCTTCCATGAGGTGTGTATTCCATGGTGGAAAATGGAACAGCTATATCAATTGGTGCCATGGGTTGGAACCCAAAACATACTTGGAATGGACTATGCTTGGTTGATCTATGTTGCGCTTGATTGTATCCATGGTGTATGAAAAGAAGTCCCTCATCCAATGTGCATGGATGTTTGGAGTGATACATCTGAATCATGTGAAAAATCAAGTGATTTACCACCTCTATCTAACCATCAGTCTATGGATGGAAGGTTGTGGACTTTATCAGCTTAGTATCCATCATCTTTCATAGAGTGGACCAGAAGATGCTCAAGAACCTACTATCTCAATCTGAGACAATGGAATTGGGGAGACCAAAATGGAGCCATACATGACTAAAATATAGTTGAGTAGTTTCCTCAGCAGATATATTTTTCTTACAATCAATCATGATAGCCATTTTTAAAAAATGATCAACTACCAGAAAAATACAGTCCTTACCATGTTTTGAAGTGGGCAAACCTAAGAGAAAATCCATTGAGATGGATTCCCAAGGCCTAGTTGGTTCTGGCAATTGCATGTGCAATCCTTGCTTCTTATTTGTTGGCTTGGCTATCACACATGGGGTGCAAGATTTGAGACATATTTCCACATCCTTTCACATATGGTGCTAGTAGAAGTGTTTTTGAAGAACTGTCAATGTCTTTTCAATACCAAAGTGTCTAGCTATCCTACTAAAGTGTGCTTCCCATATCATCTTTTGTTGCTCTGCAACTAGAACACAAATGTGCCCCATATGATAGAGGACATTATCTTGCAAATATAAATTAGAAACATGTCTACCTTTTTTAAGCACTTGATATGTATCATCAAAGGTAGGATATGTTTCATACAGAGCACCCCAAGTGGCAGTCTCATATCTACACAAGTCAAGAATTGTTGTGAGTGTAGTAATTAGAAGGTGGCTCAAATAATTTGCAGCTATATTTGAGCTCCCCTTTTTATGTTTTATTATCAAGTGGAATTGCTGAAGATATGTGTCCCACTTTTGGTGCCTCTCATTTCATAGTTTGCTTTGTGTCTAGATGAATTCCAATGGTCTGTGGTCAGTGTGGATGACCGTCTCTTTCCCCAAGATGTAGTGTTTCCATTATTTTTAAGCTTGCACAATGGCATAGAGCTCCTTATCATATGTTGGATATTTCTTGACTATATCAGTGAAATTTTCACTGTGATATGCAATAGGATGGCCATGTTGCATGATGACAACTCCCATGGCATATTCAGATGCATGTGTCATCAACTCAAAAGGTTGATGCAAATCTGGCAAGGAAATAACAGGGGCTGAGTAGAGTCTATTCTTCAAATTCTCAAATTCCCTTTGTTGTATTTCACCGCACTGAAATGTAGCTTTAGCTCCTCCTTTAGTCACTTGGGTTAGTGACCAAGCAACATGTGAAAATCTAATAACAAACCTACGGTAGAAATTTGCAAGACCCAAAAAGCTATGAAGCTTTGTGAGGGTCCTTATTGTGGGCCATTCTTGAATAACTTGAATCTTTTATGGATCAACATGGACCCCTTCCTCATTCACAATGTACCTAAGGTACTGAATTGTTGTCATCTCGAATGTGTATTTTTTAGGATTTGCATACAACTTGTGCTCCCGAAGAGTTTGAAGCACCTTACGAACATGTTGCAAATGTTCTTCCCATGTTATGTTATAGATGAGTATGTCATCTAAGTAGACAACCATGAATGAGTTGGTGAAGGGTCGTAGGATGTCATCCATCATCCTCATGAAGGTTGCAGGTGCATTAGTTAAGCCAAAAGGCATAACTAGCCATTCAAAGAGCCCCTCCTTAGATTTGAATGCAGTCTTTTAGACATCAATGGGATCGATGGGAATTTGGTGATAACTAGATTTGAGATCAATTTTGGTGAAGAACTTCACACCCTAGAGCTGGTCCAACAGGTCATCAATCTTGGGGAGAGGGTAGTGATTCTTCACAGAGATTTTATTCAAGGCTTGATAGTCAATGCAAAGCCTCCATGTTCCATATTTCTTTGGTGCCAAGACAATTGGGCTACCACAAGGTGAAGAGCTTGGCCTAATGTGACCCTTTTGGATCAATTCTTAAATCTATCTTTTTATCTCATCATTCTCTAAAACTGATATGCGATACATAGGACTGTTAGGCAAAGGTGATCCTGGGATCAAATCGATAGAATGTTTTACTTGGTAATGTAGTGGAACTCCTGTGGGTGACTTGAATAAGTCATCATATTCTCCTATGATTTTTCCTATCTACTTTTATTGTTGTGTTGATTGTGTAGTCAGGACTGCAACATCGGCCTTCTTAGATTTCTATGGTTTGACCACCATGAGAACAAATTGCTTTATCTTCTCCACCAATGTCTTGCATTGCTTAGCACTGATTAGGGAGACAGATGTGGGAGGTGGTTTCTCTTGTACCCTATAGCACTATGTTCCAAGAGTGAGGGTGATCCTTTAGGTTCTTGATTCATAGATGCCATGTTGCTCATACATGAACGACTGACAAAGGAGTACATCACAAACATCTAGATTGACCACATCACACAAGACTTCATCTTGGAATGGTTTTATAGCATATGAAAAAAGACACTAATGGGTGACACGGAGGTCTCTCCTTGGGGTCAACCATCCAATACTGTAGGGCTTTGGATGAGGCTTCATGGATACATTTAGACTTTTCACAACTTTAACAGAGATAAAAAAAAATTGACTCCCACTATCAAGAATGAAATGTAGAGGCTTACTTTTTACCCATAATTTGGAGTGAAACAATCTTTCCTTGTCATCTGGTCTTTCCTCATGGTTCTATGATGAAGCAACGATGGTGTTAGGCCCAGCATCTACAATTTCTTCTTCATCCTCTTCAATTGTGGGTTGTGTATAAGGCAGAGTAGTAGATGTCGAGTATTGTGACTCAAAAAGTAATGACTTGATAGCTCAACATTTTTCTTTGGAGTGAGTTCCAATTTTGTGGTAATCACACCATTTTCTAGCCTTCCCCTTTTGGGATTTCTTATCTTGAAACTCCTTCTGCTTCTAATTTTGGCCTCATATTTGACCTTCCTTGTCACTTTTCCATTTTGAGGGTTGAATCTTCGTATTTTTTCTGCCATGCTTCTGTTCAATCTTCACTATGAATTTGTATACCTCATCAAGAGTTTCCAAATTAAAGAGTTCCATTTCCCCCCATATGTACCATTGTAGTCCACCATGATATTTGAGAGTCTTATGTTTCTCACTTTCTTGAATGCCCAATCTTGTAGACAAAGAATGAAAAGTGTATGTGTAATCTTGAACAGATTAGTCCTTACTTTGGTGAAGTTGTTCCCACTATATGTACAGATCATCATATATGCTCTGATGGGATAGTATTCTTCTTTCACTACTTCCACAAAATCATCCCAGGTAGGTTCCACCTCAAGGCCAATGTCATCTGTACTGAACCTATTTTTGTACACTTCCCACTAGTTTTTCACGAGCAGTGATGCTTTCAAAAGAGCAAAAGTGATCTTTTCTCCATCAGTGAACTTATTTACAGAGAAGTAGGAAGACAGTTGATCCAACCAATTTTCAACTACATCAATATTAATTTTGCCTTCAAATGTAGGAATATCAAAATTTACCTAAACCTTGAAGGGCGTTGGGGCACTGAAAGGACGTTCCCTAGATGAGGAGCCAGGAAGTGTAGCTGTGGATCCAGAATTTTCCATCGAGAGTGTTTGAAGAATTTGGGAAAATTGTTGTAGCATCTATGCTTATTGCCATTGGAGGGATTCATTCACCATTTCCTTGAAAGGATTAGATGTCTCAGTGTTGTATGCCATTTGAAGTCATTTGGAGTGAATAGGTGGAAAGTTTGGAAGCTCTGTTGTTTCCCACCCAAGCTTCTTGTAGCCTGACCTCATCCTTGGGATCATACACACTCAAGACAAACTGCTCTAATACCATTGATCCAAAACTCAAAATTTTTGGTTGATAAATATTTCGATAGCATAGAAATAACACAGTAATAATGAATTCTCTGAGAAGAGATATAGTATTACTCAAGATCACAATATAAATATATGCTTATCTCTGGGAAGAGATGTTTGTCTTCACATTTTGGGTTACCTCTTCTTTTATACAAATTTTGAAAGCATGGGGAGGATGTGGAAGGTCACCAATCTTGAGGGAGATTAAATGGTTTGACTTCCAAGATTTAAAACAATACAGAATTTGTGGAATTACTATTTTAATAAACTTACTATTTTTAGACGGCACTACTAAAATCAAAATTTAGTGCACTTTCGTTGGGTTTTTAGGGGTAAAACTTCATAAATCAAAGATAAATTCCATCTCAAGATGTTTTCCTTATTCTTATCTTTCCAACGGTTCAAACGGTGAGTCAATTAGAGCTACGGTGCAAAAGTTATGGCTCCTAGAAGTTATGTCATCAATTGGGGTGGAACTGTCACCCTAATTGTCACCTAAATTGTTGCCCGGATCATAAAGTAACTTACAAAATCAAGTTTAATATACAAGAGGGAGCTGCTCATTTAAAGGTAGAATACCATATGCAAGAATCATAGATTTAAGGGACTTTTGAAATAAGTGTTTCAAATGTAACAAGTATGGGCATTCTTATGAATGTCTAGAGAATCCTCATACAAGTCAAGATAGTGCTCAAATAGTTAAAGCTAATGAAGAGAGTGTGGGATCACCTTCTCATGAAGATTCCATTTAATTTGGACAATCTTTGCTTATGAAGAGAGTATTGTTTAAGCCCATCAAGGAGATCAAGGAGCCTACACAAAGAAAGATGTTGTTCAAGACCGCTTGCAAGTCAAAGGGTAAGTGTTACAAAGTCATTATAGATAATGGAATTACTGATAATTTAGTATCTTTTTAAATGTTGACAAGTTAGGATTGATTAAATCAACATGTTTACTCCTTATAAGGTTTCTCAGTTGTAAAATCACATCAAGTCTTGGTAAATGAGGAATGTAAGGTAGAATTTTAGATAGGTAGCTATAAGGATGAAGTTATGTGTGATGTCATGCCCCTAGATGTTTGTCATGTCCTTTTGAGTATACCATGGTGATTTGATAAGAAGGAAATACATGATGGTATAATCAATACCTACACCTTTGAAGAAGATGATAAGAATCACACCCTTATACCATTGAAGGAGGAGAATGCAGTAGTGGAAGACAATACTAACATGTTGATAAAAAGTGAAAAGGAGTTATTGCAGTAAGATAAGAAAGAATAAGTAGGTGATGTATTATTTGTTGAGCCAAAGACATTACTATAGCTATTGAGGTAATGGATTTGACCTTGGAAACTTATATTTTGTTAAATGAGCATGTGAATAAAGTGGTTAATAAATTGTCAAGTAAGCTATTGTCAATAAGTAGTATAGCCCATCTTAGGGAGTTCATTGTAGAATCTAGTTTTCTAGATGATATTGTCAATAAAGGCAATGGGAAAAAGGATTTTCCATGTGAGCATCATGTGGATGAGGAAAAAAATATTTAGAGTTTCTCACATGAAGAAACTAAAGTTGAGGTTAAATACAGTAAAGAGAAAGATAGTAGTAAGAAGTCCATAGTGGAAGAAATAGAAACGAAGGAAGAAATATTTTTTTTTATAAAAAATAAGATATACGTGATTGATGGACAGAAGTTTGAAGCATTATATAAGTGTGAATAAGCATAATTATCTTTGGCTAATGAAGATAGTGAGCATACACATGTTGATATGAAGCAAAACAAGGAGATGGTTAAAGTGCAAGATCATGTATGTGTGGAAGGACATAGGAAGAAAAGTGGAGTGAAGATCAACATGAAGGTAGTTGAGAATAAACCTTTCAAATTTCATCATGTTTTTGGAAAGTATGAACAGTATGTTAGAATTGAAAGAAGGATCAATATGCCTCAAAGGCATGATGAAGTGGTTAATTTTTTTAATGAGTTTGTTTCATGTACAGGTGTATTAATGGTGAAGACCACTAAGAAAAAGCATATATGTGGTTCAGTTAAACATGTATACCTATATATCTAGATGAATAAATAAAACAAGACACAACAGTAAGGGTACCTAAAGACAAAGAAGACTAGATCATTCACTAGGAGTAATAATTACCAAAGGCACAACTAGATGAACTTGAATGCATCCTAGACAAGAAAGTAATGAAGAAAAATAGAGGCAAGGAGTACTTTCAGTACTTGGTAAAATGGAAGAACCATCCACTTGAGGATTTAACATGGATGACACCTTCAGAGATTATCAAGCATAATAATAATGTTGAAGAACTCATGAGCAAGAGCTCATGAACAATTCTTTTGTTCCTTGGTAGTCTGATGTAGGTGCATTGTAAAACATTTTAAATAATGGATTTAAATGTGTTTTTTGTTGGTCTTAGGAGGTCTTAGGATTCAATTATATTTTGTTTGAGGATTTTTCTTGGCTTCCTTAGTCAATTTTAGGCCTTTTAGAAGTGTTTTTGGCTTTCCTGCCAAAAACATAAAATTTAAAATTTGAATTTGTTTACAAGGTTTTTGTTGAGTTTTTTATCTTTTGGCATATGGAAAGGACTAAATCCTTGTGTGAGGAGTCTTAAGGGTCTAACCATGTGTCATGAGTGTCTTTTAGTCTTTTACATAAACCTAATCTATCTTATAACTCCATACAAAGTATATGCAATGTAGGAGGTTTGTTAAAACAAACATGTTCTAAGATAAGTTGAGTTAGTTGAGAAAATATTATGTATGAAATTAAATAAAACAAGTTTAGACATAAGTTACAAAGATATAAAACTAAAACCATAAAATGAGGAGCCTAAGAATGTATAAAAAAAGGTGAAGAACTTAGAATTATGGTGGTGGTTTTTAGTGTGAAGACAGTCTATAGATACTATGTAATAGTCTTTGAAGATATTTGAATAAAGAAGACTTTATTGAGATTTTGGTGATATCTCAGACTTTGTCTCATGCATATGATTGAATCCTAAACATTTCCTAGTCATGATTTATAGGTTATTGATGTTATTCAAGGTTGTTGAGTTTTGAAACAAGATTTTTGATGATGCAGTCTAGGTAAAAATGCATGATCTGTAAGTTTACATGATTGTTCAAGCTTTAAATCCATTTGATAGAGTTTATAAATCTTCTTACAAACCTAATCCAAGTGTTAATAACCCTTTAAAATTATTTAAGCAAAATATTTCATTAAATCTAGTCTCTCAGGTCACCTACACCCTGCTAAACCCTAAATCAAGGTTTAGTTTACAAAAAGTGGATTCACTCTTAAACAAACCCTTGGAAAATTATTTAAAAATGTATATAAATGCTTTAACATTAGTGTTAAATTATTCAATTGGTTTTAGGATTTGAAATAATTTGAGGAGAAAGATATAGATGATTGTGTATCTACAGACCTTAAATAGGGCTTAAATAGGGCTAGAAGTATAAATGTTTAGTCCTTCTTGAGTCTCCAAGATACTTAAGAGTCTTAAGAGGATTTATTTATTTGTGTAAAGTGGAAACTAGTTTGAAGAATCCCACAAGTTGGAGCTTCAACCTTTTATAGGCTCAAGAAAATATTACAGACATGTACATAGGCCTAAAATAGGGTTAAATATGGTCTTTTCAAATTCTATTGAGAATACAAGCCAAGGAAGGTTTTATAACTTGTTTTTCATTTATAATTTATTAATGGATGTTATAAGTCATTAAGGATCCTTCCAATATGAATTTTGACTAGAAATCTCTTAAATAGACCTAGAAGAAAGAGTATAATCCCATACAAAGAAGACAATCTAAAAGAGGATTTGGACCTTAAAGAACTCCCTTACACCATATAGGTGGTGACCCTATCCAATTATCTATTTTACTTTATGTCAGTGATCATGTAATATAGGCTTAGTCAAATCTATAAATTCTTCATGACTAACTTGTGAGTATTAGTTATATTCCTCAACATATTTTTCTTGTCCTACTACTCTAAACATATAATTCCAATCAAAATCTTCATCTTCATTTGTTATACTTCGTAAAAAGTGAATAGGCATACCTTTGAAATCAAATGCAATGTAATCATGGTTCATATCAAGTGTTGCACTCATTTCTCTTGTCTAGGTATTTCTTAATATATAATTGTATTAGCCTAGAGTAATATCAACATGGAAAGTAATAAGACAAGACTTGGGACTAAGTTCCACTAACAATTTAATTGATTCATTTGTAATCCATGCAATTAGATTAGTCTTAGAGAAGTGTTTGATGTAATACCCAAGATGTATAATTCTACACATAAACTTCATAAGCATTATCCACTATAACATTACTACATCATTTTCCATTAAGGGTTGGGCTAAGGATCAAAGGCTCCAAAGTTAAACTATAATTTTTAGTTTGTATATTGGATACTTGTTTTTTTCAATAGTTGCTTGAGGTGCACATCTAGGAATTTTTTTTAGGTAAAATTATTTTAGGCGCTTATTTTCTCGGAGATGGCATATTTGTAATAGATTCTTCTTTTTGGGGTAATGACATTTCTTTTGGAATAAATTCTTTTAACATAAGAGATGAAACAAATTCTAGAGTAAGTGATGAGACAACTTTCAAAGTAAGTTATTATTTAGACAATGTCATGTTTTTGGTATGAGTTTCTCTTGTGTAGGAAATGAAGCAATGTTGATAGGGTGCATTATAATTTCAATGCAGGCTTCATCAATAAGGCTAATAATCCTATATTTCAAAGCATGACATCAATTTATTGACAACCCATGGATTTTTTAAGAAGCACAATAGTAATTAGTCCTATAAAAATTAGGTGAATAGTATGTAGGATGAATATGAGGCAATGTATTGTTAGATGCAAATTTATTTTGTTTTATAGCCCATGACAGAGATGAAATATTTTTAGAACTATGGTTTCTAATTAGAGGCATAGAAATAGGAATGATTTCAATATGATTAGCCCCTTGATGATATGAAAACTCCTTTTCTAGTGGCATAGCCTCATAACAAGGAGATTTGAAAGAGTTGAAAGTAAGATAAAGTAATTTCTCTTTTAAATGAAATATAATGCCCCTAAAAAAAACATGTTTTTGTTCTAAGTCTATTGACTGATAAACCGATGGACACATCAGTTTTGAATCATAATATGTAATAATTAATAGGCTCATATTTTCCTTGGTGAAGAGACGAAGGATGTTCAAATGGAACATTTGGTCATTTATTGTAAATATATTTCTCTAAAAAGGTTTCCTCTAACTTAAGATATGAATGCAAAGAACCTCTAGAAATATGATGAAACCAACCTAAGAGCTTGACCATTTAGGTTTTTAAGGAATGCTTTAAGAAGATATCTATCATTAGTATTATATTTACCTATAGAAGCAAAAAAATGCTTAAAGTGCAAATATGGATCATCACTCCCATTAAACAATCAAAATTAAGGCATTATGAAATCATAAGGTAATGATGAGTTAAGAACTGCATGCACTATGGGATTTCCATCTATACCATAAGAATCAAGTCAAGTGTAATATGCTTTTCCCAATAAGGAAAGATGGTGTACTCTTTGTTACATGGTACATACAACATGCATTAGGGATACAATCTCTTGTGAAGCATGTAAATATCCTTAAGGGGTTAATTTAGTGGTGGGATCTTACCATTCAAGGTTTTCATAGGTACACTATAACTCATGGATTTTGAATCCAAACAATTGTACATATCCTTATTGTTCCCAAAATCCGTCACTCATTTTTGGGGACAACATATGAACTATTTTGGTCCTGCAGGCCAAAATTCTCTCTTCCCTTCTCAAAAAATGTTTTGAGCACTCAAGTTCTTCAATTATTCAAGAATTTTTAGTCAAGGGACTTGCAGGTTCAACGGGTTCATCAACTTCAATAGGCAGACTCTCATAAAGGAACTTCCAAACGCTTAGGCAATTTCAAGGTTGTTTTAATGTTGAGGTTCAACCAAAAGGTCCATCGACAAGCTTCAAACAAATGGAATGAACCATTGAAATATTGAACCTTGCTTCAGCAAGGTTCAAAGGTTTAAGGAGTTCAAAGGTTCAAAAGGAGTTAAGTGCTCAATGAGTTTAAAGAAGTTCAACCACTTTGAAGAGTTCAACGAGTTTGAAGACTTTGGCAAGTTTAAAAGTTCAACCGCTTTGAAAAGTTCAAACAGCTTTAAAAGACTTAAACAAAAGAAGAAATATTGAACCATTGAACCATTGAACCTTGAACCAAAAGAGCTCAAAGTTCAAAGGTTCAATGAGTTCAATAAAGTTTAAAGGACCAAAAGATTCAAAAGGTACCGTTGAACCTTGAACCAAAATGGTTCAAAGGTTCAAAGGTTCAAAAGGTTCAAAGGGTTCAAAGAAGTTCAAAGTGCAGAAAGGAAGCTTCAAGCGAATGGAAGAAGTAGAATAAGTTCAACAAGGAGTTCAACCAAAGGGTTCGAAGAATGATTGAACTAAAGAGCCGAGTGAAAATACAAACTGATTGAACCACCAACCATTGAACCACTTTGAACCATTAAACTGATGCACTCCAAGGTTCAAGGTTTAAAGTAGTTCAAGCGACTAATTAATCATGATGTCCCCACAGATGTCAAATTTAGGGTAATAAAATATTTGTTGTTTTTCAAATATGGCACAGACCTAAAAACAAACTCAGCAACCAGCCAAAGAAGATAACTTGAGAGCTTAGATCACCAAGGAAGGACAAGACATGGCAAGGAAAGAGGGAAAGATGTAGAAAGACCAAAAATATCTGTGCAAGAGTTATTTCTAGTAGGTGAAATAGTCCACCAAGTGGACATCAGAGAGCACAAGCACTCAATAGTGCGGCCTATTTTCCTATATCAAGTAAAGGTGAAGTGGACAACTACACAAATATCGCTGAAGAGGACCAAGTGGCCCATACTTTGGAGGGGACATTTGAGATGAATTGACATGCCACAGTTAAGGCTGATGCCTTGTTCTAGTATGGCCCCTTGACAGAACTGAAAATGCATTCAAGGCATTGAATGCAGTATAGGCCATTCTATGAAACAAAGCACCCAAGTCTTTTTGAGAGCGCTATATATTTTAATCTCTTATTTTATGCAAAAAAAATCTTTTTGTTATTAGAAGCAAAACTCTACCCAAATTGAAAGGCATTACTGAGACTTTGAGCTCAGATTGTTAATCATATTTTGTTATCTAAATGAGAAAGCAAGTGACCTTTCAGACTTTGTGCTGGAATAGCTTGTGTTATTGAGGAAATTATTCTTATGTTTGTTTCCTGAATGCGCTCTTGTCCATTTGATTAAATAAGTAGAACTAGTGGAAGTAACTAGGAAGGTGTCCTGAAGCTGACTGCAGAGAGACTTTGTGCTACCACAATTGTATTTAATGTGTTTATTTTCTATTTCTATTTAAAGGATCTTGGGATGACTTTATACCCCCATTGTCCTTCGTATTTCACTCTTTGGCAGTTGAGGTGGAGACTTTGTGTTACACCTCATTCTGTTGGTTATTGTGCCCTATTACATTTACTTATCAGTTACTTTCTAGAAAGAATTCTTGTTGTTTGCTGAACACCACTTCTGAAAGAAGAGAAGTGCCTTCTATCATTTCACAAGGATTTCTCATTTGATTTGTGAACATCATCTCTGAAAAAAGAGAGATGGATGGTGTTATCCTACCCCTGAGTGTTATTTTTTGCTTATATATATAGTATATATTACCTTATAGTTATAGGGAACCTCTCCTTGATGAGAGGAGAGATTTGTCCCCTTTTGATGTGGTAGACCTGCACATTTGGCTGGTAAATCTCCCTATGCTGTGGTTAAAACACCTATTTTGCCCATTAGTTAGCTGGTGACAAAATATTCACCCAATAGTTTTTAGTGACTCTGTTGGGGATCAATGAGCATTTTTAGTCCTTTTCCAGTCTATTCAAATTGAAGCATTTCATATCACTGGGGAATGACGTGAAGTAGGAAAGAACACTGCCAACTTCATGCCAACAATTTTTGGTGACTCTACTGGAGAAAAACAAGCAATTTTAGTTCTTTTCCTTATCCATTTTCTTCGTTGTTCCAAGTCCTTTTCCATTACCATTTTCCTCCACCTTTATGCCAATAGTTTTTGGTGACTCTGCTGGGGACAACAATTTTGTGCAATTTGAAGCCTCAAGCTTCAGATTGAAACATCACCTGTGTCTTAGAATCCATTATCATTATAGCCTTATCCATTTCCATTATATACTCTAAGCTACAAAACTAGAGACGTTGGAGATTGAGCATTTCATTTCAAAAATCAATTCTCTACCAGCTCCATGCCAAAAAAATTTGGTGACTTCACTGGGGATCGATGAGCATTTCCAGTCCTTTTCCAGTCTATTCAAATTGAAGCATTTCATATCGCTGGGGAACAATGTGAAGTAGGAAAGAACA
Organism: Torreya grandis; assembly: GCA_037957365.1. Classification (NCBI taxonomy): domain Eukaryota; kingdom Viridiplantae; phylum Streptophyta; class Pinopsida; order Cupressales; family Taxaceae; genus Torreya; species Torreya grandis. The sequence goes on along the minus strand of JARHVA010001049.1, from coordinate 2,104,425 downwards.
CTGCCAGCTTCACGCCAATAGTTTTTGGTGACTTCGCAAGGGAAGAATGAGCAATTTGAAGCCTCAAGCTTCAAATTGAAGTAGTGTCAGTTCTTTTCCATTTTTACTATTATAATCTAGCAGCTCCATGATATACGAGAAACTAGACATCTAAAGGTGTTGTTGACCCTATTTTTGAGTTGGTGCAGCAAAGTAATTTTGAGTTGTTTCCTCCACAACCTCACCTTCAACAAACTAGGAGTCTTCCTCCTACCAACACAAGGTCACCAATACAAGGCAGAGCTTCTTTTTCCTCTGCTAGCAAAACTTTGCCTATACATACCCCACCAAGATTTGTTATGCCCCCTTTCTATAGTCATACAATGGCAGTTCAAGGCCCCTGGGTAACTCTTTTTGTCCACTCAATCTTACTCCACCTCTACATGAGCTACCATGCAGTTCAAAGAAGAATTTCTTCAAATTCTTTGGTGATGGGAGAGTTCATCTTGATGAACATATTGCAGCCTTTAACATAGCCTGTGGCATGATAGGTGTAGAATACGAAGATATAGCAGTCAGAGTGTTTGTAGAAACTTTACAAGGTGCTACTATAGACTGGTTTTATCATTTGTAGGCCTAGACTGTGACTGACTGGAACACCCTCAAAGCCAAGTTTGAAGCTAGATTCAAGCCTGCAGAAGATGTGCATGCCCTGCTAGCCCAACTCACATAGATGAAGAAGGAGCCTCATGAATCTATGAGGGACTTCATAGCCAAGTTAGACAAGCTGAGGAACGGGATTCCTACCATTGCTCAGCCAACAGCTGAGAACCTTAAATATTTTTTCATCAACTCTCAGCTACCTGAAGTGAGTTTTTTGTTGAGACGTGCTGGCCACATAGACCTTACTGCAGTGCAGGATTTGGCCACTGAGGTGGAAGATGGTCTTATCTTTGTGAGGAAGATAAGGAGAGATCCTAACAGAGGTAAATCTCCTTCATCTTCTAAATATTCATCTACAAGCACCACTAATCCTATAGTGCAAAAGCTGGAAAATGAGTTGCTAGCTCTCAGAAAGCAAATGGTGCAAGGGATATCTGCTCTTCCTTCATATCAAGATATACCAAGGAGGACATTCCCCAGTCAGTCATACCAAGGCAACGCTACTAGGAATCAAAGGCAACCAAATCATCTTCCTCCCCCACATGGGAAGCTTGCTATTGAAGCAGCACTAACCAACTTAGTAGTTGGATATCTGGAAATAGAATCTAATTTTTCTTTCCAACCTAAGTTAAACCCAGAAGATGACACTAATCTCTTCACAAAGGGAGAAGAAGAATTAGCTAGTGACTCCAATATTAGTTTCCTGAATTACCAAGATGAACCCAGGAGTAAAAGTGAATCAATTGATAGATCATACGTTGTATTCACCTGATCCTAGAACCAGTCAGCCCAACAAGCTGATAAGAAAAAAATAGAGGAGCATTCTCAACCAGCATTTTCAATTACTAAGCGGGGAACCACTCTGCCTTTTCAATCGAAGGACTTGGTGAGCAGTAAAATAGTAAGTACTCCAAACATTCCTTCATCTTCAACTTCAAATTCACATACCAGTACCCCCCCAAAAACTAGAAGGATGAACTGCCTTCCCCCATTCCTAATTCATTTCAGACATTTGATATAATCGACCATCTCAAGAAAACCAAAATTCAAATGTCTGAATTTGAATTCCTACAATCTAACCCTGAGCAATTGGATAAGTCAATTCAGTGTGTAAAAAATAAAACCATCCCTATAGGATCAGTTGATCCAAAGGTGACTCCCACATCCACCCAAAATAACCTTGTCATTACTCCTCCTACTACCCCTAGGAAAATAGAGTCTTTCTATGTTTCCCTATTGATAAACGGTCACAAGCTGAGCAACTATGTCATAGACTTAGGTGCATCTAACAATGTCATGCCCGCCAAGGTGGCAGATTCTCTCAACCTTACATTGACTAGAACTTTTGGGAGATGTTTCTCCATGGAAAACAAATAAGTGCCACTTCTAGGACAAATCAAGGATGCCCAATTTGCATTTGCATCATTCTTAGATAAAAGGATCAAAATGATAGTCCTGGTGGCCGATGTCCCAGCCTCATTCAACATCCTTCTTGGGTAAAATTTTTGCAAGGACGTTGGTGGTGAATTAAGCATGGACCTGTCTGAGGTGAGGATCCCTGTCAAAGGCGTCATGCAGAGGCTGCTCCCTGAAAAGGAAGCAAAATATGTTATCACTCAACATTAGCGCCTAAAGCCCAAATTCTATTTGAGTCTTTAGGTAGGGGTAATTATTTTTTGTCTACTGAAGACGTTCCTATTATAGTAGATGAAAGTCCTATAAGTGGTGATCCAAAAATTGATTCAAATAAGACATTAGGAAAATTGGTAGGGCACAGTACAGATGAAAAAGGATCTTCCCTCTCTAATGAAGAAAAATCTGATAGAAGATCAATTTTTGATGATGTTTGGATCCTAGAATTTGATGGTAGAAATTATTCTACTGGTGCTAGAACTGAGATTGTGTTGATAGCTCCTCAAGGAGATATTTTTCCTTCTTCATACAAGTTGTAGTTTAGCAACACCAACAACACTATCGAGTATGAATCTCTATTACTCAAGTTCAAGGCTGCTCAAGACAAAGGTGTCAAAATCTTTCACGCCAAAGGAGATGCTGAACTAATGATTTGTTAGGTGAGGAACCTGTGTCAAACTAAGAACAAAAGATTGTGCCATTACCATAATTTGGTATGGGACAATATTGAAAGTTTTGATGCTTTCAATATATCTGTAGTACCCAGAGAGCTTCATAATCATGCAAATTCATTAGTTGTCCCTACAACCTTCATGGTTCCTCGCCCTAATTTCAAAGATAATAGGTACACTATCAAATTGGTCTTTTGACCAAGTGTGCCTGATAAAGCTAACCATTGGTAGGTGGTTGATGTTGACAATCAAATCATGTGCTTCACTGGACCAGAAGAGCAACAAGCTATGGTAGTGGACCATACTGCTATGCACTAAAATTAGGAAAAGAAACTCTTCATCAAGAGAGCAAGGATTTATGGTTTTTAGATTGGAGACCACGTCTTGCCATGGGGCAAGAAGAGAGAACCAAAAGGAGTACACAGAAAATGTGATTCCTGGTGAAGAGTTCTATTCTTCCATCACCATTTTCGGGGAGAAAATGGTTTCTTTCTGGTTTATTAGGGCGAAACACCATTTTCATTGCCTCACAGTGGGCAGCATCTGAAGCATTTCAATTCTTGAAGTATCAGATAAGTCCAATTATACATTTGTATAGTCTTTAGTTTTATTTTGTGTTCATTTTTGTTTCTTTTTGGCACCTTTTTTTTTGGGTAGCATGACTCCGTAGCCCAATGGCATACATGAAGGCACTGGAGATTTTAGTTTCTACTCCCCTCAGTTGTTTCAAAATTTTGACTAAAGGAAGTTCCCCAACTGGAGCCAACTATTGTTCCCAAAATTTGTCACTCATTTTTGGGGACAACATATCAACTATTTTGGTCTTGCAGGCCAAAATTCTCTCTTCCCTTCTCAAAAAATGTTCTTCAATTATTCAAGCATTTTCATTCAAGGGACTCGCAGGTTCAATGGGTTCAACAACTTCAACAGGTGAACTCTCATAAATGAACAACTTCCAAATGCTTAGGCAATTTCAAGGTTGGTTCAAGGTCGAGGTTCAACCAAAAGGTCCATCGGCAAGCTTCAAACAAAAGGATTGAACCATTGAACCCTGCTTCAGCAAGGATCAAAGGTTCAACTAGTTCAAAGGTTCAAAAGGAGTTAAGCGCTTAATGAGTTCAAAGAAGTTCAACCGCTTCGAAGAGTTCAATGAGTTCAAAGACTTCGGCAAGTTCAAAAGTTCAACCGCTTTGAAATTTTCAAATGGATTTAAAAGACTTAAACAAAAGAAGAAAGATTGAACCATTGAACCGTTGAACCTTGAACCAAAAGAGTTCAAATTTTAAAGGTTCGACAAGTTCAATAAAGTTCGAAGGACCAAAAGATTCAAAATGAACTGTTGAACCTTGAATCAAAATGGTTCAAAGGTTCAAAAGGTTCAAAGGGTTCAAAGAAGTTCAAAGTGCAGAAAATAAGCTTCGAGCGAATGGAAGAAGCAGAAGAAGTTCAACAAGGAGTTCAACCAAAGGGTTCGAAGAGGGATTGAACCAAAGAGCTGAGTGAACAGACAAATCAATTAAACTACCGACCATTGAACCACTTTGAACCATTGAACTGATGCACTCCAAGGTTCAAGGTTCAAAGTAGTTTAAGTGACTAACTAATCATGACATCCCCATGGATGTCAAATTTAGGGTAATAAAATATCTGTTATTTTTCAAATATGCACAGACCTAAGAATAAACTCAGCGACCGGCCA